>JAEMBT020000009.1:16199793-16799793 GCA_018873245.2 Archegozetes longisetosus | reverse complement strand
TTAGATATTTTTAATTAATATTTTAGATATGGATAAAAACTGAATAAAATCACTCAATTGAAACTTCATTTAAAATGACTAGAATTCAATCTATAAATGGCTCAATAAAAAAGATACTCATGAAGAACGAAACTGTAGTTCAAAGAGTATTTCAAAGGATTAATGCATTTTAGCTTCTCTTGGGATATGGGTTTCGCAAACAATAAGTACGAATTTTCCTTATTCTCTTGGAAAAGTTGAAAATTTTTATAAAAAAATTTTGATCTTCTAAAAGCTGGAGGTTTAATACTCAGCTTTAAACCTGGGCTAGAGACTTGAAATCCTTATTATTGATGTTTAATTTATAGGGATTTTGATTGAAAAAAATTTTAGGTCAAGATACTCTTGATATTCGTCACAGGCTGAATTAGCTAAAATAACAAGCATTTAATAGATGTGTTTTGATTTGTTTGAGAATCTTGAAAATCTAATACTAATAAGTTGTTTCATTTAATCTAAATGCATTCTCATTGCTATACAATTTTAGTTTAGTTCACATTTAATACTATAATTTATTATGACTTATCAGTTTAGTTGTAGTGCTTTCGAGTCATCTCTGATTATTCATTTGATTTGAGTTTTTAAGTCTTTACTAAAAGTTCTATCAAATCGTTAAAATGGGAATAAAATGCAAATTCTCTTTCAATTTGAGCCTAAACTTAATTTGTATAATCAAATCATTGAACCATAAAATGATTCTGAATAAATTTAAAATGATAGTTTAAAAAATAGCACTTTTTTAAAAATATTGAAAAATGACAAAACTATACACTCGTTTGTAATACTAATCGCAAAAGCAGTAACAAGAGATATTTTATGTTATGTTTAATACGTTTATAGTTACCGGTATCTGAAACGAGTTGTAATTTACTGAGTATAGCAATTGGTGACATCGTTATGAGAGAACTGATCCAAACTAATGCTATCATTTTGTAGGCATGACTTAATGTTTGACGAGATTCTCGAGACTTAAGCGGATGACAGATAGCGTAATATCTTTCGACAGACATGACGACCAAAGTCCAGACCGAAACGCCAACTGACACAGCTATTAAATTAAATTAAAATCATTTATTCATGTAACGCAATACTAATGATAAATAGACTAATTAATGAAAATGAAACAATAAATAACAAAGAATTTTTAGTTAAAATTAAGTCAAATTTGTTAGCATGTATCTGAAATGATATAGTTATGGTGTTTCATAAAGTTATTTAACGTTGAATGCATTCTAAGTAATAACATTTGACACGAAATTAGTCAAATTTGCCGACAACGTAGTTTAAATCTATTTTAAGCTTGCGCATTGGGTTATTAAATAAAATGCTCTAGGTGTTAATGAGATTTGACATGACTCCTGTGAATTTCTGTTTAGATGACTGATTTTCAATTAGAAAAATGTATAAGTATGAAAAATAAAAATAAAAATAAATATAAAAAAATAAAATAAATATAAAATATAGGCAAAAGTATTCATTGATCTATTCTATACTCATATTGTCAAAATGATGAATAATTCACTTCTAACTATTTCTCTTGAGTTTTGTACTTATATTAAAATAATATTCAGATAGATTATGACGGATTGAACAATATTTGTAATAATATTTGATGAAAGTGAAAAGGAATGAAAACAAACATTGATGTGTTAGAAGCCATGCTTTTATAAGTAAAAGTATAGTCAAAAAGAATGTTATTCAAGTTGTCAATCAAACGAGAAATATATTAAGTAAAGGGAGACGAGCAAGTTTACTTTGCAGTAAATCTGATAAAAATGGATTGAAGGCATTGAAAGTTTAAAAAACAACATCTTGTCTAATGCAAGTTTTACGCTTCAATGCCAACTTCAACTTCGAGACTACAGTATTTTGACCGAAACAAGTTATCCGATCCAAGAGGAAATTAAAACGATATGTCGATTTCACTGAGAAAGTTATATTAATTTAGATTATGTTTAGCTGAAGCTTGACTAGAATATTTTTAGCTTTTTATAACTTTAATATTAGTGGTTCTCCTGGGAAACCTTATTTACATTTACATTTGCTGGGATACTGATTCCGTTATTTTAATAAGCTACTTTGTTTGATTTGGAATCGCTTATATTCTTTAATACTTTTTAGCAAGATAACAATTTTACGCATGTATTTCATTTTTAGAAATTCATCATGAAATAATGAATATTTTATATTTAAAACTTTATATTGAATCCAGAGACTGATCGAAGACAATACTTATTACCAGAAAATATTCTATTGCTTAATATTATTAAATAGAACACTTTTCTCAATGAAAACTAATGGGTTGTATTTTATAATAGTTTAATCTTAAGCTTGAGGTAACATAAATGACTACTTGAGCAATCGAAAATTAATTTTGACCCATTTTCTGACTTGGTTTCTAATTCCTTTTAAATTCAAACTCTCTTAGGTAAAATAAGTATCAAATTTGACGATTAGAATGTCACACAACTCGTCAAGAGTTTGAACTCGAAAAAGTTAATTAAAAGTTTATTTAGTAATACAGTAAAATAAGTAATTTTAACTTTTATCTCGAATCATGGCTCTATGTACGAAATTATCGATTCACTCAATTTTGGATGAATTCAGTGTTAAATATGTTTTAGAAGCTTCGAACAAATAAATGGTTCTTTGAATAAAAGAATTGAAGAAAACCATTATTCAGCTATAGATTGAGCGGAAGGTCGATAAAATCATTGTAAATATATGGATTTCTGCTCAAATCTTGATTCCATTTTCATATATAATAGATTTTGCTCTCTTCAAACTTTTCTCAACAAAACAAAACTGAACCGAATTTTTCGCACTGCATATAAATTCAATTTTATTATTATTTAACAAAATATTTTTCCTAATCAATAAGCACGACACTACTCAATTGACTCTATGATTTCAGTCAAATATATCATAATCTTGTTAAATTGATTGTGGTTTTCATCCTAATACCATCAGCCTTAGTATTAATAGAAGAAATAATAGTGGTGTTTATGGGCTAACAATTTCTTATTGTTCATATAAGTTGTAAATATTCATAGATGTTTTCAGAGTAAATAACACATAGAATGGATAAGTCAGACGTAATTGATTCTATGACAATAAGACAAACAATCGTCAGTAGTAGTAGATATGAGGTCTGCATATAAGCTGAAACTATGCCATTTATAGGTTGTAAACATGTAAGAGATGCCAGGTTATATTTGACACACTAATTAGTTATACTTTGATAAGAAAAGTTAATATGTAACACATTGTATTTTTATACAATCAATATGGTGGCAGACAAAGCCTTTTCATATAGAGTTTATGTTTCTAAACATTGCTGTTCGTTTTTTATATATTAGTGGAATGTAGATCGGCTTTAATTAGTTCGACAATATTAAATACAAACTCAATGCACCTGAATCTTCCAAAAGGCAACAAAAACACAAGCTTAATTGATTTCCCAAAATTAATTAAAAGTTGCGTTCAATCTAAGATCAATGTTCAGATTGTGCTCAAAAATATTTGACTTTAATTTGCAAATAAACTCAAAATAATTGACAATTGATAAGATTGATATTTAAAATTAGTTCTAAACTTAATTCTATAAGAGATTAATAATAATCACCTAAAAGTGTTAAGTCAAATATTTTAGGGATCCAATGTCAAAGCAATAAATTGGTGTTAAAAACATTTTCAAATTCATTTGTTATAAAACGTTATTAACTTGATGTTTCAATGAACAAGTGGCTCATTTGAAAGTTTATGATAAGTGTATAAATGTCATATTTGAATCCTTTAACCCCATGCTATAGGCCTTAATTTTCAATATTTTAATCAATGTTCGCATACCTACAACTAATTTCTTTGCTTCAAATATTCCTTTATGTTCAGATAAGAATACTGTCAAAGCTCTTGATATTTTGATAGATAGGAGTCAACAATTTATCTTTAAAAAACTTTCAAAACTAATAGAAAGTTATATTCTGAAAAGTTAGTAAATTTCTATAATTTGAGTCTCAAATAATTGGCTCATATAACTTCTGGTATGAATAGCACGTCGAACAAATGAGAAAAATGAGTAATCTACAAACATTTTTAGTATCAAATCAATTTTCACTTTGCAGGCGTACACTCGTTCAAAGCTGTCAAACCTTAATGTTCATTCTTTGACTATCCGTAAATTGCATGATATACTGATGAAGAATTCTAGTAACCCATGATTTGAAATATTTATTTCGTTCTATTTGGTAAAAATTGCCTCATTGAACGGACAATTTTCATTGACTCTGAGAAGTTTGAGTACCTAAACTAGAACTAGGTTTTGATTACTCGCATATAGAAACGCACGGATTCATCGGCATCTTATAATCATTTACTGACCAGAAATTAAGTCCAATAAAAACTAGTTTATGTCAGATCACAGGCAATATAAGATTTATTTAATAGAGTCGAGCTTAATTTCGCAGCTGACTCATATTTAATATTGCAAGATTTGAGTTAAATCAGAGCATGATTACGTACAGCGCATTGTAAGAAAAGATGAAGAGAATAAGGAAAGCAAAACTGTTGCTTCAAGCAATTTATATAGTGATGAATACCTTAACTTGTGATGGTCTCGCTTTTAAAGCAAAACAAAGTCAAATGAACATGCTTTACCAGAAGCAAAATCTCTAAACAAATACATTACTCAAACTGGTTTTACATAAGTTATAAGCATTTTTGAGTAAAACTTTTGAAATATGATTTTATGTTTTTAAAATCAAAGCTTTAAATCTAATAGCAATAACTTGAATCTATTTTGATTGACATCAAATAAGATATAATGTGTTGTAGACAATGACTGAAGTTTTACATTGCATCAAAGAAGTTCGTCTCTTATCTACTATGTTGCACATTTGAGTTAGCTCAAATTCTTAAAGAATTTAATGTTTCAAAAGATTGTTGTAGACAAGTATTTGCGAAAACTTGGACTACTTGTTAATACTTTCGCACTAGTAGTGAGAAAGTTGCCATAATGGTCATTTAACTTAGATCTTAATTAAAGATAATTGTAGGTGTACAAGGGACAATATTGAGCTATTTTATATACTTTCATAGATGAATAATAGAAATCTCGTTAGTAGCAGATCATATTGCAGAAATAACTTCCGTAGATATTCGATACCCAACTACTATCAGATGTTCAAGTTTTCGTTCAATAATCGTTTATTGAGTTGCAGGACAGCCACTTTTCGACGACGAATAGACTAACTCGATTCCACGTGTCATGTATAACTTGACATAGTGAGTCATTATAGACCGAGCTTTTATTTATCATTTGAGACGCACGAGAACTTTATTGTATATATTGATTGAAATGAAGACAACTAATTGCTTTTTGAAATCAAATGTTGTTTATGAAAAGATATTTGAAGCAGGCTAATCAGTTTACTCTAAATGTTATATCACATATCATTAAAGATTACGCTTCTAAAGAAGAGTATCTAACAATGCGTTCGCTCATTTAATCTAATAAGGCTACATAGAGAAGTCATCCATATCTATCTTGTATTAGATCTAATATTAGATTTAATCAATAATTGTCTGGGTTTGTAGACTACAACAAGGTAATATATGACGCACTCGTCAGATATTTTGATTTTTAAAAATAGTTGAAGGTCAAAGTACTTAGTCAAATAATGTCAAATAATCTTGCTAATTTTCTAAGATAATTGTTAGTTTTCACGAAAATATGATAAAAACTCAATTTCTGCTCAATCAAGCTATAATCGAAAGCTTTTTATCAATCTTGGAACAATTCAAAACTTTTTGTCAGAAATCTAGTATTCATCTAAAATTTATTTTATTTCAATTAAATCTTAATAATAGAAATAGTTATTGCTATAATGTTTGCAAAAAATGTCTGCAATCTATTGTTGTTCAAATCATGTATGATTTGTTGTTTATGAATCCTGACTCGTATGGTATATAAATAGTGAGACAGTATGTGAATAAATCTTTTGAATTTTTATAACCCTTGTCTCGTACAAATATAGCACTTTGAATACTCGATTATGAGCAGTGAGCTCTTTTGCATGACTTAAATTCAATTACTTAGGTAATTAAGGAGAATGTCGAATCTAAAATAGCAACATGGCCATCATTATAGAAAACTACTGAAAACTACTCAACTTTTAGTTGAGCAAATTGATTTTTTGAGATAATTGAAAACTCAAACAGTGTTAATCTAAATGACAAGACTTACGGAAGACTACTTTGTCTGCAGATTTAATCTGATCAGATAGTTGTGTAACACTTATTTTTTGCACTCATCACATGAATTAATTAGTTATACTGTACTTTTAGAGATTTTGTAATATCTGATCTGAAGTGTTGAGTCTCGATTGAGAGATATTCTTACTAGTTTGATCACAATAATTAGTTCGTGCTTTTGTAAAATTTTAATGATTTATTGTCCACTAACGAAGAAGAGTGATTGACTCTGTATAAAAAATATTATTTGATAAATAGCTGTAAATTATGATTTACGTAAATGCCTTAAATTGCGTTTTATCAAAAATCTATTTGTGAAATAGTCAGCTTTTATTCAAAGTTAATTTGTTGTAAATTTGAAGCTAAATTGAAAATTATTTTTTGATTCTAACATAATTGTTGTATGCGATATATACAGAGCATTTCATATTGTACAGTACATTACTGGTTATTTCAAGCTTTCTAATTGGTAGTTTTCATTGAATTAGAAGAATAAGTAAACTTTTATAATGGGAGTAAAGCTCACAATAAATATAAATAACATATTTCAACATTGTGCAATAGTTATAATTATGAAGTTTGCCATTTGAAAGATTATGTCGTATTTTTAAAAGCGGTGGAGTGTAAGAAAGAATCTGTATTTTGTTCTATATAAGTGAAAGCTTGTGTAATATAGTGAACAATACAAATTTTGCTATTATGCTAACCTAAAATAGAGAATTCCGAGACTAGATCGAGGCTATTTTTCATGAACTTCAGAGGCTCTTTGACCAAATGTGATGCTCTAGTTAATTATTAGTCGCCTATACTGTTTAGATGAAGCTCATGACGGGCTTACAAAAAAGAATGCATTCTTCTGGAAGTATTCACCGGTAGAGAAGAGCGAAACATCATAAAGAAGCCGCTCTTCTCTACATTCATTTTGAATCTTTTCAAAAACATTAATAAGCTTGGTGCTAATACAATTTTGCATTCTAGTATCATTTGTAAGTTCTCTTGTTAGTAAATTCTCATGTGCATTCAATTCATACAATAGAGACTTGAAATAAGAGTAAACTTCAATTCATACAAACCCTGTAAGTACGAAATTAAACTGCACATCAATGGACCAAATATAAATTCCTTTAGTAAAACTCCAACTAATGTGAATGGCATACAGAATACTCCAAGAAGTAAATCGCTGACCGCCAAATTCAGAAGAAATATATTAGTGACCGAACGCATTCGTCGGTTCGCACCCAATGTTATGATAACCAATGCGTTACCAATGATTGCCAACAAGAATATTATACTATACGGTAATATTAGAGTAAATATTTGTTCGTTGCTCAATAAAATACCAATTGTTTCATTAGCCTCAGAGGTTGTGTTTGAGTTGAAGTTTCCCGACTCGATGTCCGAGAAATTCAAAATAAACTGAATATATGTTGTGTTCAATGAATATAAATCCATTTTGTGATAATCTGGAAAATAAAGAGTATTCGTTAATAATAGAGAAATTGTGACCCAAAAAACTGCATGATATACGAATTGTTATTACAATGTTATCAGTCATAGATTATCCCATTACTAATATTTCTTAATTGATAGTCATTTGATAATTAGTAGATCTATAAAACATCATTTTATAGGAATTGCAAATGAGTCAAATTTTTAATATAAGTTACTAAGTCAACTTTTGGTGCACATCGATTACTCTGAATATCGATGCAGAATTCAGAAGATACTTGTTCAGCGTAGGTCATCATATACGATGAATAATCTGAAGACAAAAGGCTTTTGAAAAATGTAGTTATAAAATAAAGTGTGTTTTCTTTGAAGAACTAAATTGCAAAGTTTAAGATAAGTTCAAATAACTATAGTAGATGTGAGATTGTATAACAAGATTAGCATAATCTCTATCAATATTAAAATCACTACAAGGCTGTGTCTATCAAATACTGTTGTTGTTCTATATTAAAAAATAAAACAAAAAACAACGTTCAGTTTGTTTGTTAGAAACATTCATTAGAATTGATTTATCATTATATGAAAGTAACATTAATTGTTAGCCTTATTAACGATGAAGTCCTATTAGTTGACTGTCGTTTAGTGTTTTATTTAGAAGTAATGGAAAAGTTTGTTGAGTTGAGTAATTGTTTTCTTATCTCAAGTGTCTTTTATTCAATGTACTAACGAGAAAACTTTTTGATTAACATAATGACTTCTAGGTTGAACTTAATTTCTGGATATAAGCTACCTTATCCAGGTTCAATTCAAATTCTGAATATAAACAATTTTGTACCTTTTCTAACAAATGCGACGGAAATCAAAGGTTTAACTTTAACTTGCTTATTCTTATTACTATTCTCTTTTGCCTAAATCCTTCATAGTTCTAACTGTTGCTTAGTTTTAAATTCTTGTCACACATTAGGAGATTATTGATTTAAAAGATTGATGATTCTTATGAATAAAACAAACTTCATTTGGTTTGCATCTTATATAACTCTAGAGATAATATATTTCATGACTTCTTTAGTTATTTATGAGAAAACTGCGAAATCTATTATTTGATTATTGAATGAATATTGCGGAATCGATTTATTTGTCTGATTGGCCTGCTGTACGTATGGAACAATTTGTTCAATTCAACTCAATTCTCTGATCAAATCAGTTGTTTCTTCGACTGAATCCTTGCATGAAATCAATCTATCATATGATTTAATTGACTAAACTTCAAGATACTGGCGTTGACGGGTTCAAAGCTCACGGCAGGAGGTAAGCTAACAACAGAAAGATAATTTGCCATTCGCCCGATTTCTTTCCGCCGAACTGCATCTCGCTCAATTTGTATACAAGTGTACCTGTCCATAAAACTTTTCCTCCCACAAAAACTAACCTAATTTTAATAGCTATTGTACACCAATATGTTAGCCAAAAATATTAATAATATTAAAAACAACGTTAGATCTATTGCTATATAATCCTAGAGCATCAGAGAGATGCATTCAGTTTTTTTTTTATGAAATAAATAACATGATTTTAAGGGAATGATGGCAGCGTTCTTAGCTTATCGTGAGTGAGTTGCAGCACGTTTACTGCACTACACAACAGTGCAGTAGCCAGTAAATCAGGCTAAGTAGGAGAGAACTCAATTTTTCAACAAAATATCTTATGCTTGAAGCTTAAATTAGATGATTATTATTTATAGTATTTTTAAGTTAGTTTATCTTTGCATCTTTAAACAACAGATAAATTTTATTTTTTGTAAAGACTTAGATTTTTGAATGTTTGAAAAATATTGGGTAGTTTTTTTCGCATTAAGTTGCCGCTGCTGTAGAATCAAAATTTGATTTCACGAAACACATAATTTATATTTCCCGATACGAAAAAACTTATAGATAATTTCACTTGTTTATAGATTCGGGGAAATGAAATTCGGATAAGTGCAATTCAGTAAAATGAAATTTGACAAAACAGCACATAATCCAGCAGAAAATCTGAAAGTCAAAGCGGGAAACTGATTGTACTAGTAAGGTAATCCTTTTAGATTCTTATCTCAGAAAAATTTATCCAAGATTAGCCAAAGAAGTCACCCAATTCATAAAATTACTGAAGAAAACTGAGACATCAAAATCCCATTTTCACATTTTATTAAGGACATTAAGTCATAATTTTGAAGTGTATTTCCAAATTTCACTAAGAAATACATGAAGATCATTGTCAAATTAGTTAGTGGTGATCGAAAATCCTAACCTGAGCCACAATCCACTCTCCCGTAGAGAAGCCACCTGCTAGCTACTAGCTTAATTCAAGTTTATATATTCTTCATAATTTTTCGAAATGTGGGCGACAAACGCTAGTGTGAATTCTTTATATAGATATTCATAATTTTCTCTAGATACTTTGAACAGTACGCACTTTAAACGTGTAAGCTCCATGCGGTTCGATATATATATGCAAATTCAAATGCATAATTACAAAATTTTTTTTCAGCAACATGCCTGAAGTCATGTCTGGTTTTATTTTTTATTAGATTCAAGAAAATCTCATAATCCTTTACTTCAGTGCTCAAAGTCATTTGGGATGACTTGAAAGAGTACATTTAATTTAGATGAGGTTAAATATTACTCTATGTAAATCCCTACGATGCACTTAATTTAACTTGTAAACTAATATTTCACGTTTGAGTTACACCTTATTTAGCTTGATACAAATTGGTTTAAACTTTATTTCTAATAAAATTTGTATAATGTAGTGAGAATTGAAGATGTAAGCTAAACATTTACAGTAGCTAAGAATTATAGGAAATTCTATTTTTACTTAGCTCTGACACTATTTTATGTTATATTAGAACATTTTAACTAAATAATAACATTAGAAAGACATTAAGCTATTACATTATGTCTATAAACTTTACTTTTCTCATAAATATATGATCATTTCGGTTATGAAAAATATGCTTTTATTCATTCATTCTATGCCTTTATTATTGCGAAATAAGCACTAAATATATTGAAATATCCACATTGATATGCACTTTTAAATTGCGTCAAACTTGGTGTAGAGGCTTTTTCTATAGCTAGCTATAAGTTGATATTTCGATAATCAACAGTTGCATAGAGTAAGAAACTGCATATTCAATGTGTTAAAAGAGAATATTTGATGCCATTTCAATATATTTGATATACTCTAAGGAAAAGGTTTCGAATTTGACGGAAAAAGTCTAATAGTAATAGAATTGACAAAACTCTGAGACTATATTATATGAAAGTGTATATTCAGCATAAACACTTTTGAGGACAACCGCAACATTTCGAAATTGCAGTTGACTGAGAACGTGAGGCTTAAAGAAAGTTTCAAGTAAAAATACCAAAATATGATTTATATGTAAATTAAAACTATAATAAGCTTATTTAATAATTCACATAGATTTTCATATTTACATAATTTTGGAGATGAGAAAAATATATGTATTGCATAGAATTCGCATCTCTAATTATAACAAATATTTTTGACTTTCAGTGCATATGTGGAAGTATATTTAACGTCTAATGATGTTTAATGTTATAGTTTATTATTGTATAACTATTTAAAAATGTTATTAATCATATATGTTTGTCACGAATTCTATTTTAATCTTTGAAATTTTATTCTTTATATTTATTGTGAAATATACTACTAAATTATTTTAGCTATCACAATAATAGTGGAGACATTCAGACACATTCGACACTCACTCTCAGACTGATCAAAATTAACAAGCTGAGACTCAAACTCGCTCTCGTAGTGCTGAGCGTTTAGTATGCTCAATTTATTTAATACTACAGCTAATAGTACTCAGACTGTGTAAATTCTCTCTAGAGTAGGTGGTATTATAACTACAAAGTGTAATAGACTTTAGAGATGTTTTTATTGAAGACGTAATGCGTGCATACTCTATATTTAAATTTTATAAATGAAAATAGTTTTAACTTTTCTCTAATATGCAGTTTGGCTTTAATAAACATAATTTATTAAATTTAGAAAAGTTTTTATAAAACTAAATTAATTGATCAGATAAAATTGTTATACTGACTTTCAGTTAATCATGAAATTTTCTCAAGCCTAAACTCAAGATAATTCATTCGCTTATCGCTGATAGTAAGCAACATGACACTTGTTCATCGTTGGCAATAAAAACAAGCAAAATATTTGCAGTTTACAAGCTAATAAACACAGAATATAAGAAGTTTATCATCAAAATTTGGCAAAAATTATGTATATATACATGTACGGAGGTAGATTATCTGAGTAAGTTGAGTAGAGTTGAACGAATACAACTTTCTCTTACATAATATGGAATGAATAGTATTCTATCGCTTTAAGAAATATTGCATACTGTAGTACTTCGTCTGTCTAGTAACTCATGCAAATAATTTAATATGTATTCTATAACTTTTATGTCTGAAACCAATTTTGCTTTAATCATCTAAGGAACCGTCATAACATCAGCTCTCTGTATAAGTAGGGCTACAATTTCTGATTTGAATGAAATAGTGTCAGAATTTTGCTAAAAATAAGTCAATATTTTCTATTAAGAATATCTTTTTACTTGATTTTTATTGATTTCAAGTTATTTGAACGAAGTTTAGAAATTTGCTTAATTCATAAATTCAATAACTTCAATATCTCTGATTAAACAATAGTCCTGTTAAGGAAAATATGAATCTATTCTCCAAAAACATACCTTAAGGTCTGGCGTAGTTTATCCAAAATAAAAATTCTGTGGTACTCTCAAACTTTCACAGTGCAGTTGATATTTACTATCGATATAGTATTGCAATCAAAATAAGTTTGAAATTATTTCGAAAAAGTTTCGAAAGTCAGACACTTTTAGAAAAATATTTTTAGAATCTAATGAGGAAATGAAATAAGTTTTTCGGTTTCACAAGTCAAAACCAATTATATGGAAAAATATTCTCTGTCAAAAATACTTCACAAAATACTTTAAATACTTATCACTGATAATAAAATATACTTCAATATGCAGCAATTTGATATTTAGTCTCCCAGTCAAAGCTTTGAAAGACTGTTTGGTTAGAATATATCCCAAATATAAGCTTTGAAAAGACCAACTCTATAGAGGATAGAGAGAGAATGCGCGATAAATATTATTATAATTCTTAGCTCTCGTTTCCCTATTCCAGGGGTTCCCGAATGGTGAGTCGCGACCCACAAGAGGATCGCGAAATTTTTCTTATGGTCCGCAGGATTATTTTAAAAAACTACTAGAAGTGGGTCCCAGAGACGTATTTTTTAACGAACATATTTAGGACTTTAAAACACGTAAATTAGACACTATAGACGTTCAGGTAGTCCGAGAGAAAATGTTTGGGAACCGCTGCTCTATACGAACGTTTATCTGAGAATGTCATAAGGAAATTTAAGTAATTGAATGCGTTTAGTATTATTAGCATCATTTGCAATACCTTAGAGATAAAGCTAGAGGTTCTCCACTTAAATAATAAGAATGAAAACATTTAATAATATATAGTGCTTGCTGCGAAACTGGCAATTTGTGACTTTTCCAAGGAATCAAACGCATATTAACCCTTCGTAACAACTTCCGAAAACGTAAAATTAACTGTGAGGCATTATGTTACCCCACGTTTTCCATGCCTTATATCTGTTCCAGGTTAGACCGAATGCTGTCAGAATCAAGGTTAGCCCTTGCTTTTGAAGTTTTAATTGACTAATTAATTAATTTCTAGTTATTATCTGCTACAGCGTCATCAGCGGTTCAAATTGCTAGTAGCGACATTATAACGCTGCGACACATATGGTAAACACGAAGCACTGCGATGTTGGGGGAAATTTCTGTCTTTATAGAGACATGTTGCCAGAAAAAATTTTTTAGAAATAAAGTTATAAGTCTAAATTAATCGGGATTTTTGTCATTCAAAGTCAGATATATGACTGGGGAATAGCTAAATTTTCAAGAAATGACATCATTCTACTGATTTTAGAAAGATTTTTAAAGTCAGGCTTGGGAACATTTTACCCCACAGTTGTGATGAAGGGTAAAAGTAAAAAACCCATACATAACCAAAATAGGTATAAGTCTGAGAAGATATTTGTCAAGGAGGAAAAAGATTTGGCTTAGCTGTTCAGTTGATGAATATGAGTTTCGAAATTGTATTGTTTATTTTTCAATAAAAGTAACCTTAGTTCTATAGAGAAAAGATTAAAGTTAAACTGTTACATTATTCACAATATTTTGAAGACGCGTTGCTGACATCGAAAATATTTGTGAATTCTATCAGCAAGACAATAAAGCTTATTCAATTTTCAACATTTTCTATACTAAATGCACAAGCATTATGCTATAGATATACTAAAGATAGTACAGTATATTTTTCACTCTACATTTAATGTTTTCAACACTTAAGCTTCAAAACTACTAGACTATTGTTGTCCAATACATTAATACATGTTTTAAATATTTGTATTCAACACAAACTTTTCTGATAAATAGGTAAATTTAGAAACAGACTCCATAACAGTGAAATAATACGCATTGAACACAACCGAAAACTAAGTTTACAACAAAGTGGAAAATCCAATTTGACCAAAGTAAAAGATTCGCTTCTACTCATCAAAATAATTTTCCTCATGCCTCTTGTTTTAGGTAAAGACTAATAGAGATTTAGAGATTCAGAGCTTCAGGAAAAATTGCTTTCTAGATAACATTCATATGTCGAAATTCTATTTCAAATTGCTTTTGGACATTTAGCTCAAGTTTGATGTGAAATAATAACAGCTGATAGTCATTATGCTTTATCGCTAATCTATTTAAGTGAGAAAAGTTTTCAAATTAATTTAATTAGAAAAGGAATGAATTTCAAAGTAAATATAATTTCAAACTTAGTTTAATTCTATAAAGTTCAAATAAGAATTATACATAATCTCACAGAATTGTATAGAACCTCACAAAATTATACAGAACCGCACAGAATTGTACAGAATCTCACAGAATTGTAAGAGTTAATATGATTTTTCTTAGATAACAGCACTTGAATGTCAAGTCTAATTATATTTATTTGATAAAAGAGGTCACGTATTTGTTAAGATAATTGTTTCCTTCAACAGTAATAAATTAAATTTACAAACGAATTGACTTTTACTGTTTAGGTCCTAAAAGAATATTCCGCCAAACTATAAGAACATTCCGCCAAACTATAAGAATATTACACCAAACTATAAGTTTAGTGTTTGCGCCAAACATTCAATATTGTATATCATTCTGTATTGGATATGATAGTTAGAGATTTAATGCTTTACTGACATTTGTAATCGACAGATGGTCTAATTTGAATCATATTCAGCTCAAGAGAATGACTCGTAATATCGGTTAACGCATTTACTTCTTATTGATTAGTTGTATTCCATCAGTTATTTTCGTACTTATAAGGGTCATTTGCCGGTATCTCAACTCTTAGATTATTAGTTATCAGATCTAACCAGTGCTCTCTAGCTCGGATCCAATATCTATTTATGGCTCAAAATTTCCACACATGTTCAGTCAATTTTTTCGATCTATTATTGTTTACATCGGACAAATCTGATGAGTTAACCGAAACGTTATAAGCTTCTGATCCTTTATGCAAGATTCAATACTTGGCTACAGCTCTTTAATAATCTCGGAAATATTATGTATTAAATATGAAAACAGCTTATTAAAGTTTAACCATTTATAACTGCTTTTTTAAAAGTGAATCTTATCTTGTTAGTTAAGCTAAATTAACGACTTTTCAGTTGAAGTGTATTTTAACTCTTAATTGAATGCACTATTGAATTATTAACTTGTTTTTACTAAGTTTATTTAGAGATTCAACAGATTGATAGATGAGTTCTAACTTTAAATTTAGATATTAACTCAAACTTGCACTTTCTATTTTATGCGAAATAATTCTCTACAGAGATATATGTCTCAAATGCATTCAAGATTGTGTGAAAAAACTGTACTTGATCATTTTTAATAAGTTTTATGACAGTCCTTAAACTAATTCCGGAAATTCCTGACTTTCTTTTGAGCTTTATATCAAGTTTTATTTGCTCTAAAATTTAATGAAAAATTAAGACTTTTCTCCTCAAATGTTATGAAGAATTCGTAAAACACTCTTAAAGCTGATTATGATCAGTATAGAACATGAGTTCATACTTCAGTTTCAGTAAGATATCTTGAGTAAATTGTATGATGAATCATATTCACGCTCTACATGGTTTGTCTGACACTTATTTTTGTAATTAAATCCTAAATGAAAAACGACTGGATTCAAACTCTTGATAGTTAAAGTAGAACTAACTCAAAAAATCTTCACTTATACACAAGATTGACTTGATTCTTGTTAATTATTGATTATCTTTGATCTCATCTGATAAGAAGTGTCTTGCTGTGAACTATTCGCCTGTTCGCCATTATTTCGATCTACCAAACACTAATAGTTACAAAACTAATGATAGCTAATAAGAAGCAAATTTAATTAAATAAATCGATTATGAATTAAGAAGATAAAAAGAAAATTTCAATTAAATAAAGCGTTTAATATTATACAAATACTATTCCTAACTTATATAATAATAAATATTGATCTAGAATTTAGTCAAATGAAAACAACAAATGTTTGCAATTCATTTATTATAATATTTTTACTTTTCTTTTGGTTTCATTTGTTCTATTATTCAAGTATTTCATAGAATTGTCTCATTTCTTACTATTAGGCATATTAATAATACGTGGAATGCATTTTGAGATAAATATCATATTTATATAGTACTAATCCATCAAAACAAGCATCAAACTATACTACTTCTACAGTACAAGTTTTATAATCAATTATGAATAGATGTTTAAGCTCTCGGTCAACAATGGATTTTCAGTTACTCAAGTAGCTGCTTTCTGTCATTAAAATAAGCTGGTTCTAATGATACCACTGTCCCGTCTCTACAGTAACCATAGTCCGAGCTTTGATGGGTGTTATCTGATAGGTGCATTCGGACGTTATTTTAAAGATAGGAATAGCAATTAGTGCATTAGTATTATTTTTTAAATCTAACTAAAGGTGAATGCTTCTATGGTTTATGTTAGGGCTGAACGCGTCAAAACTTTTCTCGTATGTAAATTGTATTTAGTCAACCAAAAAATGATTATAAAACTTTATGCCTTCTCTCATATTCAATTAATTAATTGATTATTAAAAAGAGCTGAACAAAAATTATTGATTTTGAGTAAAGTATTAAGATTTCATGACAAATGTTTGTATAAGATAAAAAGAGCAAGACCAAAATTAAAACCTTTGATAGATGAATTTTCTAGTTTTAATGATTTCCAAAAAAACCTATCAATCAAGTTTTATGTTAATTTTTTGGCTGAATGAATGAATGATTTATCATGCTTAGAGATGTCATCTCCAATTCAGTTCAAAGTTGAACAAATATGTGAAGGAGAAACCAAAATATAATTTTACAATTGTACTATCTACTTTTACTATCGTGTTCATATTTATCCAATTAACGCTTTCTCGAATAATTATTCTAAATATCAGTTGACATAATCTTTCAAAAATTCATTGCACACATCCTTATATTCTATCTAAGTCTAACTTGGCATTATGACAAAAACACTATTTGCTCCAGTTTAATGGATTTAAGCTAAAGGTTTAAGTTTTATTAAATTTTGTTTTATAAGTATTTCATGATGAAATCTCTTACGTTGAAGAATTTCAAAACTCAAGATTTCAACCATACTCAAACTGGACAGGTGGCATCCCTACTCATGCTAGCTCTTATTCTCAAATCAACTAAGCTTTATTAAGTCACTCTTTTTACGAGTGGTCAATTGCAGTGCAACGACTTTCAGTCATATTTTGAACTTGAACTTTATATTTAAGTTTATGTTGAAGATGTCTAATCTTTATGAAGAGAGGTTAGACTCAATAGGACTCGTTACTAAAACAGAAATATTTAGTCTATTTTTGAAAGTTGTCAAATGAAAATACATAAGGTAGATAGCATGAAGTTTCAATAGCTATGATCATAAAATCTAATAGCGATTAGAAAATAGCTGCTATATCGTTAACTTTACGACGATTTAAGGTTTCGAACAAGATTTTATTTGCCGTATAAATTGATTTCTATAATAAATAACCAATAACTAGAATTTTATTTGACACGGTAGTATGATAGTAAAGATCATTTTATGTTATGAGCCCCTTTATGACGATTGTTCAACGCAAACTTAGTCTTTCAAATGTTTAATATTCTTTTGGTCATTAAAATATATTGAGCCATATTTTATCTTCGGATGAATTTCTGACGTTTTTATTAGATTTACAGAATTCATTTTTTAAAATTCAATTTCTTCATTCTTTACCATAAGAACATATATTGTGTGTGAACTCACTTCTGGCACATTTCTTAAAAAGATTGAACTTATCACTAAAATAAAGGAAAAATACCAAATCAAGCTAAATGATCTTTCTGAAATCAAGGCTACAAGAAATGAATCTGAGCTTTATACTTGTTTAAATTCGTCTCTTGAAAACAGTAATATTTACGTACTTACAGAGTTTTGAATATCAACAATTATAGCAGAATTATCTGTATGGTTGCCTTCTTTTGCTTGACAAAAATCTTGAGTAATTATTTGCATGAAATGCAGAAAATTAATGTAAATGTTCATGATTAACGAGCATACAGGAATGTACTTCGATGACTTGATTAAAAGTTAATACAATTTTTTAAAAATATAGCTTAAAAGCATGAAAAACATGCCAAAAATGAGATGAAAGCTCGAATGTTGAAGTGCCATATTTAAGAAGAAGCATCGATCTTGAGCTAAAACAAATGACTACAAATCACGAGACTCAAGGTCTAATCTTAAGAGGTGACAACGTTTAGTTCTCTTAGAGAATTATTGCATTTAATCTCTATACTAGAGTGAAATTGATTGTTCCTTTTAAGTAGACGTTTAACTCTTTAGTTTTGAAGTTTGATTCGTTCAAAATCAATATTTTTATTTTCAATCCGATTTCATATAATATTAATTGATTGATTAAATCACAATTATTAGAAGTACTTAATTATTTGATTGTTCGAGTAAATGCTAAGTTGAAATGCTAAGAGAACCTAACCTAACTCAAAGCTAAACCTAAAATCATATTAGTCCGTGCTTTGAATCATCTAGTGCATTAAAGCAAACTCCAATATAACCAGACATAATAAGTTTAGAAAATTTCAATTTTTTGCTAGAGCAACCGGACGTACCGAAATTTCCTGTAAAATATTGGAATTGGCTCTTAGTAGTTAGTCTTGGACCAAGTCTTTCCGGTGCTTCTAAGTGCACCGGAAAACAATTTTAGAAGATTCATGACGAATTTTCAAGTATTTTGAACCAATGCTAGTTACTGGTTAGTGGAAGCAAAGCAATCATTCTGTTGGGTTAGTTATTTTTTGATTGAAGACTATATTTTCGATTGAAAACTATAGCGTGTCCTGAAAGTGCATGGACGAGGGCAAATGCTTTAAATTGTCGTTAGCGTATGCTTTACATAATGTCTAGAATAAAAATTAGAAACAAATAAATGCGAATTTTGCATTTCAAATTTCTATTAAAATTCAAAGCTTGTTTCTTTTTGAGTGAAGCACGTACCAACTTTTTTCTTGCCCATCAACTTTCCACGCATACTATAAATTGAATCGAAAATTATTTCATCAAATATCTCTTTTCAACGAATCGGCAGAAAACTATAAATTCCAAAATTACAAAATAATTTAGTGAAAAGAAAGTAAATTCATCTCTCAAAACCAGTGAAGTCACTTCACAGAAGCCGGGGGCATTAGCGCACTCAACTACAATCTTAAGCTCAAAGTGCAATAATATAATTATACTTTAAGAGAAATTCATTTTAGAGCGTATAACTGTTTCATTCGAAACATAATCTTTCATTAGACATCATCTGCATTAGAGATGTTATTTTTCAATTGATTTGACCATAGGGTTGCATTGAATATGACCGTTGAATATGCGTTTAACCTGAGGTTTATTAGTATTATGGTGATTTTAAACCATACTAGAATGTACCAAATTATTCAATAAAAGTTTTGGAAAAATAAGAAGGATATCTTAAGAAGAACTGATCACACTAGATATTACACATATTTTCAATGTAAATCCAATAGAATATGTCTGGGCTTTTAAGTATGTTTTAATTTAATTAGAAATAGCTCTCATTACAAAACTGGTGTAAATAATTAAGTTTTATTTAATTCATATTTAATGTTTACCCTTTTTATCAAAAGAAAATCATATTTTAGGTGAAAAATGATTAGACATTTGATTGACTATCCTATGAATGAACCAAAGAAAAACACTTCCTTTGTAACGAACTTTGAAAATAATGTTTGCCAAAAATGAAATATTGATCTAAACTACATTCTTTGTTGCTCTCCCCGAAAGTTCTTGACTTATCTTCAGCTCAAAGATTTGATAATAAGAAAATATCATATTTTTTCAAGTCAAATGAATATATCAAAGGCTTAGATGGCTAACATTTTTCCATTGGCAAACACTTCTAAATAAATGTAATTCTAATGTAATTCTAATGTATTAAAGTAAGTAAAAGTTTAAATTTCAAAATCTGAAATAAATCCATTTTGATTTCTTAATACTTTTGTTATTTAAATTTTGGTCTCTTATGCCTTCCTGATCTTTTGGTTGAGCAGTTCGGTAACACGGAAAAAGTGTTAAATCAAACTTAAGTCAAACACGAATGTGAATAAATACTGCTTTAGTTAAGAGAATTTTAATGCAAGATTGTAGAAACATTGCTTATGTTAATGTAGTGCTTTGCTTCACTTGTCGAGTGCATATTTATGATAAATATATATATATATCGACATTGGGTTAATATATTGTGGTTACTTTTTGTAATAATATATTCGTTATTAAATTGATGAATCGGTTCTGCGATTGATTGTGAAACTTCATCAATGACTAATCAATGCAATGTGAATCAAGCAATTGATAATATGTACTCGAATATATAACAATGTACTTTGTGATATGTAGCAGAGCACTCCACAAACGCACGTAGTGTTTGAATGGATGTCATTTATAAAAGCATGTCTTGTATTCTGGAGAAAATAGGGTTGGACGTGGTGTTAAATTGGTTATTTGCTTATCTCTACATATAACAAATTGCAAAGAATGCGTTTAGCATTAATGCATAGGCGTTAATACATAGAGTACCAAGGCAATGCTAACTTCATATGAAACTATGCAAAGTTTTCTTTCAACAACTATTGACGTACTAAAAATCAGAACGAGTTCTCGTGTTTTTCGAGTACTCCACGACCAAAGACATGAAATTGAGAGATATTTTTAAAATTATTATCACTGAAAAGTTCAAAAGAAAGCCAATAAGTCGTTGAGGCATTGACAAAGAATAATTGATATATTTTGACGGTATGACAGGTAATATTTTTGAAGAAGAAGAATCAAGAATCCTATCTATAATAATGAAGGACAATATTAATGCTTCGACTCGTGTGAAACTTAATGGTTCGAAATGATGTTTTATCTATTTTATGAACCATTCTTTTATGATTTATTTGTTTAAACTTCTATACCAAAACACAAATCATAATCAACCGAAATTTTGTTTTGTTTACTATTTCGTAGAATATTAGAACAAATACTATGAAGATATGGACAAATTGTTTTAAAGGAATAAAAGCTAATGAGATGTGAATGATATGCTAAATGACAGTTCAACTTAGATGGATTCGAAAAAATGGCTAAAATACTTGAATGCTTCTAATAAATATTTGATATTTCTATATAACTTTTCAGTTAGATATGACGTGAATTAATTATAAGAGCAAACAAACCAAATCTGAGCCAACTGATTATGACTTAAGTCATTTTGTTAAAGAATCACTTAATTATCATGATTTTATTCATATGAGCGTTTACTTTATAATGAATTGATTTGAAAATTCAGATAAAACAACCTACTGCTATTAGAATTAGTTTTCTATTTAAAATATTTCATTAAAAATGTTTTACTCTAGAATGATTTTAATGTTTATGTAAATAGTGGATGCTTTTCTTAATATCATTCAAATAATCAACATTTACACAATCGCATCAATATTGAATTCATTTTATATTCATATTCGAAAAACTATTTCATTTTACTCTTTTTTCAAGTGCATTTCAATTTGGATGTGATGAAGAGTGATAGTACTAAATGTAATTTAGATTGAAATCTAGTTAAGTTTAGAATTTTAATCTAATAATTTCTGATTTTTCTCATTTTACTGTCAATATAAAATAATGCGTAAGATTAATGTTAGGAATGATTAGTCTTATTTTGTAGCCAATATTAAATATCATTCAAAAGTCAGAAATTTTAGAATAGAAGTAAAATTCAGTATCAGGAAGATTAAAAACTATATTTGATGAAAGTATTTTGGATGATATTTTGCAAATAAAATATATTTGATGGAATCAGTGAAAACCGGAATTTCATATCTTCAAAAGAATATTTAATGGCAAAATAATAATTACATATCTAATGAATATATTCGTCTCCTGTCTGGTTGACAAAGGCCCAGCGAGGTCAGAGGTTACACTTACCAATGGCGCTATTGTTTAGACTGATTTGCTACTTAAAAATTTGTCATACACAGTATGAAGTTGAACTTCATTCTCATAACTTTTAGTTTTTGTCTCTTTATTCTTGCAAATTGTTTATTTTGCAAGTCAAAATAAACAAGTGAGATAAAATTTTTAAAGATTTGCAAATTAATTTTAGTTTGATGCTACTTTCGAACAAGTTATAAGAAAGAAGTCAATTTACAAATTAGTGATACTGGTAAGTGTAACCTCTGACCTCGTTGGGCCTTTGTCAACCAGAAGGGAGGTGAATAAATTCATTAGATATATAATTATTATTTCTCTATTAAATATAGTTTTAAAGATATGAAATTCTGGTTTTCATTGATTCCATCTAATATAAAATATTAAAATTTAATGAAATTCTTTTATAACAAATAATAAATTATTTAGAGAGAATTAGGTAACAATGTGTTATGTCCTTAAAAATTCATTAGAATGGCATTTCGAGAAAAGGCATCTAATGATGTATTTTCAGTCACACATTTGACCTTCATTCGACCTTCATTTGTCATATAAAATTAAGGACAAGAAAAAGTTGAAACTTATAAATGCTTTACTGTCAATGGTGTAGATCTCTACTATTCGTATTGAAGATTTTGCTATAAAGATTAAACATAAGCAACGATGTAAGAATTAAATCAACATTAAACTAGATAATATAATCAATCAACAATTGAATGACAAAAGAGTATTTTTAGAAAAATCTTCAATTAAGTTGCTTAGAGAATATAGAGTTAGAATTGGATGCAATTCGCGTAAATGATTTCAAAGGATAATATTGCTATTGGATTATAGACGATTAGATGAATTTTTTTTATTTGAGTTGATTAACTCAAGCCTTCACGTTAGACCGGATTTTTTTAACATCAGCAAGACTAAGAAAATTTAGGTTATTTTCACTATAGATTAAATGTTATTTTTAGAATAAGTAGAGCTCTCATCCATTCCATCTTATGACCACTATTTCTTTGATCGCAAACTCTAGCGTAAACACCTCATATGCATTTCTTTTTAACCCAAGGGCTCTTTTATCTTCAGCTGTAACAACATGAGAGATAGAACTTTATAGCACTCATCCGACTATTTCGCTAAAGTTATTCCTGGAAATTGAAGAGATTTATGTGCACAACTTTGATCTCCGAGATATAACTACTTCCAGTAGATCTTATAAAAATCTTGATTTAAAAATATTCAAATACCGCTTGTATAATTGCTTTTTTCATCTTATCGACTCGAATTCTATCAAGTTTTACAGTTTTCTGAGAAGATTAGATTTTGAAAATACTGTGATAGTTGATGGAAGGAATATTTTTCAAACGGCTTCAAACTAAGATCTGATTCAAACTTCAAGATACACATTGCGTAATATTATGCTCATTTTTAATAATATTCTGAAGGAAATGAAAGGATACTAGAGCTTAAAGTTCATATAAAATTCACATTTTACTTTTCAAGAATAAATTTATCAAAGTTTTAGAAAAGGTAAAAATTGGGAAACATCTCTGATTTAAACTTCTCCACAAAATGTCTTATCATATTATTGATTTAGTTATCATTCCATCAATTAATATAAGAACTAATATTTAGAAATCTCTATATTACTTGAATTAATCTAAACTAAACTACTTATATAGCGAAAGCTAACTGTCAGAGATAAATTAATTTATTCAGGCGATATTTTTTGTAGCTACACAGAATCACATATCTTAAAAAGTGCAAAGCATTTCACTATCTCTATAATTATTTGTCATCTGTTTCAATCAATTCTGAGATTGTGAGAAGCAATTTGTTAAGTATTTTTCTTTTTAAATATAACTTTTAAAAGCATAGGCTTTTCTATTAAACTAATAATTTCTGCTAAAAACAACCATCAATTAGATTGAACATCTCACAAACTAAGAATTTAAGCTTAATCTGTCTTACAGGATAACAATTTATAAAATAAGACTTATATTCTTATTAATACTTGTAAAAGATTAATGAGAATTTTCTTACTAGCAGTAATGGGTTCACAGCAATCTTACAAGAATAAGAGCAGATGTCGTTTATATTAAATAATAGAATTTTCATTATTTAGCAATAATACTTTTCGTTAAGAATATTTTATAATTTATTTCGTAGAAATGCTTTTTGTAAGGCATAAAGCAATAAGTATTTATTATTCAATTATCTTTCAACTGATTTTAGTTTCTTTAAGGTTTGGTTTCAAACGTATTTGAAAAGAATTTTTACAAAAAGGCTAAGGTTCACTCATGAGATAATACGAAATTTTCATTTAAAAGTGGTATGATAACGTAGTAGCGCCTTTACCTCTCAGCGAGATTTCATCTTTTCATTTTCATTCTTTATGAATAAATTAATTTAAATAAGGCTCATCATTCCTTTCCAAAGTTAAAAATATAATTTTGAAAAATAATCTAGATTTATTCATGTGAAAATTTAGTAAAAAAAGAAAATCTCAATTTAGAATCTCCATGTTTAAAAGTCATCAAAGCAGAGTGTCACCCTTCGGCCTTTTGGACCGAAAATCAGCCTTTTAAGGTTATGGTCAGCCTAAAGCCCGAGCCTTTAGGGCCGACATTATGAGTCAGCTTTTTAAAAAAAATTTCACAGCTTATTTTTGAATATATAACGCTTTTTGTGAGTAAATTTAGATAAATGAAAATAGATAGATGAGAATGAAGACAGATAAATGGATTTAATTTTTTGAAGAATGCAATGCTGAAAATTTATTGTCAATAATTGAATCTGTATTTTCAATTTATGTGAGCGATGCATATATTGAGATGATATTCAGCATAATGAACAATATTTGCAGCGACAAAAGGAATAGATTATCAACTGAAAGCATTAAAGGTGAAATCTGTTCAAAGTCAATTTCAACCTAGATTGTAACCAATTTTATAATTTTGTATTAAAAACCAAAAAAAAATTTTAAATGCAGCAAAATCTAATACGAAATATGTTTACAAACTTAAATGATGTAAATTGACTGTTAAGCAATAAATAATTTTATTAGTAAAATTGAAGCAAAGGGGGAACTATTACTACTTTAAATTCGGCCTTTTTGGTAGACCTAAGGTGGCAACACTGCATCAAAGTCAGTTGAAAAGGAAATTTGATTCAAAAGTGAAATTTATAAATTAATGTTATCTAACTCCAAGAAGTATTTTTTTTTAAAATTATATAAAAAAATCGATATAAAATAGATGATTAACCTCGAATACTAGTAAATTTTTTCTCTTCGATAGCTTAGTTTGAAACATAGTACAGGTAACTGTATCTGTCATATGGTTCATTTGCTGCTAAGCTATTCTTCAACGACAAAATTTAATATCTAACTTTGAATTCTTTCCTAATATTAATCTTGAATATAACTCATCTTTTGAATATTAATTCTTGAAAATTTTAGTGTGTTCATTTTACAAGCCTTAAGTGATTATAAATGTAATTGAAATTTTCATATTTTAAAATCAATTTGAAATATTCTCACTTTTTATTCCTCGAAATAGTTCGTTTAATAAGAATAGAATGAGTTCAAGTTCAAAAGAGACTTTAAATAAGTAATTTGTTTAATGTGCTGAAGGTGAAAAATAGTTCATAAATATTAGATTTGATGAAATGCTCTGAGTGGTATTAGAGACGAAAAAAGCATTTTCATTATTTTATTCATGAGCTAAGAGTATGTCTTCTTTTTCTCAGCTCTAATCGGATTGTCAGAAATGCTTTTCAAAGTTATCGTAGAAACTGAATTCTTCAGCTGGATTAAGGCTAGAATTACTGAGCAATCCAATTAAATATAAGAAGCAATGTGATTTTTGGTTAGTTGAACTTTGAATGATCATAAACAAAAAAGGGTATAATGTCTTTAAAGTGAAAATTCATCACTTATTTGATTACTGATTAGCTCAGATATTAGGTTTATTTATCACTATGTTGACAACTAATTCCTCAAATTAATGGCTAGAAGATTATGTTCAATTATTTAGTCCAGAAAAATAAAAGGCGATATTGGTCATTAAAAGTTTTAATTAGTCTCATTTTGATAGTTAATAGGCTTGAATCAAAAAAGACTATAGTATGATTTGAAATTTTATCCTTCAATTAGGAAATTGTGTTCACACATTCAATGCAAAGTAATAAAATGTACACAAACTTATAAACAAGTTTTTCATTATGTTCGATAAGCGAAATAAAGACATAGCAGCTAATTGTCATTTAAGAGCCAATGTGTTAATTTTCACGATCAAATTCAACTCAACAGATATTGAATCTATGTTCTCGGGATCAATTCGAACGTAGGACTTGTGATAGAATTCTGTGTTCTTTCTCTTGTTGAAAAGAAAACAACAATTTGAAAAACGGCTTTAGAAGCATTAGTTTAGATTAATGAAACAGTGCTACACATTATACGCATTAAGGGTACTGTAAAACCGGACATTGACTAATGCCTTAAAGCATAGTAGTAATCATCAATTGATTTAGAATTTTGTTCTATCATTTTTCTCAAATTCTTATTATATGTTGTTTTAATAGATTGTAGTCAACTTCTAACTTAATTTTGTAGATATTCGTTTAGGTCTAAGCTGTATTTGAATGTATTTTGAAGTTAGAACTTCTAAAAATCAAGTTTTAAATATATTGCTTCAAGCGTTTCAGCTTTCGATCGAAAAAGCAATCTTTATAATCGAGCAAGCTTTATAAACTATCAATTTGTGCACTATCTGAAAAAAGTTATCCTAAACGTCTAGACTTCCAACTGATCAATTTCATAACGGCTAATTTCAGAATGGCTAAATGTCACAGTGATTTTCCCATTTTTCAAATTGTTTGAGTAAACTAGAAAAAATCTTCTGAATTAATTATATTGAAAATTGAAATGAATAAAAAGGTGTGAAACATTTTAAAAACTACTTTTCACAAAAAGCACGTATGAATGAAATTCTACAAAATAAAAAGGTATCTCCTGAGGGCTAATACATGAATATTCCTTTTGAATCTGAACCTTACGCTTGAGACTAAAGCATTAAAACGTATGCATTAGGATATTTATGTATAAGCTTTGATTTCAATTGAATAATTAATTCAACTCTTAACTAATGGTAAAATAAAATAGAGATAAGTCTTGTCGCCTAATGCTTTGATAGTATAAAAACAAAAGTAGTATAACATATCAATGACTTCCATACTTTACAAATAATTTTTAGTGCTAACTCTCATTTATGTCAAATTGTACTGAAGTCAAGCTGAAAGTTTGATATAGATATTAAAAGTTGAATCTGTTTCTAAACGTTAAATGATTGAGATTTCCTTCAATTTAAGAGGTCTTCAATACTGCTTACACAATCTAAAATGTAAGGCTCTTTAAAAAACCCCACATATACTTAACTGATAAAATGAGATTGATTTGAACTTGAAAACAATGAACTTAGAATGGCTTTTACTATTTTATATTGCATTGTGTTCTTTGATATCACATTATACTATATTATTATTATAAGTACAATAGTATACAAAACTAACTAAATTTACTGAATCTAGAGTTTATTACATTTAGTGCGTTTATTCTGATAAAATGAAAAAGATCTGCTTATAGACACAAAAACAGAGTTAGGCCAATATGAAATTGGCCATTTTGAAATTAGCCATTTCGAAGTATTCCCATTGGAAACACTGTGGATTAGATTATAGGTTAGATCTTCGATCTTCTCATTATTTAGCTTTAGGTCACTATAAGAAAGTGTCTACAGTAAGAACTTTTCCCATTAAATACGAGCATATCGCCAATTAATTACTTTTGACTTACGTCATATCAGTAAACGAAGTATTTAGAAAATAATCATAACTTACGCGAAATTTAACTTCAAATAGATCTTTAAACTTTTCAGATGTTTTTTCGAGAGATTGAATAAACGAATTTTCGAGTTAATAATCAAGAAAAACTTATCGTTATTTTATCAAGAATTCATTTTAAGGCATTTAAAGAATTCTATGAAAATTAATTAAAACTTTTTATTTTACAGTAAATTTGGGATAGCCATTTGATGATTTTTATTAAGAAAGAATCATTAGGTTAGGTTAGACGAACAACTGTAAGTAAACATTTTTGAGTAAAACTTCAACCAAATAGAAGTAAACCAACTACTAAGAGCGTTAAGGAATGCAATTTGAACGCTAATTGCACTTTATATCAAATACTAAGGGGTAATGATATGGCAGGTATTAGATTCTGTAATAGGAAGTTAATGAATTCTTACTTATATCCAGAATTATACTACTAGTGAGTTTATAATAAGTTCTGATAATCATTAGGTCACTCATTTAATGATTTTTGATCACATTATCGATAGTAAGCATGGAGTAAACTATCATTATTTCAGCGTGTCTTGAACCCGAAATTGCAGTTAATTTTCGGCTTAAGTAATGCGCCGGACGATTTTCCCAGATTTGACGTCAATATTAAACCCAAAAAACTAAATTTGAAATACTAATTGGTTCTGTTGAAAAGCGCTAACTTATATACATTTTAATCGTCTGACTAATTAATGAATAATTCTTTGATATTTGTATTGCAATACAAAAGAATTTGCATTTTGAGTGCTTCTCAATTTCTTTCCATTTGTTTTAGAGCTATTGAAATCTCTCTATTCGCTGAAAGGCTTTCCAGAATCACAACCACTACAAGGACTATATAAGAAAGTATATACTACTTTATATAATTTTGGATATTTGTGTTCAATACTTTGAAACTTCTATCTCTAGGTCGTGAGGTATTGAATGAAGTTTGTGTTACAAAGTAGTTCTCAAAACAGCCTGCAACTTAATTCTCAAAGGAAAATATAAGTTTTTTAAAAAGTTTTCAAGAAACGTACTGTTTTCGGATTATCCAACGTATGTGGTGGCTTATACTGAATAAATTTGTTTTGAGTTAGGTGTATTGGTATACGAAATATAATGCCTAACTAAAATACTATTTGCATAGAAATCGAAAACTAAGCAACCATTTTACATTAAAGAATAAGAAAACTAAATAGGAGTCTATTGATAATTGTCTTATTTCTTATATGAAAAGTAAGATACGTTAGAATCATTTTTATGCAGATTAAACCTAAGATGTATTATACAGCTATATTATTAATTATTTTTATTTTTTTTTTTTGGATTTTTATCGTTGTAATACTATTTAAATATTATTATTCATTAATAAGTTCAATTCAGTAGAAAAAAAGATATTCAATACAAATGGTTTTGAAAAATTTATTGAAAAACACAAAATTAAAAATTGATGACTCACGACACTATTTATAAATTGGTTAATATAACTAATTTAAACGATTAGTAACTAAACGAGTTCCCCTGTCACTTTCTCATAAAATAATTACTTGTCATCCGTTATCCATACTAAAAGTATCATTGTCATTTTAAAGTATCATTGTCATTTTAAAGTATGATTGTTTTCTTAAAGTGTCGTTATCTTCTTAATCTAAAATTAATTTTAAGACATCGAAATCTTTATATAAATTACAAGCTACATCATTCATTAAAAATCTATAGTTAATCATCTTAAATGAAAATCAACTCAAGCATGAGTAACTTTTGACTGACAAAGGCAACTAAAAGTCTGTTGTGAGTAACTAAAGATCTCAAAAATTGAGCAAACTTTAGACTGACATACTTCTAACTAATGAGAAACTAAGTAATCAAATAGTTCTTCATTACACTGGTATTTGGTAACAACTATTAAACTAAATGTTACAATAGAGAAAACATACGAAACAATTACCTGTAGAGAAAATATAGGAAACAATTAGCTGTACTTTCACTTACAAACAAAAACAGAACGAAATTGTGTGTTTAGTTGAGCGCACAAAGTTTGTTCTATGGCTTAAAAATAAAGTTAAGATTAATAAATTTTCCACCAATGATAACACAATTAACAAACAAAACAATTTCAGTCAGTATTTAGTGGTGCGCACAATAATTCATTAATCTGACATTAAGTAATAAATTAAAGTCAAGTTTATGTCTGATAACCAACGCTTTACACTATGACTAACACAAAAATCAACATTTATATAACAATAGAGGCGCAGATGCAATGCTACCTCAATATAGTTATTGATCCTAAATTTCTTTCTGAATATTCTATCTTTTTCTCTCTCAATTAGCTCTTATCTCATTTGGTTTTTGTTTGAAGACAATGATTTTGTTTTATTTTTTTTTTTGAATTTTTTGTTTTTAGGGTCATTTTTTATCGAACATTTTAAGACTAATTAATTATCTGTTAAAATATGTTCAATTTGTTAAACATATATATAAGCGATTAGTTATCTAAAATTGATTGAAATTTGCATGTATCTCTATTGTGTTCACTTCCAAAAGTCTATTCTGCGCTTTCTAACTTTACTGACTTTTATTTGATAATTCTATCTTTGATTTGCATAACAACTTGCATAGCTCCTAATTACCATATTTGGCTGATTCCAGTGTTTCCATAATCTCATTCCGAGAGTCAATCAATTTATCTCAAGACTCGTTTGGGGAATCGTTTCATTTCGATCCATCACAACAAATAATAAGCACCTCAAGACTTGATCCCTTATAGTAAACCAGTCTCTAAACGACCGATCCATAAGTTTGTATCGATTGGACGGACCTATAATCCGATGCCTCGATCGTGATAATAGAAGGTGAAGAAAGATTCAAATCATAATAAACATGAAGTTCTCCTAAAAGACAGAGTTTGACTGCTATTCTGAGAACAAAGAACTGGCCTCACATATTACCCCATTCTCCATCTCTCAAGACCTATCTATGCGTTGAATAATCTTTAGATGTTTTATTGTCAAACGGAAGTTGAATCCCATGTGTGTTATTCTCCGATAATTGTTCAGTTTGTTCAGTAAGATTTGTATTCTGTTGGCTTTCAACTCCAATTTCTAAACCCATTTACTTAACATTTAAACGAACCGATTTGTTTTCATCTATCTTTCTATGAATTATCGTCACTTTTTTAAAAATTCTTTAAATTATCCTAGTTTTGGTTTCAAGTGAAGATACCGTAGATATCTTCTCAAGTGCTTGAATAACGTTTAAATTTATGAAATTCATTGCTAGTCATTGATATGAACAACAATAACTAGTAAAAAGTATAGGCTCAAAGCTTTGAGTCTGAGCCAGAGCCTGAGATTACAGCCTAAGCTGAAATATTGGTCTAAATATCATAAAAAAACTCTTAATTAACATTTATTATCAAAAAGTGAGTTAAAAGTGAAAACGAATAATTCTTTAAAAAATACATATTAATCTAAATAATTACTGAATGAGTTTAAATACATAACGGTTCAAAATGTGTTATATATGAATCGATTTATCCTCTTGATTACTCTTATTCCTACTTTTGCGAATACTCGGAACACTCGTAGCAGTTATGCATAGAATATCGGAAGTTAAGGATATGAAGACTCGTGTCTACTTCATCAATCAGTGGATTCAGTTTCAGATGCTTATCTGGGATTTCAACAATATTTATCAATCTCTTCATTGGTGTTAACTTTAAGTTTCTTATATATATATACAATTGTAGTATCAATAGTGAAGAAGTAGTAGCTTAAGTTAGGTTATATTAATAGATTTTTTTGACATATTTGTTAAATACTTCTCTAAACAAGTTTTCAATATTTTTAGATTTATTCTCACTTGAAATATTGCTTAAATAAGAACATTGAGTCTCGGGTCCCATAAAAATGCAAAATAACTGCAATTATTTTTCAAGAGTTAAAAGCAATCTTCATGTATGATGCGATTGACAACAATAACGGATTTTAAAATCCTTTAGGTAAGTCAATGAGAATACTTTTTTGAAAAGAGCTTTAGGTTTAAGATTAAGAGTACAAAGTGCATTAAATACTACATTTAAATTGAAAGGCAGTCCCATTTACTTAAAGTTTAGAACTAATCATAATTTGATACTCCTTTCAAACTTTTAGATTGAGTCCAGTACAAATTGACGTGAATGAGAGTTAGCGCTAATAGCTATTTGTAAAGTAGCCAAATCTTGCATATTCATATCACTATTCATATGTTGTTATTGTAGTTCAAATCTAAACACTTTTCGTGGTAACACTTATTAACTACTTATCTCTATATTATTTTGCCATTTATTAAAAGTTGAATAATTAAATAAAATCTAAACTTATATGTGTGTATATCTTAATGTATACCTTTTAGTATCTTAGTCTTGAACCTAAGACTCTTCAAAAAGTATTCATGATTGGGTTCAGATATAAGATTTCTTTTGTTGTCCTTTTAGTATGAATTTGAAAATAAGCGAAAAATTTAGAAATTTTTCACGCTTTCTATCAAAATGTACGAAATTATTATTATTGTAAAATCAAATTCAATTCATATAAAAAATAGAAGTGAAAGTTTGTGTTATTCTTCAGTCTAGTCTTTCAAATATTGTAAATAAAACTCAAAAATCGAGTTCTGTCCACATGATTTCATTTGATATTTAAATTGATTTTATATTAAATTATTAGACAGCTATTTTAATTCAATCAATCAAATAACTTATTTCTACAAATAAAACTTTATAATAAAGACAATAATGGAGAATTTCAAAATCCTTTATTGAGAAGCCATTTAACGGAATCAATAACAAAGTCTCCCTTAAGAATGAGAACACCATTCAGTTCGTTAATAGCCGATTATCTCCTTTTTTGATAGATTTGTTCCAAATGTCCCCTCAAGTCTTCCTCGAACTGCCAAATATTGCTTTGAATCTGTTGAATAAGAGTCAATATCAGAGTTTTCTTGTTATTTTCAGAATGGATTTGATCTAACTCTTCAAACACGTCTTTATGGTATAATTGAAGTCAGGCCCATCTATTCTTTCAGTATTCCTGCCTTCGATCTGATATCTTCTATAGGCCGGTAATAACTTCGATCTCGTTCGAGCTATAGAATTCATTCATTCATTCATTCATTCATTTTGAATTGATAAAAAATCTACTTAAAAGAACTAGATGTTAATATATAAACCAAAATTGTACATGGGTACGTTTAGAGTGTGAACTCTCTCTCTCCTCCTTCCTCATAATCAGTAGCAAGTTCATGTTCATGAAGTGGTCAACTTTGGCGAAACTTAAATAGTTTTGTTGGAAGTAATCAATTTTTACTAATTAGTTGTTTAAACATTGTAAGTTTGAAATAATATGATTATTAATTACGTTATTCAACTGATAATATTCAAATAATCATTTAGACAATATAACAAAGGAAATTTCAAACTTTGAGATGGTTTGAATAAATTTTCAAAATCAAGTAAAAATTTGTTTCGGAAAAAATTGTCTCAAATTAGATGAGTTTTTGATCCCCTTCGAACTTTGAGAATTCTCGAAACTGAACCCCTCTTCTAAAATACTGATCTAAGCCGAACATAGACGTAGGGATTGCAGAGTAGTCCAACTATAAAATTCCTTTACTTTTAATTGAAATTCTGTTATTTATAAATATGCCATTTAATTAAAATGCATTCTATTATTCTATAGAATAATTAAACAAAATTTCTGAATTTTCTTAGCTGATCGCTCATATTCAACAATTAGGAAAATCATTTTACATGAGTTTCATATTTTTTAAACTGGCACTGGTTCTTGGATCAAATTTTCATCGACAATACAATAAAAGAAATAGCTTCACCGAGATATATTCATTTTTTAAATCTAAAATGTCTTTCTTTACTTTCAGCTATTCAAATGAAAATCACTGTCAATGAAGTCATTTCATTAATGAATACATAATTAAGTTTTATTGAAATACTAGATAAAATCACACTGAAAAACTATTTTATTCATGAGTCTTAAAAAATACTTTTGCATGACTCCAAAACGGTTTAACACGAAGATGAAGTTAAATCTGATAAAAGACATTTGAGAGGCTCGTATACATACATCTGTCTTTCAATTGAACAATGCCTGCCATTCTAAAGTCTAAAATAAAACTTCTAGCAATTGATACCTAGCCTTAAGTCTAAAATTGGACGATTATATGTCCTTGTCCTTTCAAACGTCTCTCACACAAAAGATATTCTAAAGATGCAGATGCAGATGCAGATGCAGATCATTTTACAATATTTACTATTTAAAAATTTTTAGTAAACATGATCAATAGTACAGGATAAACTCTTAAAAAAGTTTTGAATTCTCTTCACTTAATAAATTATTTTCATATTGAATACTCTTCAAGCTCAGTTTTTTAACAACAGAATATGTAAATATTAATTCTATTTTATGACTGATTCTTTAGTTTTCACTTCAGTATTTTTAAGTCCAAAATAAATCAGAAATTTGCCGATAGTAACTACTTTTCAACCTTGCTTTATTTCCATCTCACACAATGACACAGCTTTCAATAGTTTAATCTCGATTTTCATATATTCCAAAAAACACTTTCTATAAATTCTTTAGATCATTTTCAAGATATTTAATACTATGTCCTACGATTGTGCAGAGGAGGCATTGTATAATGTAACTTTATAAGTCTCATGATTTTCTTTATCACAAGGATTCAACTCCAGGATACTTAAAGTCAACATAATAGCTAAGAATAAGCGTGATTTTAGAAGCTTTTATTCGAATTGGTTATTTTTAAAAGTTAAGTCTTTATACGTTTTATATATTAAAATCGATTGTTGACAATCCAAACATATACTCAACGCATTTAAACCTAACCTAATATTCAAATTAAATGATTTTCAATTTTGCCCCTAAGCGACATAGGATTCGGGAATAGTTTGTAATTTACAGAAACTTTTTGATGTCTTTGCGTAATATGCTTGGTGTCAGTCTTGAAAGTTTCTATAAGTGAACCAATGTTTAATATAAAACAGGAAACCACTGTTTTTGAGGATTATTGAGAGTGGAAGTAATTTTCGCTATAAAATTCAGGATACTTTTCTAAAAATAACAGAAAAACAAAGTTTCTATTAAATGCCTAGAAAAAGTTCGTCTCTTCTCCTGGTGAATTCCTGGGAGATATGGAAATCTTTGAGCCATAACTCAAATGGTGACGAAAGAGAATGAATCATAAAAATTAATGAATCATAAGAATTAATAATTCATAAGAAGAAATAATTGAATGCTAGGAAGAAGATCTAAGGTATGAAATTTGCTTTGAGCCTCAAGTAAGCACAATTAAGCCATTGATTGCTAGCTAAAATTCTAGTTTCATTTAGTGGAAAAAATAATTAATTTATTTATTATATGTATTAATAAGTTTGTTCCCTTTCACTACTAGTTATTATTGATAATAGAATTTAGTACTCATTTTGTTCAATTGAATCAGAACTTCCATCCTTGAAGCTTTGCTCCAAAGGTGACTTTGAATTACGTCAACTATTCTATGAGTCTATGCAAATCATTTCCAAATTCAAGGATTCCAATGAAATTTGGTCTCTTTACTGAAGGCGTAGTAATAAATGTTATTGAATGTAAATAAGATTTCAGTAAAAATAACAGTATTAGACAAAGGTGTAATCCATTGATTTCGAGGTTCTTGATTTTGTTCGCAATAATTCTGTATGAGATAGATTGAGTGAGATAAATTTCGATATAACTGACATGACTCAAGAGACTTGAAATCATAAGAAATTCAAGGAATCCACAGAGATATTCTTAATTTTAATACTCGAAGATGTTATGACTTTTGAAGTTATATTCTATTTATTTTATTCAAAGCTACTACGAAATATGATGAAATTGCTAAGAGCGTAGAAATAAGCACTTTATATGAACATAATGGAACTAGAGATTATGTAACTTTTTTCATTTCTCTGCTTCTAATATATTTTAGGTTATAATAAGTTATTAGAAGCTTTACGAAATAAGATTGTTTTGTTCATAACGATTCATAATGTAATTCATGGCTCTGGACACGGATTTAGGAAGTGATAAGAAATAGAAGCTAGAATAAATTTCTCTAGAGACAAAATGTTTGCGTTTCAAAGTTTAAAGTTCAACATCAAAAGTTATGAATCAATATTCAAAAAATGTCACTTGCTCATAAATTTGCATTTTTCAGGAAGTGTGTTAAAAACTGAATACAATTTTCGACTGTCAAGTAAAGCTCAAGTAGAATTCATTCTGGCATAATTGTGCAGAAAAATGTTTAATGTTTTAATTAATCCCTTGGTTAAAGAGATAAGCAGAAGATAATCATCTTATCTGTCAAAATATATTAATAGTTACATGTCAAACAGCTTTTCAAAATACAGTCTATTGCAAAAGTTTAAATACAGGTTATCTAGTAACTTGAACGACCTGAGATAATCAAATTAAATTACAATGGAATACGTAAAATATCTGTAAAGGTTGAATTATATTGAACTTCTAAACTTTTACATTCTTTCTCTATACTTAACAAATATTTACTTATTTGTTGGTATTTCAAATATTTTTGTAAGAAGGGTCTGAGTATTTGGATTATTGGAGTTGGGGCGACGATTGCTTTTAAAGTCGTCCAAATGTCTAACTTTTGTTGCCAATAGCCCTATCATCTTAATGTTTATTCATTTATATACATCTAAAATAAAGTTTAACAGCATTAGAACAATAGATCTAAAGCAGTCAACAACAAATAAAATTATATTTTCAAGCTTAAAACAAAAATAAAATATAATATCTTTACATATCCAAATACAGAATATGTGCAAATTTGGTTAATATGCTCGAAATATGAATACTTTATAACAGCGTATCTGGAAAATTATTGTTATCGAATAAATATGTAAAATCTTACTTTTCCCATTAAAAGTCCAATGAAATATTCCTAAAACTTTTGTATTGGTTTAAACAATGATTTTCAATGGATTTCGACGAGTGCTTTTATATGCAACAGTATTTCTAAAAACTATTTCTCTAATGAGATCATGATAAGTTTTTAGGCCATAATTCTCATATTTGAATCATTATATTATTGTTGTTAGAATAAATATTTAATATTTCGAATCATGTCTAAATTACCCAAAATAGTCTTAGTTTTATTCATACCAAATCTGATAAATGGCAGCCTTAACAACGATTTTTAGCATTAAATGCGTGTCTGCGAGATATCAACTCACAGAACTTTATTATATTTCATGGTGCCAATGTTCAGATTTGGGCATTTCTTATTAATTAGAGTCCTAGACTAGCAGCTATTTTGACCACTACCGAATCTACATTACCTAAATAGTCGCGATGCTATGTTCGAGGCACCATTGTTCAGAACATACATTATAATTATTGTTAAATCTTATATTTTACTGATAAATACAAGTGATATTCAAACTTTCAGTTCTGAGTTGAAGATTTGCAGTTTAAACTATAAACTTATAATTTATTCTGTATTAAAATTTATGAAATGCTAGTTTTGAGACATTATCATAAATGATTGAAATTTCAAACAAATTTAGCAGAATTTGCATATTTTTTGTATTTGAATATACGTTCTTGATTCCATTAAAACTTGATTTAGTTACCTCAATTAGTTCAAAACTTATTCAATAAAAACTACCTGTGCTTAAACTTTTGCAATAAACTGTATGTGTGACCTTTATTTCGAATTACATTTTGATCTTATAATAAAGTCAACTGAAATCACATCACCAAAACTTTGTCTAAATTAATTTCATTCTTATTAAACCAAGGTCTAAATCATACTAAGCCAGAATGAATTCAAACCTAAAGTTCATATTATTGTAGGGATAAAAGACATGTGGATTACAGGTATAGAGTAATTTTTGGTATCAAATTGTTAAACTCATATCTAATACAAGTTTACATCCTGTAATATCCTTAAGATGCGTCATCCCATTAAATATTATTGGATTATTCCTATGTTTAGCGGTAAAATCTTTAAAAAATTTGTTGGCCTAATATTTATGAGCTGCACTGTATGATACTAGTAGGCGATCAATCTAACCCTTTTTTGAACACTACTGTACTTCATACCATTTAATAGCTCTAATCTATACAATTACTATGGCTTTTGATGATAGCTCTCTTATCTTAATTGACACTGTTTTTCTTTATTATTCAAATGCTTTTGATACAGTTTCCCATTCGAAACTAATTTTCGATTTAATAATAGAACAAATACTTAGAATAATAATAAGTTATTTAACTCAACCAAAGTAATTAGTGTAATTTGAATATACTTTTCTGCATTGTTTCATAGCAGACGAGAAAATGAGTCCATTTTTATTTATCCTATGCTTGTAGATGTCATTCTCTGTTCAATACCTTTGACTTTTGCAGATGATAACAGACCTTGATTGGTATTCAATGCGCTGCGTATTGTTGAACATTAAAATCAAAATTTAGGTACAAGGCACTTAAGTTAAGAGTGATTTTTCAAAAATTCATAACTCGTAGTCTTCTACTTTAGATTTTGTATAGATTTAGCCGATAGAATCTTAACGCAGTTAAGTTTTAATTGCGAAAATTCCCTCTCACACCCACAATTTTAAGTCACACTTAAGCCTCAAGTACAATCATGAATTCTGCTGTAACTCTTTCTAGTATGAGATACAGAATAAGTGTTATGATCAACGCTGTCTGCATATAGTTGTCCATTGAGTTCTAGTAAAAATCTGCTTTAGTTAAATGTGTTGAAATATTAACAGAAGCTCTATCTTGAAAATAGGATTATGTGCCGAATGCGCGATACCCATTTGGGCAAAAGTCATTTGAGCCAGATTTTTTTGTTATCTACTTATTTGTGATAATTCAGAACTAACCCAATTCTATAGAGAAAGAGTTATATAATTTCAAATTCAACTTTAATCTCGAATAAATTTGTAGTGCATAGGAATGACAAAAAAGCAATTACAGTCGAACATCGGTTTTATGTACCGGGATTTTATGTACCCATCGATGTTATGTACTAGTTTAAAATCCCCCCGCAGAACCTTCATTGACTTAATATTAGAAAACCTCGGATTTTGTGTACATCAATTATATGTACAAATCGAATTTATGTACCTGTTTTTAAAACCTCTACACTTCTAGCTTAACATCTATTCTATGTACTAAGTTAGAAATTTTCGTAAATGAGCCAAAAATACAAAGGTATAGGTTTGCGTTTGAACTAAACAAAGGAGATTAATAGGCTTTATCAGAGATTAAGTTATAAAGTAATTTTAGTCTTCAACGAACTTTAGTTTTTAAAATAGTGATAGGGATAGTGAAGACCTTTACCAGGACCTCATCAATAAATTACAAGGAATAGAGTAAACGATTTTGTCAAATCATACTAAAAATTGTATACAATCAAAGATTACTCAGTACTTAAATGCAACTCATTGATTTAAAATAAACATACTATTTAAGGACTATTTGTAACTTTTTTAATGCGTTTCAGCCATAACTGGATTTTATGTACCACCGATTTTATGTACTAAGTTTTTTGGTCCCAACGAGTACATAAAACCGATGTTCGACTGTATTACAAAAAATGTTCTATATAATTGAATACTAGAGCCATTGGTATGACCTAAAGCCAAAAAATTGAGCAGTCACTCGTAAAACTAATTTTAAAGCATTATCTGAACATATTTAGCCCAAATTTCTAACGTTTGATAGAAGTGAAAAAGAAATTTGGAAATAATGATTTTTGGCTGTTAACCATAGTTTAAAATTGTCTTTTAATATAAAAGTCTTGTAATTCTCGAGTTAGTAATAAACTATAACAGATGTTAAAAATAACTTTACTCTAACCGTTACTTTTCTCTCAAATCACTTTCACTTAAGTACTTTTAACTGAAATGTAGCTTTCGTTGAGTATTACTTCCCAATCCAGTATTACTTACTTTTTGTCCCATTTAAGTTCAATCTTTTTTTGTTCTTTTTATGATGAAAGTAAAAACTTGTTTCTAGAAGATTGGAATATTTGTGAAAAACTTGAAGCCTAGTTTAAGTAAATCCTTAAATGAACACCTTAAAACTTAGCTACAGTGGCAAAATCGTAGCTTTTGAAAATGTCTTATTTCAGTCAATTTTAAATCTATTCAATAGTTCAATTAGTGATTCAATCAAATAGTACTTTGAATAAATACACAAGTTTTACTTGTATTTTACTTTTACTTTAGATTTTGTAAACAATCAATACTTTCCAAACAATGCAGAAGTGGTTTTCATTCAGTTGATAAGTCACCCGAAATAAAGGACTAGAACTAAGCAAAGAATCTGCTAAAACATCTGTTACGAGCAATTATTCGTGAGATAGTAAAGCGTTATTCACCGATAGTTCTTGGTTTTGCTTCAATAAAACACTATCAGATCGAGCGATTATCACTATGCCTTTCAATATGTCCTTACCAAATGTTTTCAATGCGACCCGTAGGTCAGGTCAATGCAATTATCTCAAATTCAATGCACAAAATACAGTATATATGATATTGAATTCTAAAAATTTGTTGTTATATCTCTATATAAAAATAATGGTCAATCCATCCCTATAAACATCTCGGAGTCTCTATAGACGACAATTATAATGTAGAATATTTTTAGTAACTGCATAAGAAAATTGACTATATTTTATTTCAATTAAATAGAATTTCGCATTTTTGTTTCCATTAATCGTTTCAATTTTACTCGCATTTCAGCCGTAATTCAAGCGAAAAGATAAGACCAATAGAGATTAGATCAAAGACCAATACACACGCATCTCATTAAATTCATTTGTATAAGACTTAGACATTACTACATCGAGTACTTCAAAAGTTGAACTTAGCTTAATCTCAAACTTCTATTATTGCAAATGAATTTAAAAGCTCTTAAGTACTTGTTTGGATAAAAGAAAAGATGACTATAATGGTAACAAACATGTTTATCATCAGAGACAATAAATCGTCTATTCTTAGACCGAATCCATACTTCAGTGCAATTATGCGACATAAAACATTTTTAGTGACATAATTAGGTTCAATAAAGCAAATATCCGATAGCAAAGAAGATACTAGAGTTCATAACTCATAGCTGAAAAGTTGTTTTTATAGTAACATTTATGCTACTGCTACAGGATATCGATTCTCTAATTCTAAATTTCAATTGAGAATTGACTCCTCACTCATTCAAATCTTAAAAAACATTTTACTAATTTTATTCTGATAGTTAATTCATTTAATTTGCAAAAGTATAACGCTTATACTTGTTAGATTTAACATTTAAATCTCTATTAATAATAAAGACTAGATGGCTCTATCAGGAAGTATATTATTTGATGAATAGTTCAATTTAAAGGCTCACAACAACCTGTAGTTGTTGTTCTATGGAAATCTATTCGTCTAATGGTCAATTTGCATTTAAATCAATTTTGCATAAATTTAGAGCTAAATTCAAAACTATAATATGTGCGACAATTATTGTGTTTATCGTGTTTTATTCGATTAAGTGCGAAATGTGTTTAATATGCAAAAATAATGAATAATAAACTTTTTTCAAGACTCCTGCAGCTGATTTCTTAACAATATCGTACTCTAGCTAATCTAACCTAATCTATCACTATAACATTAAATCTAAAATGTTATCACAATAGCTATGTTTTCAATTGAGAAAGTTATAAACAATTTAATAAGTTGTCAAGTGCTATCATCGCGTATTTTACATAATTTGAAAAGTTTGTATGTTTACCAAATCCTTTATTCGCAATTGAAATAATGATTAGTTTACAAATTGAGTATGGCATAACTGTCTCAAAAATTGATTATGAGAATTCCTTACTTAATAGTGAATACAAAAACATGTTATTTATAATATTTCTGTAAAAGAAAATTATTTGCTTTGTTAGTATGACAACAATACGCAATAATTTAGGTTTAATATGAGTCGCGGAACTTCTCTAAAAGAAGCAAAGCTTTACAGCAATAACAACTAGGAGACATGAAAACAAAACTCTTTACATTAAATTACATTACTACGACTATAAAAGCATCAATTTCAATTTCAAATTTGCACCAAATTGACATCAGAAATGGACTGAAGGCAAATATAAAGTTTCTATAGTGTCTCGTACAGTATTTCTATAGAGTTCTCTTGTTTTGCACCAACAATCAAATAAAGGTTTATAATATAAATTATATTATTCATTTAAAATTATGTATTTTGATTAACTATCAGGAGAAACATTTCCAAATATCATACCATCAAATGTTTACTCAACAGAATTCCAACAAATATTTAAATAGAGTTCGGCTACTTGTCGATGCAACGACTTGTTCATCGATCTGTTTTTAAATCAATCTTATTTTGCTTTCGCTATCTTTAGGATAATAACTATTTGTTTTATGTGCGGCATTTCTCATGATTGCCGGCTTGAACGTCGAAGTCTGATACGCATAATGGGTTTTTTACGTAGGCAGGAACGCCGAATATAGAGAAAAAACCTGTTTTCAGATCCCATTTTTCTTCAATCCTTTGAAATAACCTGAATCTCATTCAAAAGATTATCATTGATCAGAAAAGCCGTGGCTGTGCGTAGCTCGAGCTTTTCTCATTATTGTACGAGAAAGTGGTACATTTATTTTAACAATTTAATTTAATACACTATAATTTATAAATATGCTCAGTTTAAACAGTTGTATTTTACATATTGAAATAAAATTTTTAAACAGGTTGAAAAATGAGTAATTTATAATAGAAGAAACAATTAAAACACGTTTGAGTCAAAACTTCGTGCAAATGAGATTAATTTACACGGCCGGCATGTGTATTTAAGCTTATCTCTCAATTTATTTTATTGTAAAATTATTGATATCCCTTTGGGAAATAGCAATCAATGATTTCAGGGATTGCTTAGATAGGAAATCAGTGTTAAGAAAATCAGGTGAAAATAGGTTTTTTCTCTATATTCGGCGTTCCTGCCTACGTAAAAACCCATTATGCGTATCAGACTTCGGCGTTCAAGCCGCACTCCATTTCTCATAAGTCCATCAGTTCAAGCATTACTTCTGCCCTTATAATTTAAATTTGATAGAATAGTAGCGCTCGTCAAATAGTTATTCATAGAATCCTTGCATTCGAACAGAGAAAGAAAACTTTCTCTAAATTTAGAGTTCATAAAACAGTAAGTGATAGGATTTGTACAGCAAGAAAAAAAGGCCAATAAATGGAAAAACGAAATGCCATCATATCCGAGCTCTTTATAAACTAATTTTGGTGAATAAAGAGTTATTGTGTTTATGGTATAGATTGGAGTCCAACAAATGAAAAACTCGAGAACCATAACAAATAACATTTTGATGACTCTTTTTTGTTGCGCTTCTGCTGCTTTAGAGCTCGTATTTCTTCTCAATGCAACCACTTTTGGCCGATCGTTTGGTTTGGTCAATACTTCTGTTTGGATACCATTTCTGCAGTCTTCATGCTTTGAATCGTTTTTATCCTGAGTTTCATTACTATCGGATTGGCTTCCATTCGCAATTATGGATAAGTCTAAAACATTTAAAAGTAGATTCGTTAGTATTTCTCATCTGAACATAAGACTTTTTGCTGCATAACTTTAAACATAGATTTAGTTTGTTTTAATTAAATTCAGATAGAAGATACTTAGTTTGTAAACTCAGGAATGAACTAGAAAATTTTGATTATAGTATTCTAATACCTTAATTGCAAGTGTATAGGTACAAAAAGGGCTCAACTTATCTAAAATAATTCTGATTATTGGCTATCACGATGACTAATAATACTGTACTAGTGTTTCTTAAGTTTAAGTAAGATTTCAATGCGTTAGTCTCTGGGTGGTCTATCTTCAAAGCTTAGAAAACTTAAGTGACTTGCAGAAAAAGTTTAAGAACAAGTTTAAACCTTTAGGTCTGAAATTTATTGATTATAGACAGATTTTCTCTAATGTTTATCTCTAAACTCTTAATAATAATTAACAAGTTTTTGTAAAACAAATATTAATTTTCATAAAACGAAGTAAAAATGTTTATTCTGAGACATAAATCAAATTAGTTTATATGCGAAAATGGAAAGAAAACTTAAAGAGAAAAAATCTGAAAATATAGAGAAAGATGCTTTGAAATGGAAGCATCTTGTACATGGTTCGGCAAAACTAATTCCTTCCAGAAGATAAACTCTTATTTTTGATTTTTTTGTGGTTTTTGCATCAAATGTATTACACGTGCAAGAATGTTTTGGAAAATCTAGTAAAAACACAGCGAAAGCTGCCAAAAAAGAAAATCAAATAAAAAGTAGTTCAAACAAATCATAAGATCTATTGAAGGTTACACAAAAATATTGATAAAATAAATTATTAAAATTTTGTGTATTGAGAAGTTTTGATTCTAGTACAAAAATAAAACTTATATAAATATTGTATGTCCTTTTATTTTCTAAACTCATATGAGGCGATGCGGCCGTTTTTATTATGTTATCGGTATTTTTGAATGTAACATAAATATGCTCAAGAAAGAACAGTCGATCATCAAATTGATTTATCATAATCAACAATAAATTATTGGTGTTAAGTACTCTCTATCGCTTGTTTATATTACATTCATTTCTTGGGCATCACCATATATATTGAGTGCAATTTTTCTTTAATATTATACATTAATCAACGATCAGATGCAACTTATGGATACAGTTTGAAATAATTCAAAGAAAAGATTGTTCTGCAATCATTATGTTTTGCTTAAAAACACGTTTAGTATCAAAAATGGTGTTTACAATAAAAGAGACAGTTTTGTTTATAAAACTTTATTTAATAATTATTATTATTATGATTAAGAAAATAACTTCTGAGACTATTAAGAGTTTCAGACAATATGATTAAAAGAGTTAAACCTTGTTTAGACAACATTTTCAACATATGTTATAAATAAGGCTCGGAATATATGCATTAACCACTTACTAGATTGAATGATTTAAAAAAAATAACAATTCTGGTGATTGATATCAGTTTCGCAGAAATCAATTTAGCAGAATGGCATTTTAACCGAAACAAGTTAAAATCAATTTTGCACATTTTCATTTTTCTCATTTTCTCTCGACAATTTTTCTCATCCCTAAACCTTAAACTTTCCTCGTTGATCCATACTTATCAAAGCGAAATAAAAAAAATTTGATAGCAATCAACAGATTTAGATAAAAGCTTAAGCACCAATAGTCAATAGAAAATAACAAGACTAATACATTTGATTAAATATTAGATTTTCTAGATTCATTTCCATTAATATTTGAGTTCAATATTGAAATCTTAAAAAACAAAACTTTTATTAATCGAGTTATAAAAAATATTTAGTCATACTTTTTGAATAGTTGAATAAGATTTTAGTTTTCATATTTATAAATTTATCGTAGCAACTCCTATTTACAGTATAGTTTCAAAAATCTTTATGAATTTATTACATCGATAATGAAACATTTCTTATGTAGAACATGAAGTGTGTACTCGAGACCTATATTCTTAGGAATAGAGTTCTTCATAGTAACTTTGAAAATAGAGGGGACTATCTAAAATCTAAACTGAGAATAGGGAAATAGAAAAATTAAACTAAAATTTTCGGCTAGACTGACTCATACTATTCTGATTGATCAACCATATGATAAATGCATACTACTCCGAACCTAGTTATAAAGTATTGAGTTGCTATTTCTAACACTAATTCTATTACATTCAACTCGATTATTAAAGCTTGTATCAAATTTTGAATCGATGAGTAGTTTATTTGACATCTGATTAAAATATGAAAATATATAAAGATTTAACTGCTTTATCTATGAATCATATATAAATCATTATTGCTTAATGCAAATTGCGTAATTAATTGTAGAATTTAATTAGATTTAAACTAATTAAATTCATTTCAAGCAATCCTCTACGGTAAACAAAAATTTTTTTACTCAGTAAACATTTTTGTAAAAAACAAGGATGTTGCTTGAAATGAGTTTAATTAGTTTGAATCTAATTAAATTCTGTGATTTATTACGCAATTTGCATATTCCATCGGTTAAAAAAGTTTTAAAAGTTTCAAATATATTAGACTTGAGAAACTAAAGGAAAAGTAAAACAATCCGCATAGTGTTTCGACCCTAGACCTGTAACCCTACGAGTCCTACAAGTCCTATATCTTACCATTTGACTAAAGGAGGTTATACATTAATACTCTTTTGAAATTTTGTATTAAAAATAACTGAACAATTTTATTCTTAATTTTACAGAATTTAGAGATCATTTGCAAAAATGATTACTTGCCTGATATTTTGTATGAATCTAACTATATTTTAAACTTTGATTTTAAAAGCATTCTAAATGTGCGCAACCTTCCGGTTCAGAGACTAACTCATCCATATGTCTAACATCAATATATGAACCTTACTTTGTCTCCAATTCAATTACGATCGTGAAGTCTAATAATACAGACTAAACTAAAGTCTAAATAAAAATTATTCTATATCTTCAAAGTTTTCTCACATTCGAATAAATAGAGTAAATGTTTTTTATTGTTTTGTGAGTCCTAAGAGTTTTTCATGTGAATTTTCAAGTTAAATGCGCGCACCCCAATAATGAAATACTGAGATAAATATGAAGAGACTTTTCGGATACTATACGGATATGATTATAATTATGTGGAAGTCAGTTACCTCTCTTTCCTTTGAGGCAGATTTTCAGATTTTTCTTCAAAGTAAGCGCAATCTGTGAATACGTTAACGACATCATAATCAGTGGAACAATGAATAAGACAATGTCGAGAAATAGAGTGAAAACTTCAAATCCAACTTCTGAAGGCCACGATTCTCTACATTTATATTTTCCTATAGTATTGAATCAAGAGTTATCCCAAATGAAATAAGTTATTGAGTCTGTTCAATTCAAAGAATATGAGAATAACAAAACAGTTGCGAAATTATAATCTGATTTTCAGTAGCGGATTTGATTTCTCATTAGACCTTGATATGAGAAATGTTCATGAATTCGAACTCTAAATTAAATAAATGTTTGGATCGATGAGTTAAAGAATTATGTCAGTAGGAAAGGAAAGTGAAATAAATGGGCTTAGGAATGAAGAGAAACTATTTCAAATATTCAGGTCTCATAAGATCTTCATTCTTAGATCATTCATGAGAAGAATGAGTTTTAGTATACGATGGAAATAAGCTTCAAATCTTTTAAATCAAAACTTGTTTCATGACTCTTTTATCATATATTATGAATCTGAATACGAATTTAGCGAATAATATATGAGACGTAACGAATGAAAAAAGTTTCTATTGTTTTGATTATGTCATCAAAATTGTGAAAGTTTTAGCAAATACACGATAAACAGGACACAATAGGTTATTGTTTGACACTATTGCTACATCAGTTAATGAACAATAGAATAGTTCTACTGTTCACCGTGCATTTATTGAAAATTTCGTAATCTCTGTTGCAATGATCATATGTAACAAAATACCTTTTCACTCATTTCGTCTTCATAGTATTTCGTAAACAGAGGACTTCAACTATTTGTAAATTTGCCATCAGTGGATCAATTTTTAAAAACACTGAACCAAATTTAAAGACAAATAATGAAACTTTAGTTTTGTATACTCAAGTTTCAAGCATCGAGAACACCGATACTACAGAGAATAGCTTAATTTTAGATAAATCTTGCTTGGATTCATTTGATTGATTAGCATTTGAATATATTTTGCGTTGCGCTTACTTTATTTGCTCAATAGCTTTTATCGATTTGAACATAAAGCTTAAGGCTCAGTCTGGCCAAATCAAAAAGTAAGCTCGAAGCAAATATATGATATGTCTTATATTCAAATGCCGATCAAATGGATCCAAAGTAAGATTTATCTAAAAATAAAATATTCTTTGTCGTGGTCGAAATACTAAAAACTTTAGTACACAAAATAAAATTCGATTCTCTTGAATTTGGTGCAATATTTATGAAAATTAATTCACCACTGGAAAAGTGATAAACAGTTGAAATCAGTTATTTATAACAGTTTTATCTTTAAAAACATTAAAAGCTGATCTTATTCATAAGGGCTTGAAAATAGCTATCGAAGCACATTTTATTGGTTCATGAGTTTGAAGTTCATTATATTTGAATGGAAGACAAATTTTCTATGCCCTAAAAACATTCTAGAAATATTTCCAGAAACTTTCTCGTCAAAAGACAATTTCTAGAAATTTTCCAACACTACTTTCGAAACTTAAACAAGTCAGTATAAGCAATATAACTAGGAGTTTTAAATTGTTTGTAAAATCGTGTAAAATCTGTATTACTATACAGAATATTATATAATACTTGATCGCTTCAACACAGCAAGACTCAATATAGTGAACACTTTGTTCCAGTCTTCAACCATTTATTTCAACTAATTATAACCTCTTATAGTGAAATCTCTTTATATTGAATGTGAATTTTCGGTCCCAAGCAATTTATTATATGGAAGCATTAATGCATTTCTGAAAATTGGGAGGTAAAGATGAATAAGTGCAATTTTCTAACCTAACCTAACCTAACCCAACCTAACCTAACCTAACCCAACCTAACCTAACCTAACCCAACCTAACCTAACCTAACCTAACCTTATTTCCAATCAAGGGAGAAAATTTGAATTTCTATTTTGCTCTATTTAAATAGTGTTATATTCATCTGTATGAAAGCTGAACATTAATTTTGAGAAAATTTTGTTAAATTCAATAGTTTATAGCAATTTGAAGTGAAAGTTTATACTTTCAAGAGTCTCTCGACGACCGCTAACAATAACTTATGTAAATATAAATACAAAATATAAAATCAAATAACTCCAAAATCATATTTATGCATTCTGAATTCAGTTATCAAGCACTTTATAATAGTTTAGAGCTTTCAGTATAATTCAAAGATTTGAAACAAACTCCTTCTAAAATTGAAAAAACTATTCTTGAGCTTATTTGAACAGTTTTTGATACTTTTATCCGTAAGGCTTCATTTGAGAGGAACAAAATAGATCAATATTATAAAACTTATGTTTAGTATTGAAGGATTTTCGGAAAAGATTCGATTTTAGCATTTTTTATGGAAAACTATTTCAGAATATTCTATGACTACACATAAAAACAGTTCAAACCCTAAAAACTTGAACACGAGATTAGAATATGTCAAAAATATCGCGATTACCGGTGTCTGAAATAAGTTTTAGTTGACTGACTGCAGCAATTGGTGACATCGTTATGAGAGAACTGACCCAAACTAATGCTATCATTTTGTAGGCATGACTTAATGTTTGACGAGATTCTCGAGACTTAAGCGGATGACAGATAGCGTAATATCTTTCGATAGACATAACAACCAAAGTCCAGACCGAAACGCTCACCGATACGGCTATTGAACAAAATTGAATCAATCTTTAAGGATTCGTAAAAAATTGAGTTTTATTCGTGAAAAAAAATAAAAGTTTGGGTTTAGTAAATATTTAAATGAAATTGTATGTAATATTAATCAAGATTGCACTTGGGCAAATTTTTTAGATGAAAAACATATTCATGGTTAAAGGGCGTTATCTCCTAAACCGATCTAATTAATATGAATTGACGTCTCACTCAATAAAATAATATTATTCATTCCTTGACTACATTCTCTGTCCAGTTATTTGTGGAAATAATTTTATTTACTTTATTAGTCTAAATATAGTCTAGTGTAGCATATCAATAATATTACTTAGTATCTACTCATCTAGTCAAGTTAGAATCATAAGTTTCTATCCCATAGTATACGTATTGACCAAACTGTCGCAAGCCGTTTAATCTTTAAACTATTTCTCAAAAATTATCTCGAGAGTTGTTTTAATTTGACGATTGATCGGTTTGCGACAATTTGGCCAACATGTATACTATGGGATAATTCTAACCCTACGATCTATAAGCTTTTTCCTTATGGTATTAATCTGCTGCACAAAACGCTCGCTAATAATGTAAATATTGTTTTTTATTGCATTGATTTTGAGATACAAACAATTTAAAGAGATTTTGTTCATTAAAAATGTTCTAACAATAGATTCCCGATTTTTTGATTAACTCAAAGTTTAAGTGTTTTATCGAATAAGTTTCCAGATATCAATAGAGAATGATCTGACTTCGACTTGAAGGTTACGTCAATATCATACATCAGAAGATTGTCAGAATCAATCGAAAGTCATTCAAATGTATGGGATAAGTATCGCTTATTGTGGTTTAAGAAATGATTTTATTTAATGAAGATATAATATAAGCTATCTCAAGAAATGATGTTAACACTCCTAATGCTTATTGTAGAAACCAAATGATGCCTTTAAAAACATATTGGTTACCATAAACGTGTGTGGAGAATAGCCATAAAGACATATCTCCAGTAGCAAGTTTATTGGCAAATAGCCGTACTACACATGTGCTTTCAATACTCTCTATCGCATACTTTTGCTGCACTGTGTGAAAGTTTGTGGATTTCATGTTTTCGGGAGAACAACCACATAAAAGTTATTTAATCAAATTTGATGCCCTAAAGTTCCAAGAGCTTCAATCTGTAGCATAAATTGACAAAATAAAAGGATTTTTATACTTGTTTATAACAATAGATAGACCTTTAGTTTAGTACCGAAATTAAACAACATATACTATATTGCATAACTGTATCAATCCATAACACTTTGTTTCTCTATATTTCAAATTGATTACATGAAGAATGCTTTTGCTCGAAGTGAGATTCTTCGAATACTTTTTCCAGCAAAGTAAATTCATATCACTTTATAAACTATTCACTAACGATATATGACTAAAAGTCTAGAATTTTCTTGAACTTCAAAATGAAGCCCTTTAACAAAATAAAAAAAACGTATAATGGACTTGAGCTAACAAAGTTTAGTATTATGCACAATTTTCGAACAATAAAGCATTTTATTTATAAAATGAATCAATTAAATGAAAAGCAGCATCGTTTAATAATTGATTTGACCAGACTTAGTTTCGACTTATTACAGCAAATTCCATTAGAAACTTATTCGAAGAGCAACATTAGATATATATCTAAAAATATGAATCCACCAAACTGTTTACAACTACGTCCTATTGAAGAATGTTGAACAAGTCCTAAAATAATGGTGTATAAATCTGGATGGCAACTAAAATCATTAACTGAGGTTAAAAAATTGAATAGTGAGAACTTTGAGAAAATTGATCTAAACTCGTGCTAAAGCATTATGGCACGTCTATTAACAAAGACCCGTACAGCTGCTGATAAGGGAACGAACCACTTCAATCATTGAATGCATTTTATAACTTATATGGTACTATATATGTGTACAGATTTTCTTTCTAATATCGTTAATTATTTTTGAATAGTGAAACTTTCGAAAATTCATACCGTTATCAATTAGGGAAAAGTTGTCTAATTTGTTTACAGATCTATCTTAGATACTGTTTTAAACCAAATACTGTAGTTATCCTCGATAGAAGTTGATTTGAAAGTTTTATTCCAATTCTCAATAAGAGAATTTTTCGGTAACAGTACCGCTTTCGGGGCTTTCGATAAACTTTTAAGCATGCAATTAATATGATTGAATAGTTTAAGAACTTTCTAAGTTTATAAATTATGAAAAACATGGATAAACTAAAATTACTTGAAATTTTAGGTCTGTTTTGGTAATTTTCTAAGTTTGAGTACATCAATGAATCTAAACTTTAGTTCTCATCATTATTCTACTGTTGCAATAATGCAATTTGCAAATCATAGTTTTGGATATGTCGAATTTTTTTCTTTTACAAAATCAAAATGTTATCAATTTTTCTCCAAACAATCTTTATTTCATTCTCTTCGTTAATTAACATAATCTAAACGTTTTTTCATTGATTTTAGATTTAGCGCTGAAAGAACGTTGATTAGTACCAAAAGAGCTTTGGCCAATTTAACTTCTAAGTCCGATAAAGTTAAGTCTTTGGTTATCATCAATTAGCTGAAACACACTTTAAGTCCAAGTCCTGCACATATATCAAATTTACTAAATGAATCTTTATATCAAAAATACAACGAAAAATTTTTAGATATATCTGTTACCGGGGTAGATATATATTCATGGAAAATTCAATACAAACGTTAAGAATATTTTCAAAATTTAATCAACGTAAAGAATTTCCCTATAAGTTATAATATCCACAGAGATTTGTTGAGAAATCTCAAATAGAGTGCTGCAATCAGGAAGTTGAACCAAATCGAGCACAGTACGCCTACATTTGACTAAAGATCTAGGGAATAAAGGCTAGAATCAAGCCATCTGTATTCTTGTTAAAGCTCAATAATCAGACTTGTAAGTGAATCGACTAAATTTATAAGATGCTTAAATTTTTTTCATCTTTGCATACAAATAGGCAGTGGAATGGGAATCTCTGGTGAAGTGCAATCATGATGAAGTGCATCTACTTGATTCCTGATGCGTACAGATGATATATCAGGGGAAGCATAAAAGTTTATACTTCCATAGAGAACTATAGTTCAATTCAAAATTTGTGAATAAAAATTAATACTTGATTCAAGAATCAAGAACACTTATCTCAGATATCGTCAATTAACACTGAACTAACTTTGACTCAAAAAGTCAATGAAGTCATTGATTTTTGGTGACTATTAGGGCATTAATTATTCGTAAGTTCAATACTTTTTCATAAGTAATTCAAAGAATAATGAAAGCCTTGAAAATTTGCTCTGCACGTATTAGTTAGAAATTGATAAAGGGAGATGCACACTCAAAGACAAATAAAAGGTTCCATAGATTTAACCCTTTAAAAGACGCTTTCTTGCACTAAACATCTTTTTGAATGTTTTCAAATTTTTATATGCAATTAATGATTTTTGTCATCATTGATTGAAAGTAGATGAACAATCACATAAATAAAGAATAATTTATTGAACATCTAAAACAAAGAAGAATAAATAAGATATTAATTTCAACTGAAAAGTTTGATTTAAATTGAGTCAATTATTATTGAAAATCAATAGAGGAAGAAACCAGTGCTATGTGGAAGGGAAAATAAAATTCTTATTACTTTTTACTCAGGGAGGAGATAGAAGGTACTTTTAAATGTTCAATAAATTTGTTTTATTTTTGTTGAATTATCTAATTATTTATCGACTTTCAATCAATGGTGACATTAATTGCTTGTAAAACAATCGGTTAAAAGTTAGAGAACTATCATAAACATTGATAATGCAAGAAAGTGACTTTTAATGCGTTAAACCTATGGAACTTTTTATTGCCTTTGAGTATATAGTGATCGACATGCAACTGAACTTAATAGTAAGTTTAAAAGACGTCAATTTTCTTATCACTTCATATGATTCATTGGATGTTCACAAAACTGATTACAGACTAATAAGTGATTCAAATTATAGATTAATATTTAGGTAGAGCATATTTTTATTCTATATTCGAATAAACGTTGAAACAGTTAAATAAATGACTAATTTATTTATATTGAGCTTGCCTCAGGTTAATAATCATTCAAAATAAATATTATTCAAAATAAATATTATTCAATGCTTAAATTATTTGTTTATTTCAATGTGAAAATATGCTTTAAGCGAAACAATCATTGCCTTATACGTCATGTGAATCACTTATTTGGTTAAATCATTTTATTTTCAAGATTCAGAAAGTGATATAAAATGATAAGAACATTTCACTTAAACTCATTGTTAAGCTCGATTGCATGTGCTTTTGTTAGTCAGTTCTATTAATTCTAACTGTATAGTCACATAAAATGTATACATCAAATAGATCTTTCTGCGCCTAATTAAGTAATTCAGATTTTCAATACTTTTGTAAACTTAAGCTTAGGTCTGACTTAAAGCAAGACAAAATAATGAACTTTTGCGTGCATTAATCGTTTTACTGATAAAAAGTTCATAAACAACACTTGTAAACAGTTTTCCATTAAAGAGATTTGAGGATAAATTCTGGATTTTATGACACATTATAAATAAATAATACTTATCAAAATAATATCACTTATTATTTATTCAGTCTTTCCCTTATTTGGTTCATATCTTATTAGCTTTATTGTTTTTTAAGCGCGTACTTTGACGTATACTTTTTATAGGACTGTACAATACTTCTCATAAGAGTGTGAGCTTGCATCGAATAGTCAGTTCTGGCAAAACTGAAGATTTTTCTTAATCTGTTAATATGACATTTTGAAGCTAATAACTAGTCTAGACACTTATAAGTCAAAATTCATACTCAAAATCATCAAAAATAAAAGTCAGTTATTTTCTGTTCAATCGGTAACATATTTTTATTTTTAATGTTATGAACAGAGTGAGATTTTTTTTCAAGAGAAAAAACTGATATTTTCGGGCTGGGAATTGGGAGTAAATGGTGCTTTTGGGAGGAATTTGGGAAAAAAATCTCATCTATTTTTGGACTGGAGACTTTTTTATTTTTGTTTGTGCAACCTGATGGCAAAACATTAAAACTGAATACCAAAGTAAAAGAGATATTAAATAAAAACATGAGAAAACTATTAAGTTGAGTTGCAAGCATTTTTTTTACTAAACAGTTTTCATTTCTAGGGGCAATTACAAAAGTGGAGGAAAAATTGCAGAAAATATGCCTTTGTATGAAATGCTGAGACCTATGACTCATAGCAAACATTTCTAATAGTTCTGACTGAACGTATAAAAATTAGGAATTTTAATGAAAATTTTCGTTATAGAGTTTAATTTTCAGGAAATTCGGAAAATAAATTCAATTCTTTTTTATTTTAAGTACGGGAATTATAATAATAAAGATTCCCGAAGTTTAAAGAACGCTAAGGAATTCAGAAACTCCCGATAAAAACGCACTCTGGTTATGGATCAAATTTTTTAATAACAGTATAAGCTAATAAATTTTTTGTAAAGATGCTTAACTGTTATTATATTAATATCTACGGGGTTTCAAATAATGATTGCTAGGGCTATACAGCAAAACTATAAGATATAGAGCAAAATTGATTTCATATTTGGATTCTACTTAAGAAGATACACTGAAATCTATCTTTTCAAAAAATTTGAAAAGGCGTTACATTTATTTCTTGGAAATACACCAAAGGTAACATTTATAATCAGTCATTACTGATTAAAGTCTTTAAAACATTTTATCGAATTATGACCAATCTTCTCAATGATAGCGATTGATCGAATAAAATACATAGAATTCCGAGAAGCTAGAGATTCAGGCGCCCAATTTATTAATCGAAAGTAGCGAGCAAATTTAACAGAAGTATCCGTTGAATGACACTTGAAATATTGTTTGTCACAATGTTGTAATTAGAGCCCAAGGCTCTTAAACTGATTATTGAAATAAACTTTTTTTAATGTATTTTTTAAGTAGAATCTAAATATGAAACCAATTTTGCTCTATCTCTTACAGTTTTGCTGTGGATCCCTAGTAAATCATTATGTGCGACTCTATATATAAATGCAAGTCTGGCACCTGAACTTTTTAATCATATAAATAAAATGTAATAAAGATTTTAAAATAATATATAATTAATTATTTTATATATTAAAATCCTTATTATGGATTTAAAATTGTTACTTGTTAATGTGGATTACTTTCATTTTTACTTTTCAACTTTGAAACACTTATTAAGCTAAATATAAAACTTGTATAACTTCCGTTTAGTTGGATCTCAATTAAGATCAAGATTTAGGTCATTTTGATTCATAATATTAATAAATCAAAACATGTTTATGATCGAATAGAAAATGTCAGACTTTTGTTTTTTTAGTCATTTTGAGTATGATTATAAGTCGTCTGAATCACTAATTGGTGTTTTGAAGATTTAAAATATCATATTAAAAGATTAAGAAAAATGTTGAGTCTTATCAGAACTGACTACTCAGTACAAACTCATACTCTTATGAGAAGTACTGTATTCATATTTTATTACATACGTACCCCTATGTAGTGATGGCGGCGCGAAAGTGCTTGGATCAAAATATCTATACTTTCATTAAGTTTAAAGAGGTTTAAACTAGTTAACAAGCATTCCACATTGAATTCACAAGAGAGATTACTTAAGCTCCTCTATTAAGTATTTTAGCCAAATTTATCTTTTAAATATGCAAAAAATAGCCAAAAATAGCCAAAAAATTTAATCTGTAAGATGACGTCTCGTGGAAAGGCTTCTATGTATAGGCACAAATGTATGCATTAAATTCTCGAAATTAAATCTTATAAATAAAACGAAACTAAACTAAAATTAATGATTTAGACTACCAGTGGGCGTCAAGTCAGAAAATTTAACATTAGGATCTAAGAGGAACACGCGACAAGTTTCACATAAGTAGGCTTTCACACAGAAAATCTGAAAGATTTAATATTTTGTGAGATTAAGTAATGAAGATAAATTGTTTGCTTAGTAATAGAAGCTTAATGATTTCAGTCCGAGATTATTTTATAAATATTCAATATATTTTTTACGTTAAAATTAGGGTAATTCTCACATTAAATTCAATCTATAACAAAAGGTTATTATTGTAAGAGATTTTGGGATTCTATATCTGAGATTTATTATCTAAACTTAATCCTTACTTAAAATTTCATAGCTCTTTCAAGGCCTAAGCCATTTAAAACAAATATTTCTCCACACAGAATTCATAAATCTAAAGGAGAAGTATTAGTTTACTCCTTAAAGATATAAATTCCAAAATTAGACCTTCAAGTCAACAGTTTAGTGGTTAGTAAATAAACTCATGTATTTATCGGCTTATTGTCCTGTGATTTTGAGAACTTCGAACAAAATTCTTCTGAATATCACGTTATTAGAAATTCAATTATTCTTTGATTTACTTCATTTCATTTTAAGTAGAATAAAAACTGAATTGGAATCTTTCTAAAACACTATCAATACTTTTGAGACTAAAACCACTTCAAAGTTTACAAAGCTTTTAGCAAATATATGTTCAATGAAGACTAGAAGCGGGCAGACATCGAGAATATTGTATTTTATTGTATTGTATTCTGTTTGTATTTTAATATTTAAGAGAAAATATCTCAATCTTTCTTAGGTTATTTTTATAAATTTTTCATTTGCTAAAATCGAAGGATTTTTCTCGAATCCTAAAACTTGAAATTTTATTTGCAAAAAGAATAGATTTTCGTTCGAAAATTTGCTGAAGAAAACTGAAGTGATTATATAAAAAGGAATAAATTCTTGTTTTAATGGAAAATGCTATCAATTGATGCATATAATATATAGTTAATCATCTCTTTTATTGAGTTCTATGTCAATAATAATAGAGTTATATAAGACGATAAGAATTCTTCATTAAATTATGTGTCTGTAAACAAGCATATAAAGGACTTCGTGAATTAGCAGCACCGTAACTAAATATGGAGTCTGGAAGGCAACTTCTATTCTACCAGAGGCTTTAAGTGCGAAACTGATAATGAAGCTTTTTACTTTACACGAATTGATTCAGATGGAGGTTTAAGTGTAATTTCAAGCTTCAATTTAAATTCCGAGCTATAATTTCATATCTCAACGAAATCTTGATTTCATGCTCAAACTGTTGCTGCCTTAGCAAAACTTAATGGCTACGGCCTTGTAAATCAATATTAGAACAAAACCTAATACAAGACTATTCAAGTGACAAAAAATGGTTTGGTAATGCATTCCAAGTCAATTTACAGTTTACTAGATCACTTAACAAGGCTATACGTGGAAAGAATAGATGAATAATGCAACGACTCTCGAATTTCAAAAAGCATTCAAACCATTATTCAGCTACTAAAAAAGACTTTTCATAGGAGTTGGACATAACTACTGCTAGTACTCAACTGAAATGTTAACTGGTTCGTTATGCCGATTCCATGACATAAAGTCGAAGTAAAAGCAACTAATTATAAAGGATGAATCAACGTAAAAGTCAGTGCAACAAATGAGTGAATATGATGCTAATAATTATTGAGTTATTCCTTTGATCAATAACTATAACCTAAGAGCTTAATAATCAGTTAATAACTCAAAACATTTTAGATTGTTTATTACACATGAAACAATTGCTTGAATAAAATTGATAAATATATACTTATGTGGTAGGACCATACTGTCATTTCCATCCATAATAATAACACAATTTTATTACTCAATATTAAACTATTTATTAAGTTAAAATCTAATAAAGCTTTACAGAGAATGAAATTTGTAAAAAAGAGCTAACGACTAGACTGCATCTAATTAGCATTAAATCGATATTTAGCTTAATGTGAGACTTGTGTTGTCTTTTATATAAACATGTCTTATATAATTGTCTTATTATATGCAAATAGTAGTAATGTGACTACTTTGTATGACTGTTGACATTGAATTGTACTATTATGTTGTATATAACTGGAGTGTATTGTATAAACATGATCAAAAGATGGAGAAATCGAAAAATTTCCATTAAACCAGAGATTTTAAAACTCTGTCATAAATATTGACTATTCGATTTGAGAAGCCAATTGAAAAAAATCTTTAAGAAATTCGCTTCATTATTGGTTCTTAACAGAATGAAATGAGGGAGATGTAGGTAGAGTGTGACCCCTGAAGATCTCAAAAAATCAGATAGATCAAAAGCAACTAGGTAAATTTCAAATTTAAATACTTAGTTAAGTTGTAAAATTTCTAATAATTGATCTTTAAAAGCATAAAAATTAGGTAAAAATTACTCAGAATGACGGAATTTTACAAGAAAAGCGAACTAAAACTCAAAAATTTATGATAATTTTTGGTCAACAGCTTGTAGATTTTTGAAATAATTTTGAAATAATTTTTGAAAAACTTGATCAATGTTTTCCAAAAACATTATATGAAAATTCCTAAAGTAAAGAGAAATTATTGCTTAAATTCAATGAATTTTGAGTATGAGATTTCGAGATTATCCTAAAGATCCTAGATCATCGGACCTAGGTTTTTAAATCAATATTAAAAAGTTTTATTTTTCTTGAAAATGCCTAACTTTTAAATTAATGAATGAGAGAGAAGAGGAAACAAGATTAATTTGTTTTGTGAATCTCTTTTTCAATATTTAGGTCAAATACTTCAGAAGCTTTACATTTCTAGAATTACTCGAAGTCACTTAAGCACAAGGAAAATGTTACAAAAGGTGTGTCGACACAATAAGTCAGCTATAGTATATTGAAAGTTTAGAATTCTTATGAACGAGACTTTCCAAAATTAAAAGATCTATTATTCAGTGAATCTTTACAAGTGCTTAGCTTGAAATAAAAGTTGTTTTGAAAAACAAGTTCATACAAACCTTGTAAGTATGGAATCAAACTGCACATCAATGAACCAAAAATGAACTCTTTGAGTAAAACTCCGACCAAAGTGAATGGCATACAAAATACTCCAAGGAGTAAATCACTGACCGCCAAATTCAAAAGAAACATATTAGTGACCGAACGCATTCTTCGGTTCGCACCCAATGTTATGATAACCAATGCGTTACCAATGATTGCCAACAAGAATATTATACTATACGGTAATATTAATGTATATATTTGTTTATTACTTATCAATACATCAATTGTTTGATTGGTATGAATAGAAGAGCTGAAATTTCCGTTAATGAACTCCTCGTTCGAATTGTCTGTTGAGTTCTCTGAATTCATGTCTACTGATTCTGCAAATCAATACAAACAAATTTAATTATCACATCAACAAACTTGCATAAAGAGTAACTGACAAATTCTTCAAAAATAGGTTTTGATACCTTATCGGCGCAAATGTAGAAATAGAAAAAATATGAACGAAGATTATTTTCACATACAAAACATTTGATGCTAAAGATTTGCTCAAATCGTATTATTTTGTTTTGGGTACCGCAAAACTAGATTAACTGTAATATATCCAGAATTTATTTAGAATAAAAGATAATTTTGAGGTTCTGTCTCGAACAACGCTTTTCATGATAGGCTTATATCAAGATATTAGAGATCACTAGCTTGGAATCTAAATAGAGTTAAGTCTGGCATAAAGAGCATTGATCAGAGCAGTCTATTATAGTGGACCAATGGTGAGAAGTGCATGACAGTCAAAGTAATCATACGACGCGATCTAAGTAGCAATGATTAGATAGATGACTGATCCGGTAGTTTAACTAAATAGACAAATAAAGCGCGCTGTTATCTCATGCGAAACGAAGTAATTGTTAGTGTATTGTTGCTTTTAACCGATAAGTATTTATTTGAGCTTAAGAGCCATAAATGGTATTGCGAAACATTATCGAAATATAATTATCGAACCACACAATACCGAACAAATAGAACTTGGAAAGATTCATCATATCTTATACAAATTAATCTTATAAAAATTGATCTCAAATTGAATTTTTATTGATAACATTTCAAGTTTATGCTTTTATATGAGTTAGTGATGGAATACACTGAATAAAATTTATCTAGAGAAATTATTAGAGGATTTCTGAAAAAATTCAATTCCTTTTCGAAAATTGTTTTTATGTGAGGAATCTAATATAAATTGCATTAATTTGCAACGTGATTCCCAGAGTATACTAGAAACTTCTTATATAAGTTTTTTATAAACAATATTATTCTTACTAAATTTAATACTGTTTGTCAAAATAGTCAAAGATTTCCGGCCATTAAAGAATTTTCACTTTTCGATATTATGTCGTTCGAAATTTTGCGGTAAAACCATATAAATTAACTAAATCTCTTTAAAAACGAAGAAATTCAAGAGCAAAAAAATTATCAATTGGATTGAAAAAGGTTTTGTTGGTTTAGATGTCTATGCTGTTCAATAATATAACAAAAATCTCACATAGATAATCAAACTAAAATGTTGGCTATAAATAAGCCGAACCAACTTTTTAGACTAATGACAAGCACACTCTTAGCGACATATTAAAAAAAATTGAGTTCATGTCTATGGTCATATACAAGTTTCGCTAAATATACCAGTAATGAGTTCTCATTTGAATAGTTATGTAATTATCTAGATATAAATTGCAATATCTTACATATTGAAATATTAATAGAATAAATTACGACTGCTTTTCTATTTAGAAGAAAGTGCAGTTCATTTTGAACTTATAGTATAAGAATTTCTCAAGTTTTACATTTCTAAAAACTTCACTGTTAAAAGTACTGATTAAATCACTTAATTGTTTTTCATCTAGTGAATTTTCGATTCAAAAGCATCAGATTTTGATTTAAGAGAACTTCTTAACTCAATTCTTAAAATTGTATACAATGTTGAATTTTTTCAAAGAATCTAAGAAAAGATAAGGAATTAAATTTATAAAGATTTACATTGTTTTGAATACCCATTAGAATTGCTAAGAACTCAAGAATTTGATTTCAGAAAATAAGTAGAAAGCAGTTTGTTTATCCAAAGCTTATGAGAGTTGATAAGAAATCCAAGTCTAGGCACTTTATTGAACTTGGTTTCAAGTTTTGTATCACTGATTCCATGATCTAGTAAGCTTTATTTGTTTCAAAGCCTCAGATCACTCAATCGAATTGGACATCAATTCTACATGTATTGTACTGTATAGGTATATATGAAAGCTGAATTCGCATGGAAAAAGTCCAATGACTCCGAAAACTTTTATATTAAACTTGAATATATATGATTTAATTGAATGTTATCTGATTGCCTAAAGCACTTTTCTTTTATGAATATAAAAAGAGTAGATGACTAATAGATTCCTTCAACTTTCTCTCGACAGAGAGTATAATGCCTAACCATAATTATGCCACTTTACATACTTTGTACAACTCACTCAATGCAACACAAGTTTAATTTAGTCTATTGAACCCACTTTTGAAAATATATTCAGACTAAAATCAAGATGAATTGAATCTATTGAAGGTAGAGTCCAGCCTGAGTTGAATGACTTGTATTTCGAAATAATGAAAAGTTTTGCCAGATAAAAGACCAAAATCTATCTAAAACTTGGAACATAGTATCGAGTCTCGATCTAGAGGCTCAAGACATTAGAGATTTTTGAGTCTGGCTAGAACAATTGAAATATGTTTAGTCTAGTCCAAAACTAGACGACTGATCAGTCTGAATACAGTTAAGTGCAAGCTTACCGATCACCACCGAGTTTTGGATTTACTGAACAGATTCCAACTGTTCTAGCCAGACTCAAAAAAATTAAATGTCTAGACAATTGAGTCAAAACATGGTTTGAAAGTAAACAATATTAATTCTGGCAGAATTGGTTTTAAGCGAATAAGACATTTGCTCATTAGTTTTCATGAATACAATGAAGAATCTGGAACTTAGATTTAATCAAAAGACTACTTTCAGAATAACAACATTTGATGCATTTGAATAAATATAAGAGTTAAGAATTACACCTTGGTGAATGTAAGAGTCAAGAATAACACCTTTGTGGATATGAGAAAACTATTTAATTAGAGCTCAAGTGTACAAAACAAGATTGTTTGGTAACAAAAATCTGGTTTTCAGAGTGTTTTTCAACTGCAGATCAACACGAAAGCTAATTTGATAAAATAAACATGCCTTATTTGTTCCTTAGCTCAACATTCTCTTTCAGCTAACACAACTGCTTTTTGTGTGAAAGAAAACTTACACAAAAACTTCAAAAGAATTTATATATATAACATTCAATTCTTTAGCTTATAAATGAACGTGTAAATTTTTCGTTGACGTAATACTAAGTTATAACAAATCTTTTCTAACGTGTCACAGAAGATTTGAATAGTAAATATTCAGACTTTTTTCTAGACCTAATGGTTTGAGAGTTATCCGATTATATAGAATATAAATTTCTAACTGATTTCAGTTTGGTTGAATCTTTTAAAATTTATCTATTATTTCAGTTTTTGTAGTCTACTATTTTTAACCTGATTTCAAAAGATAAGAAATTAGAGCCTTTTTGCTCGTGTCATAAAATTTTGCATAATTGAGAAAAGAATTTATGTGAAGCTTAACTCTTTGTTATATGCCATCAAAGATTAAAAGCTGTGAACAAACAACATTTTTTGGAGTTTCGTCATAATTGATGGCTCAAGAAGTTGCTTATTGTCAAAAAATTTGTTACTTTACTAAGTGTTAGTTATAAAGGAAAACAAACGCGAAGAAAGCTTTCAAAAACACACAACTCTTATCTATAAAAGGTTTATATCTTTAGTAATTTTCACTCCCAAAAATTGTCATTTTATATTAAGTTTAATCAGTTTTTTCAGCCGGATTCTTGTGGAATTTTCCTCAATTAATGGTTTGAAATTCAAGAATCTGATTCCAGAATCTAAATCTGACCTATTTAGCGGACTTTTTCTGATGCTTGTCACCGAATATTGAAGGATTCTTTTACTCTTGAAGACAAACATACTGTATTATTAATGAGCTGTTTATCAAAACCTACTTTTTAACCTTCGACTGGAATTAATTTTAATTCCGAGATTTATACTGTAGGAGTAGTTCTCGGTGTCATTAGACCATTATTCTGCATGAAATCAAAGCTGAACATCAGGCAAAGTATGTCAGATATCTTCTGCAAATAAATCAAGAATTGAAAGACCGTAACTACAAGAAAAATGCGGCACAGCCACAGAATAATTTGAAGATTATTGACCGTATACTCAGAACTCCCTTGAGAATCATTCGAGACTCGCATTTTAGGGATAATGTGGGACATAGTGTTGAGAATAGGAAATCATGACACTATTTTTGTTTGACTTCTTATAATTTGAACTCATCTGACAGACTTTTGTTTCGAAAAGTCGAGACGTGACTGTCTCACAGTAGTATTGACTCGTGCTATCCCTTATGCCCTTAACTCTCAAATGATCCACACTCAGAAATTTGCTCAACACATTCTGTTTGTATTCATTATGTCTTATTTATTGAGCTATTCTCAATTTAAACAATCATTAATACCTAATATGTTTATCAAAATTACACATCACTATTGCTGACATTCAGAATTTGCATATTTTATGCATTTGCATAATATTTAACAAAATTTAGTATTTGAACTAATTTTAACTGTTGAAAATTTATTCTCAGAGTTAATTAAACTTTCCTATAATTAATGCAGACAGAAATGAAGTTGTCAATAATATTTCAAAAGCAATTTTTCGATGGTAGATTAGATTAAAAACGCTTAGGTTAGGTTAGCATATAGTGAGACAAGTCTGAAATCTCTGAATATACCAAGAAATTAGTTTTTAAGTTTTATCATTTGTGTCATTAGCCATTAAACTGAGATAAGTTGTTAATGCTTTTTATATTTTGATACTTTAATCAGTTATTCATAAGCTGTATCCGATCGATATGTAATATTAAAGCAAAATTACACTCAATATATGAGTGTATATGAGTTTATTGGCTAATGACACATAGGTATATAAACAGTACTATAAATTAATAAAGTAATGCATTGAATCGTTACGAAAATCATTCTTTACTCACTGTATCTGAAAATGTTTTGCACTTTAGTTTTCTTTAAGTTGAGTCTAGGGTCCAGTTCCAGATTTTGAATAAACAATATTTAATCAAATATTATGTATATTAAATACAATAGTATTTGTTTCATTCAACAGTAAACATAACTTACTTATAACAAACTTGCAATAACTATTAGAGATCTTATAAATCAGACCAGTTTTGGTGTGAATGCAAACTAACAATTGTTAGATCTAACAGTTTGGACAAGAAAGAAAGCGCAGATGCGGACAAAAGGCATTTAAGCGAAGAATAACAGAATTAGACAATTTAGTCGAAAGGCTATACTGGATGAGTAATTAACTTTTATGATTTGTTCAGGAGAGCAAATTAGCCAAACTTCTAAAATGATCTAAATGTTGGAAGCTTGAAATTGGAGCTATGCTCGATTCTATACTCAATTCTGTACTCAATTCTGCACTCAATTCTGTACTCAATTCTATGCTAACACTATACAGTAAGATGTGACAGTGGCAGTGTATTCAAACAATATTAATAACAACTCAAAAGAATGAACGACTAAAGTATTAAATAAACACATTGAAAGTGATTAGGTTGTTTTTACACATACTTTTGACACATCTTATCAGTAGTTGGCAATAAATTGAGGTACACCCTACCGTTCTGTCTGTGTTAGTATGATGTAACGCTCAATTATCTTTGTTCAAATTTCAAGTTTAGTCATTTTTTACGCGTCTATTGGCTAATGTTTTTCTCCTTAGTCTTACAAAATTTCGTTACTGACAACAATATTTAGACCAAAATTTACTACAAATTTACAGATTAATGAATATGAAAATATTCTGTCTATTTATTAGAAAACTAATTATTGTTATGCTTTAATTATGAGATTTGATAGAATTGAATAAAGCATGAGATTAAATGAGATTAAAGTACATTATAAAGAATAAAAGAAAAACATCATTTAAAGCGTATAAAGGATAAAAGCTTAAGGTACTTCAAAATTAGACAATCAATTTTACAGTCCTCTGCATCATTTAGTCAATAATAATTACGCGTCACAACACTTTAACTATAATTGTTTCTATAAATAGGTTAGTATTTGTTCGTTGCTAACTAATCCTTTCAGCGTAAACAAGCTAATTATTAAATCAATCTCGCTCGAATATTACTTTCTAGTATGTTCTCCCTTTACGTCTACACTATAAATACTAATGTTTATCATATCCCTCACACATTTCATGCCTTTTCCAGAAAATGTGAGAAACTTCACTGCAATATCTCTCAAAACTATATAAACACATTCAAGCATAAAAGTCGAAAAGTACTTCTTGCTTGACTTTTGAAAACAAAAAGGCTTATTAGATAGTAGAAGATAAGGTAAAACCGAAAACTAATATAACATATTTAGTCATTAAGACATTAATGAGAACGAACTTTTACGTAAGAAAAGTTTTTAAAAAATTGAATCATAGTTTGTACATTTTATAGATTAAATGCCAACACAAAATACTTTCTCAAACATTTATTTAGTCCTTTAAAACGTGTTTAAATATCTTAGAGAACTGAAAAGTAAAATGAAGCCTAAAAAGATCTCTAAAAAAAATTCAAATTAAAGCCGCTATATTGGAAGGTAAACAACATTTTGCTCATAAATCTGGAAAAATTATTCCCGCGAGAATTCAAACCAATAATATTGATTGTAGTTGTGAAATAAAATGTAAAACAATTCTGAGTGATGAACAAAAACGACAGTTTTTTAATCGTTATAATTCATTAAAAAGTCATGAACAGCAATACTTTTTTTCTCAAATCTATGGTAATTCCAGTCACAAATACTGGAAAGAAGATTCAGAAATTTGAGTATTTCATTGAGACCCAATCAGAGAAAAATGAGGTAAAAATTCTATTTATAAAGTATTGTATAGCTTAGAAGATATAAATTTTTCAACATTTTGATTTGAATAAAATCTTGAAGTTTTGAATTTTTTCATGTACAGGGTTCAACAAGATCTTTTGCAAAGGGGTACAGCAAAAGTACTTAATCTATAATTTTGAAGTGAATTTTATTAAATATGTTATAAAGACGAGAATAAAAGCTACAAGTTTAATATTCGGTATAGCCACCGTTTTCGTAAAATACATCTTTAAGCCTTTTTGATACTATAAAAGCAGCGTTCAAGTGATTCTGTATCAATTAAGCGGGGTTTTCATTATATGTCCCGACCATTACAGAGGGTATCAACAATTATAAAATCATGTTGAAATAAAAATCTTATTTGTATTCACGCTATATGGTCAGCTAATATTAAGTCGAGATGTGTCTTGAAGCGCAAGTTTCAAAATTTTTATTTTGAATTTTAACTGCATGAGTTATTTCCCTTTTGATTGTATTTCAGAAATAGCACGTTAATTTGCTTTTATCATCGATAGTCTTTTGCCGTACCCCCTTGCAAAAGATTTTGTTAAACCCTCTACATACAGAAATTTTAGTTTTTGAAAATTATTTGATAACTAGGATATTTTAAGTTTAATTATAATTATAATTCTTAGCTTCACAATAACGTTAGTCGAGTTAAAGTCTGTCAAAAAGTATTTTTGGGAATTCTCGGCATCAAAATAAGCGCCTTAAGACGAAAGATATTAAAAAATCGTATGAATTCTAATGATATGAGAGGCAAACATAATTCTAGACCTAATAAAACACCTTATATAGCACGTGAAGATGTAAAAGACCTAGTAATATCACTACCGACTGAGCAAACACATTATGGGAAAAATAAAAACAAAAAATATTTATCAACTGAATTCGGGAGCGTCGCTAATATCTATAGACTTTTTTAGATTTATATCCAGAACACAAAATTGATGTTTCGTATACAGTGTTTTCTCAAATATTCAAAACTTATGAGATATCTATTAAGAAGCCAAGAGTTGATATATGCGAAGTTTGTGACAAATTGAGAATTCAAATCATTAATTACCAGAAAAACAAAGAAATTGAATCAATGAATGAGATAAAAAAGAACTACTGTTGCATGAAAATGAGGCTCAAAAGTTTTATTATTATAAAAACGAGATCAAAAATAAGCTTTTAAACGATATAACGCAAGCTGCAATTTGCTACGACTTTCAAAAAATCTTCAATTGCCTAAGACTAACGTTTCAGTCGAGTATTATTTACGAAAATTTTATTGTTATAATTTTGGAATACATGACTTGAAATCAAATAAAGCGGTTATGTATTTGTATCCTGAGAATTTTGCAAAAAGGGTTCCAATGAAGTTATTTCGTTCATTAATTACTATATTAATAATACTTTGAGTAGTGATGTGAAGATTTTGCATATTTTTTCGGATAATTGTTTTTCTCAAAATAAAAACAAGTTCTTATGGGCATTTTATAAGCATATCACAATATGTGGCAAGCTCAATAAAATTATTATCTATTATCCAAATCCTGGTCACTCACGTATGGAAATAGATGGAGATTTTGGACGGATTGAAGGCAATAAAAAACATTATGAGAAAGTTTATTCTCCCTCAGAATATGAACGAATTATTAAAAAAAACGGGCATTGAAAACCCCTTCGAAGTGATTTCAGTAAATTATTCAAATTCTTATGACTCTCATTCTAATAATAAAGTTGTAAAAGTTTATAAATATAAGGAAAAGTTGAGTAAAATTGTGAAAACTCAGATAAATCATTGTAAGAATGTAAGAAAAATAGAGTTCACTCGAAAAATATTAAAATTTCTTTTCGTTGAGTGAAAATTGTGAACAAGAATTGGAAATTTTCAAACCAAACACCGACTTTACAAACTTTGATAATATTTTTAATGATATTGATCTCGCGTATGAAAAACCTCTGCCTATATCTCGCGAAAAGCTTTTGGACATTTATAAGATTCTTGAATACGTTCCTAAAACAGTCAATTCAAAATTTTATGATACACTATACAGTTTGGACGATAATTCTTGTACAAAAAGTCAGAAATTATTACACGATCTGTTCGATAAAAACAATAAAAAAATTAAGAATTGAGTCAAAATGTAATAAAAAACTAAAAATAGGTAAATTTTAATTGTTAAACTGTGTCAGATGTATAAGTTTGTGATTTTTGAGAACAAATTTTTTTGATTATATTTAATGTGCAGTAAATATGAAGTTTCCTACTTATTAACTCAATAAATATTTCTTAAACTCAAAACTCATTGATATAAACTTGTAATGTGTCAACTCTGACAAATATGGAATAATTAAGTTGAAGTCAGTATTCGGTTAATTTTGTATTGAGTCAAACGCTGAATAAAGTTTAAAATGTAATTACAAGCCCTTTTGCTTTTTCAAACAAGTAGAGAAGTACTTTTCGACTTTAATGCTTGACATGCATTAACTCCTCTCACAACTCAAGTATACCATAAGACTTAAGCAAGTAACAAACTTTAAACTCAACTTTGAAAAGTGGATTTTAGTGTCAAACACTTTCCTCTTCTAAGTATTAGACAACTAGAATGGCTTTAATTCACTTTTTTCCTCATCGCTGTGGATCAAACTATTGGGATGTATGGGATTGGCCACAGTTTCTCTTCAATCAAAACTTTGGTCTAGATTTGGATGATTTCGATGACGCGCTCATCTCAAGGAGGCAACAGTTGGCGCAAAGAAGTGGTGCCTCACAAGTCACAAACGACGACAACAAGTTTGAGGTGAAGTTGGATTGCAGTGATTTCAATCCCGAAGAAATAACTGTGAAGACAATCAACAACAGTCTAGTAATTCATGGAAAACATGAGGAGAAGAAAGACAATCACGGCTACATCAAAAGGGAGTTCACTCGAAAGTATGCTTTGCCAGAAGGGTGTCAAGTAGAAAAAGTGGTCTCTTCTCTCACCTCAAACGGATTGTTGACTATTGAGGCGCCAAAGAAACCATTAGAAGAGTTAAAGACAGAAGAAAAAGTTATTCCAATTGCAGTCGCGAATGAACAACAAAATGCTATTAAGGAATAATTTCTAAGCAGAAATCTTACGATTGGATATTTTATAAGTAATTTTGATTATATCAATTAGTATATAGTTTTTATAATGTTATAAATTACAGCCAGATTGTGTAAGTATTTGAGAACTAATTAAAATAGTCATGTATTATATTTAATTGAAATAAATTAATAAAATTAATTTAAAGCAAAATAAAACTAATTTGATTTCTTAGATTCTAACTTAGAAACAAATTGTGAAGTTAGAGTTCAAACATTTTATTAACAATCCATCACATTAAGAAATATTTAACATTTTTTGCTTGTACTGAATAAATCTAGCTAAGTTTAGCTTCACTGTAGAAATAATAGGATTTTCTTTCCATTTGTTGCGGTTTTTGTTTGTCTGAAATCACATAAAACAAAAGTAAATATTATGCCAGCAAATACACCAACAGAGCATCAATTTGAAAGACTTACCTCTTTTTTGAAAACAAGTGCCCACTCTTTCAACATGTTTATCAAATTCATTTTTTTCATGATTTCATCAGTTTTAAAATCTTCAGAGAATATATCAATAATGGCATCAAATATTTCTGCCCTAATCACTAAATCGACTTCGTTTTGAAGAGCAGTAACTAATAACAAACATATTTTCTCAATAAATACCATATCAGATGAGCGCTCAGCCAAAATACTCATTAATTTAATGATATTTATTTTGACAATATTTGATGCATTCTTATTGTGACAAACAATACAAAGTCTTTCCAACTCATCACTGGTTAGGTTTATATCATTGTATCGCGTGATAATTGCACGCATTGTATTCGTCGACTCTTCGATCAAATTAAGTCGATTACATGTGAAGGCAATGTTATAAATACGATTCCAAATAAATTCATTCATTTGTAGTTTTTGTTTTGGTATACAGAGCACTAAATTATGAATACATGTTAGCGAACATTCCTGTACTGATTCAATGCTGTCAACAAATATTTAATGGTTTAGTATCTGCTTAACACAACTTTAAAGCAAGTAATTGATTACCAGTTCAGAATTTCTTTTCCAAAATTATGATTAACTAAATTATCACTCAATTGATTATCCACTGATCCCAAGTGATCGACTACTTTTGATAGCATACATTTTTCTAAAATTAATTTTTGCAATTCGGGTGAAATACTCGGTTCACTGTCTTCAATGGTTTCGCTATTATCCACTACAGTATCTTCATCGTCGCTATCATTCATTTGATCACATTCCATGTCTTCATCACTACAGCCGTCATCAAGAGAAGTGATATTTGTGAACAACTCTAAAGCAACTCTTTTGGCCAAAAGTAAATTTTTGGTTTGCTCATAGGTTTCAGTCAATAAATCAGTTGGTTTTCCACTTTCAACGAACTATAAATACATTTTTAAATTATACAAAAATCTTGAATAAAAGGAAAAATTAAAAAAAATTAATTAAAATGAAATGATACCTGTTTTATGTGTTCAGAAAATTGTTTGAGTTGTTCCAAACACGAAACACTTAAAGTACTGTCAATCACATTAAATATTAAATTGAAAGCATTAGAATCTAATTTGGTGTTTAAATTAGTGACAATAAAAGCCATTAAATTAGACAAATGCATTTGTGATGGACTCTCATTAAAACGAATGAGTAAACTTTTTATTAGTTCAATATTTTCTTCTTTCAACAGATCTGCGGTTATGTTCTCTTCAACGACAACACTCAGACATTCGGCTAAAATTAAAATAAACAGAAATCATTAGATATTCAACAAGTAATTTATTGTCATTTAAAACCTGAAGCGATCGACACTTCAATGCGTTCGTTGAATGACTTCAAGCCTTTGAATAGGATTTGAACTAAATTTGAATTATTCAACAGTTTTAAGGCTTTACTCGAAGTTCCACTAAAAATAGATTAAAAATTCAATTCAAAAACAGAAAAATTCATTAAATGCTTGAATTGAATTATACCATAAATTAGTCATAAGATGACACAAATCGATGTAAATATTGTTAGTTAATTGTGAGGCTTTGTTGTTATCCCACTTGTGATCATTGAATCGGTTGAAGAGAGAGATGAGGGCTGTCATCACATCTGATTCTATCATTATATCACAAAATTCGTCACTCAATGAACTCAAATGACTATAAAGTAGAAATAAACTTTAAAAATAGTCATTTATGTATTGTACAAATACTTGAGTGCATCGATTGTGGCATATCTGACATTCTCTGCTCTGTCACAACAGAGTGGAGATAATATCCGAATCAATTCAATTATCTGTTCGGTGGTGTAGTTATTCAAACTTGAAATGGAGTTCGATACCATGTCTGCGCCCAAATGTCTGTCCGAAGGCTTACTACTCGTTAGTTTAGCCTTTATTTCATCTAATAAATGGTCGCTTATTGTATTTAAATCAATTCGATTCGAAGCTATGAGTGGAGAACATCGCAATGAATGCAGTCTTGATTTAGATCTGGATTTTGCCATCTTTTAATTTATTATTAATTGTGAAATATTAGTAAATGAACATTTACTAAAACTATCAAACGAAAACATTTAAAATAGTGTTTACACGTGTTTAGGAATTGCAAAAATAGCCCAATATTTGGTTAATAATGACATCTATTGACATACTTATGAAAACTTTAAAGTCTATCTCAGAGCAAAGTTTGAAAACTTGAGGAAAGACTCATTACACAAAATATCAAAGTGTTGGGGGGGGGAAGGGACTGGGCCTAAGTCAAGCGAATTTGAGACAAATTTTCGAGGGAGTAAAGCGTTTTTGAGATCAGTAGATCGGATCAATCACATGATATGTGAATTCCATGACATTCATTCATTCGCAAATTCTGGTGTAAAAATAAATCTAAAATCACAAATGCAATCATTTAATCTGATATAGAGAATCCTCTAATTTTCGGAACAATTTCTAATTTACTTATTGATTAAAACCTTTAAAACAAGTTTTTCGAACTTTTTCAAATTTTTCGTCAGCTTTGAAATCTGAGTTTGATTCTGAGCTCATCTTGTGTTTAGGTATTTGTCAAAATTGCGTTGATTTGAAATATAAATTCCTAGATTTGGTATTTAGACCATCAATTATTCTATGAAATATTCTATGAAAAAACACATTAATCATAACGAGTACAAAATATTTTCAAAAAATGTTAATCGATAGTCCATTAAATGATTGTTTGAATGTCTTGTGTGCACAACCAAGAAATCAGTCAAAACACAATATTTAAATAAGTCTTTCAACAAGTCTTAGAAAGTAATTTATATTTATACTTGTTGTACTATGATCTGCAATTGCTATTAATCAAACAGCCGAAATAGCACTTGGTTTCAAAACATAAAACTTTAGTTTTTCTATTGTATTGCATCATTTTTTTTATTGTATTGGTCTAAAAACCAAATTTGCATGTATTGAAACTGCAGTACTATTTTGACTGTTTGATTAATAGCAATTGCAGATCACAGTACTAAAATAGAAATGCATTACAATGTTGAATATGAAATTGTGAAATAATTTATTTATAAGCAGTGATGCTCAACGCTCGAGCGTTTGGCGCTCGGTAGCGAGCACGAGCGTGAATGGACGCTCGAGAGTTGAGCGTTAAGTCTTAGCACGTATTTTTCCACATAAGAAATACGATATGGATATTTCTTTAATATAAAAAAGTTAGTTGTACAAAGTGTAAATTTTTACTCAAAAATTTCATTGAATAAAACTGAAAACTGTTATTGTTATAAATTGATATACCAATAGATGTATTATAAAGTATGAGAAAGTTTTATAGATTTTGATCAGATTCTTCTATCATTCCCTTATAACCTTTACCCCCGGAGATTGACAATCAGTATTAAAAGATCAAATATTTGTTGTGGCGTTTGACGGCTTTTTGAATTTGAAACTAAATGTGTTCACATATCTTCAATATAAACATTTCATTTATATGACATCAGCTTTTAAACTTGTTTGAATCGTTTTCAATCAGTCGGTATCATATTTTTGAAATTTATATACAGATAAAACTATAGCTCGAATAAAATAAATAAACTTTGTGTTGAAAAAGCCTTTCAATTCATGAACTTTACTGACTTGACGCTCGATAAATGCTCAACGTTCGAATGCCTCGAAAAAGTGAGCATCGAGCGTGTGCGTCACTTTTTATAAGATATCGATACGAAGGTCACATAAGACAATTCAACACCAATGCGGACATTTGATAGATTTCATTTTATTGGCCAGACCTCGAAACGGCCAATTTCAAAATGGTTGATCTCTGTTTTGAATCCCCTAATAATTGATTATCGGAATAATTATCCATTTTTCAAATTTTGGAATAAACTAGAAAAATTCTTTTGAATTAATATTGAAAATTTAAATGAACAAAAAAGCGTGAAAAATTTTAAAAATCACTTTTCTTTTCAAAGACAAGTATGAATGAAATTTATATTCCTTAGGACTAGTATGTGAATATATTTTAATCTGAGCCCTATATTTGAGACTAAAGCACCAGTACGTATACATATAAGTTTTGATTCCAGTTGATTAATGGACTCTTAACTAATGGAAAAAAAATATAGAGATGAGTCTTTTGATAAGTCTTATTGCGGAAAGCTTTGATAGGATAAAAAAATTATATAACACATCAATGATTTATATATTTCGCAAACGGTTTTTAGTGTTAACTCTCATTCATTTCAAACTGTACTGGAGTCAAGCTAAAAGTTTGATAAAGATATCAAAGGTTGAATTAGTTTCTAAACTCATAATAATCTGGGTTACCTTCAATTTAGAAGTGGTATTCGATACTTCCTATACTTTAGGCTCTGTACTTTTCGGGTTTAACTCGATTAAACCTGGTTAAACCCTCCGAAAGAAAAATTTTTAAATCGAGTTTAACACGAAAATCCACGAATCAAAGTCTGACTAAAGTTTATAAACCCGAATTTAGTCAAATTTATTAAATCCGATTGAACCAATCCCGAATTGGTGTGGAAACTAAACACGAAAAGTACAGAGCCTACTATATGGTCTAGAATGTAAGGCTCAGATTCGAAAGGAAAGATATTTACGTGCGTTTAACTGATAAAATTTGAACTTGAAAACAACGGACTTAGTATGGCTTTTACTATTTTATATTGCATTGTGTTCTTTTATACCGCATTATACTGTTATTGATAGTAGTAGCACAATAGTATACTATACTATTACTAAGTCTACTGAACCTGAAATTTATTACGTTTAGTGTATTTATTCTGATGAAAAAAGGGAAAATTTATTAATAGATGCAGAAAATAGGGTTTGGCCAATATGAAATTAGCCATTCTGAAATCAATCATTTCGAAATGTTCTATTTTATTCTGTTTCAGAACATAAACTAATAATTGTGTTTTGAACAAAGTGTTTATCAAAAGAATTTTTTTTATTTACTCACGTGAACTGATTGTTGATTACATGTCAAAAATGACAAAACGTTTGCGATTACACATTTTGCAAAGAAAGCTATACCAGAAAATCTAGTCAATCAATAATAACATTATATCTAATGGGTTGTGAAAAATAGTCTTCGACGTATAAGTTGCCAAGTTTGTCACAAGTTTTTACAGACAGAGATAGTGGAGAACTTGTAGAACACAAACTATGTTAATATGAGATTAATAATTGGAATGTCGCCTAAGTCTATCGTTGATCTGGTCTACTTATAAGCTTGATATCAATCATGACCAATAGAACAAACATTTCAAACATAAGTTTGACTCTTTTTCAGTAACTTTTAGATTATTCGGAAAGTTTTGCCGCATATTAAGGTTTTAATAACTTTTAAAGTATATATGATATAAGGATTCTGTAAAAGCTTAATAATTAATAATTTTCGCCCTTATTGATGACTAGACCTCTGGAAGTTTGGTAACGCCATTAAAAGTGTCTCTTTGATTAAGCTCCAAAATCGCATTGCTAATGGCAATATTCAATTGACCGAAGTCCTCATATCAATAGCCCTAAGGCGCTCTTAATATAACAATGCACCAACGCTTTGCAAAACAATGTTATATTTTATTACATTGAAAACTGCATCAAATTACAGCCACTCATTAATATGTTATTACAGCTTAAAAGTGCAGCTTAAAAGACACTTTCCGAACAATATAATATTTAAACAGTTGACAAAACCAGTTCATATGTCATTTTATTGAGCGATTGAAGCAAACACTGAGTACATGGCTCTTTTCAACCTGCTTAATTAATAATTTACTGAGCTTTAAGAAACTGAGCTCGAGTATTAACCTGTGATTATCACTAATACTATACCACTATTTCACTAACTACAGACTGAGCTTATAAGCACCAGAAAGACATGCATTTCGATGTTATTATATTGATATGATTTATTTTGATTTTTATATTCTTTGCAATTCAAATAATCTTTAGAAATATTGTGAATCTGTTTTTATTCAAATCCAAAACTGATTCCAATCCTAAATCTGTTTGAATTGTTCGATAAAAATTGACTTTCACTGATATAATGCAGAGTCTTAAGAATTTTATTCTGAGCCAAACACTAGACACTAAACTCACTTTAAAGCGTTAGGAGTGGCACATCATTACTTATTTGTGTATCGATGCAATATCTGTTTAGTAAAAAACTGAAACATAGAGCCAAAAGATGTAATTGCAATAAATCGTTGAATAAAAAAAGGATTTTCAAAAGGAAAAGTTGAGATGTTTTTTTGATAGAAAGCTGAAATGTATCTGATATGTATTGTGTTATATTCTGTGATAATCGAATTTATTTTGTTTAGATAAAAATATGATTTTTCAATTCTCAAATATAATTTATTTGGTAGATATTATATATTACATATATGCAGAAGTTGCTATAAATTCGAATTTTAAACCAGTTGTGTTAACTAGAGTTAGCAAAAAACATAACTAAAAGCGATATCCATTGTTTTCAAGCAGTTCGTAAGTGCCAATAGCCCTTAGTTTTAGTAAATTTAGTATTTGATATATTATACCTTTGGCGAACACTAGCAATCAAAGTTCTCATAACGAGCGATTCTGTTCGTGTTTTGATATCACACACTCTCTCAGTCATTTATAATTTATGTACTTACTCGTAGAATCGATATAAATCCATTACTTTCTAATATAAAACTATAGTTTGCATATAATGAAGTTATGAAATGTCAAATTTTTAATAATAAATGAAAGTCTATTAAGCTGTGTTTGTTTTGTATTTTTAGACATTAACTATTATATTTTCATTTAAAACCCCTAATTATAAAGCTTTTGGTAACACTTATAGTATAGGCATTAATGGGCAGTGTATTGACGTTAAGTTTTTCATGTGCAAAAGTAGCATTATATACGTAAGTCAGCGTAGAAAATGTTGAAAGTATGCGATAGATTCAATTTAAGCATGATCATTTATTGATGTGTACATGAGCTCAAATGAAAGTTGGAAACAAATCACAACATTCAATCAAAGCAGAGAATCAAGACAGGGAATCAGACCAAATTTGATATGAAAACTAAAGACACGATGTTCAGGTAAAATAAAACCCATAATTAGGTTGGTTAACTGGTAATAAAGACTCCACTTTTAGGGAATATATTTTGGTAAATAAAAATGCATTTTATTTAAATTCGTCATTTGTTTACAATTTTTGAAAGATTTAGCCTGATGATAGCCTTCACTTCAGACATTATTGTTATTATCAGTTAAATTCTTGAACAAAGATGAACAAGTTAAACGCAAAAGAAATGATTTTAAGTTGCATTTTATCTGTTTAATAAGATGTAATTTTAGACTAAATGTGTTCAGTTTGGATCAGTTTTAAGCAGTTTTGATTAGAACCTAATAAGATGTCAATGTACGAATAAAGAGCTATAATGTAGCTTATGCTATAATTTACAGTCTATGTACACTCCTTAACAAAAGTCCATGCTATCAGTAAACTATTGATAACTTACCTGAACTTAGAAAACTTTGATAAGAGTTTCACCCATCACATAATGACCAAAATAAAGCAAATGCATATTAATAAAAGTTCATTATGTGCATTTTGCTACCAAAGCAATTCAATTGCATATATTTTTTATGAAATGAAATCTCTCAACAATATTCAAAAAGTTAATGGTCAGCCACTTACCGCCGCAATTTCTTATACCACGACCCAAGAAATAATCATATTTCGCTCCTTTCGGTGAGGGGCTGACCATTAACTCTTTGAATATTGTTGAAAAATTCCACTTCATAAAAATGTGTGCAATTGAATTGTTTTGTAGCAAAATGCACATAATTTTATTAATATGCATTTGCTTTATTGGTCATTATGATGGGTGAAAAGTTCAGATAAGTTATCAATAATTTACTGATAGCATGGACTTCTGTTAAGGAGTTTACCTGTAATAAGATTCAATAGAATTTTAATAGTAATCCTTAAAGTTTTAAAGATTTTAAGCCTAAGATCTATAGTTTGGGAGATTGCCAATCTTTTGGGAATTATCTTTTATTTGGGAAATAACAATGAAATTTGGTAGTTTAGGTAAAACAAATATCTTATTTACTTGTTACCTAATTCATGCACAAAACCTATTTCACCATAGTTTGACAGGCTCATAGCTTAAGGTAAAATATCTGAACTTTGTGTCTTTAATGAGAACTCATTGAATGACAGAATCGAATAGCAAACTGAATGCCCATATGAATTACCTTAAGAGAAGCATAACGCTTTGATTACATTCGAAAGGGAAAACTAACTAGGGAAAGTAAAGCTACTTATTCCTCCAAATTTCTTTAAAAACGATACCAAATTATCGGAAATGATTAATCATATGAGAATTGACATAAATTTCGGGCCATTTTTTAGTTTTATTCTTAATTTTGAAATTAAAATTTTTAGCAATGCACATATTATACACAGGAGTGCAACAAGACCAGAATGATAGATCCGATTGTGATGGTTTGCTGCTGCCTTAAGGACTAATTTCTAATCCTCTTTAGAGTGCGAATATAAGTTAATGAACAACTTAATTTCCTGGACAAATCGCTCAGCTAAACCATTAGTGGCTAGATGTTATGGCGAAGTCGTTTCTAGTTCAATCTCTTTTGTTGTTGCTCAACTAGTAAATATCTTTGAAGCAAAGCTTTACCATTGTCCGAAATGATAGTCTTGATGTTATTCGTGTAGGGTAGGTGATGTAAATGCTCTATTACATTCTGACTTGTTTCTCGCATCGGTTGTACTTGCACAAGTTGCATGAATTCATCAACAATAACTAAATATGATTTAGTCTTCATAACGCCTTCAGAATTCTTTGCTAATTCGCCAAAATCGAGATGAAATGATGCAAAAGCCTCAGCCACATGTTTTGGTAAAATCAAGTAGTCGAACTTAGCATTGTACTTAAATTTCTTTAGTTGATAAATGTGACAGATCTTTACATAGTGTAATATTGTTTGCTTCATGTTAGAACAATAAAATCGTTCCTTTAACTTGTAGTAAGTTGGTAAATAGCCATCATGACCACCAGACTCAGGATCATCATTATATTGTTCCAAGACTTCTTTTATTTCATTAGGCTTAATAAATTTTTTTGAGTTATTAACTACGTTTACTAGACTGACAACACTACCATGGCAGTCTGGGTATTGCGTCGGCATCTTGCAGTTCCCTTGCTGCGTGATGATTAATTTTTATATCAAAACTCATTAAGTACATTTGCTATAGTCTAAATCTATTTTGAGGCTCTGCAAGTCACACTATGATAAGGCTATGTGATCGGTATAGACTACTAAGCTTCGGCTTTCAACGTAGCTCCTAAAATGCTTTATAGCCTTTATTGCAGACAAACATTCCTTTTCAGTCATGTTGTAATTTAATTCAGGCTTTATAAATGTGTATGAGTGATATCCGATGGCTCTTAACCCTTCGAAGGAACTGTGGGGTCTTATTTGTCCTAACAATATTTTGAAATTTTGTTAAAAACAAACCATAAATGCAAAAAATCTAAAAAATTCTGTATTCTATCACAAACTATTTCTTAACAAAACTACATAATTGTCATTTTAATATTACTTATAATTAAAATTTTAAAAATAAATAAGTAAAGCAAAGTCTGGTGTCGTACCCCACCTTTCTATTCACGTAACTATTTTCATAATATATTTCAATGGAATTTGGATGAATCCAATAAGAAAGGGGTTAACTGTGATGTCAAATGTTATGACTTGGATACAATACGATATGTGAATGGAATAGTGGGGTATTTTTGTTTAGTCCTTGAGTTTTACGCATAATAAGCCCAGATTCGTCCAGGAAAGTTCCCGCGATTTTTTGACCCCATCTTTCCCTTTAAGTGGTTCTAAACACAATTCCTTCGAAGGGTTAATTGATGCGACTGCTTAAAAGTCTTAGCTCGTTGATATAATGTTGCTCATGTCCCATAATCAGATGCATCGGTACAGAGTTCGAAACCTAATATCGTCTGGCTATTGTAATACAGGGTCAGATGTGATCTTTTCTTTTAAGATGTTGAAGAATTCTTTTTCCAATCTTTGTCCCAGATGAATGGTGCGTACTTCTGCTTGAGTCTATCCAGAGGTCTAACGGTATTTGCATAGTTAGAAATGAAGTGACCAGTGTGTCCAGTGTACTTCCAAATGCTTGTTATGTCATTCGGTCGTTGAATGTTTCTTACTTTTTCAATTGACCCTTTCTTTGTAGTTTTTATTTTACCGTCAATTACGCGCCCGAGAAACGTAACTCGAGGATCGTTCAATATACTTTTATCAAAATTTAACCTAAGTTCAACATCCTTAAGCCTTTTAAGTATAAGTGCGGTTCGTTTTTGCAGTCTTCTTCGTCTTCACCACATATGATATCATCAACATAGATTGCAACCTTGTATCGATGAGTGGTGGACCTAAGTCTTGAACCATAATACGTTAGAAAACGGGATGTGAGTTTTTCTGTACGAATAGAAGTCGCGTGTATTCATAGTGGTCAAAACGTCTCACAAAGGCTGTATATTTTCGCGTATCAGATGTCAAACCGATTAAATGGAAGTCATCCTTTAAGTTTAATTTACTATAGACTACATCCACCAAGATTGTTGATAACGTCGTCAACAATGGGAAAAGGAAATGGGTGGAATATTGTTTGTTTATTAATTTCACGAAAATCTTGACAAAGTCGTAAGCCGCCGTCTTCTTTAGGTGTTTCAGCACAGGGTGATGCGAATTCAGACTTTGAGTCCGCGACGAACCCTCGAGATTTCAACTCATCGATTTTTTTCTTCAACTATTCGGCCTTTTCTCTTGATAATCTAAAAGGTTTAAATTTCACAATTTCAGCGTTGTCTTTAAGTTTGAAAGATACTTCATACTTCGGGGATTTGTCTTTACATATTTTTGGGAAGTGCTTTTAAACTTCTTTATTCATGGCAGTTATGTCTTTACACTGATTGATAATAGACTTCTCATAGTCCCATTTTAATTAAAACATTCTTAAATCTTCGAAGCAAATAATTAAGTCGTATAAAAGTCCATTAATGACAAAGGCTTCAGTTTTCAATAGTCTTGAACCACGATCCATCTCGACCATTATTTTTCCAGCAGTTTCTGAAGTACAACTATTGAAGCCAGCTGAAATGTGAAAAGCTAGTTTTGGTTTAAATCCATTTTTGATCAAGAAACTCTTGCTCATTAGTGTCAAGTCAGAAACAGCATCAAATAGGCCTTTGCTTTTGACTCTGTTTACTAATAGATCAACCATTGTTTTTCTGCTATCGCTGAGGCTTGCGATAGATAATATTTAACCTGGGTTGATATCTTCTTCAAGACATTCGTTTTGTACAGAAAAAATGTTTTTAATTGACGTTTAGTTTTGATATGCATTTGTCCTGGACTCAATCTGGCTCTTTTTCTTATCAAACTCAGCCTTGTCACTGGCTTGAACCTTTCAAGAACTGACCTAAGTTTTTCTTTTGTATTTATTTCAAAATTTAACGTTTGATGTTGCATATTTTCCGGTAGGCCTAGGATAACCATAGTAGTAAAGGAATGTTTACCAATATCTGGGTAGGTTAACTGTATAAGCTTGTTTTTCGAAGTAATGTTCCACTGAGGGACCAGAACGGTATTCCCAACGGCTATCTTGAATTGCCAACTGAAGTCTATTCTGACCAAAAGACTTCTCTAATGACACTTTCCATTCAGACCGATTGTCTACAAAAAATTCAACAACTCTCGCGTCCTACGATTTAAGTGCAACACCCTCTAGGCTTGCTTTTAAATGCTCGATCTTTAGACTGTCCGTTGCCCATCCATTGCATTCACAGACTCTTTCATACCTTCAACTGCACTTTCGGATCTTCATTTTTACCATCAAATTTGCTTGGAGTCAACTTTGCTCAGTTGTTAGAAGCTGTTAGAGTAATTAAACAAAATTACTTCTTTGAAGCTATCGACCATAGTCTTTTGAAAGTCTTGAACAGCCATCATTTGAAACATCAATCCTTGTAAAGTTGAAACAATTTCACTTGAGTTATCACTCTAAGACTGGGGGACTGGTTAAACCATTGAGAGTGGATGTATATTCTGGGAGACTAACGAACTCATCCTCAAGACATGGGAAGACTTCATCTTCTGTCAAGTCAGCTGATATTGTACGTTTATAGATCATCACTTCCATGGCAGTCTTTACCACCCATTTAGACCTGATAATTGGATGCAAGTCTGGGTTTTGTAAACTTTAATTCACAGTCTTTTACACGCCATCGCTCTGATCCATATAACGAAATAAAATGTGGTTTCCTTCCTACGTCTTTTTAATGATAGTTTTAAGATTGTGTTCATCCTGGTTAACTCGCCAATTTTGTAGTGGCACCAAAGGTTGAGTTTAATGATTTATTAAATTTCTGAAGAAACGTGAGCTGCAAAAGGTTAAAATTTGTTAAAAAAAAACAAAGTAAAACCAAAACACGTTATATTTTAAACAAAAGCTAACTCAGGTCTGCGCATTAGCTAAATTTAGGGACGCTACACATATCTTAAGCTTAATTCAGTATTATCAATAGGTTGACCTAGATAAGGAATAATAAGACGCCCTTTTTGAAAAAACTAAGGCACCTTTGTTACGATGTCTCAAACATGTAACTATTTCATTACCAACATTTTTTACTTTAGACTCTTGGACTTTAGTATTGAATAGTAGTTCATTATGAACCCAGCAAATTTAAAGTGATTTTGCCACATCTTTAAATTTTTACATCTTTTCATAGGATTATGGATAAACGTTGGATAACCTCCAAAATAGATGACAATTTTTTGTTTGGTCTAAATTTCATATACCTGGAAGTTCGTTTTTTAAATAAAATTTAGATATTGAGGATAATGATCATAAAAAGCTGTATTGTGATACTGTTAAATAAAGACATGTTTGTCGATATTCTCTTCATTTTGATATTATAATATGAACAATATCGTTGATTTAAAATTCTTTATTCTGAAACGAACTTATTGATATGGAAGCACTTTTAATAATCTGAAATGAACGATATCGTTTTCATTCCTATAGACAAATCTATAACTTATTGTAATAATTATTTGGAATGAATGGTTTCAATTTTCCTATCCTATGTATATCTAAATTAGCGTAGTATAAAATTGCTACGCATGCAATTTCTTTTAAGGTTGGTACTTTAGCCTATGTATTATATAATTTATTCGAACGTTTAGTATAACCAGTAACGATAACCCCGCAAAAAATGAAAAGCTAACCATCATTTTAAATCGTAGATTCATGAAATTGTAAGGGCTCTGGGTTCGTAATGAAGTACTATTTAACTTTTCATGAATAAAATTTAGTACATTAACGAACTATAGTACATATTGGAACTGAAATCAGAATGTAGTTTAACTCAATACTACTTAATTAATTAATACTTAATAGACATTTTCCATAAATTAGACTCACTAAATACGACGTTTTGTGGGTTTAATGTTTTAAACTAAATTTTCAACTTAGTAATTCGGAATTGGATTAAACCGGTTAATATTTACATTTTTCATCAAAGAAAATTTAACCCGAGAACAGTATTTTATGTGTAAAAATGACCCAAAAGTCTATAAAAACTGTTGTAATTATTTAATGCAAATTCCAATGTTAATAAAACTGATTGTATTTTCAAATGAGTATATTTAGATCGTATTAAGCAATAAATTAATTATTTACAAATTTTATATTTAAATTGAATCGTTTTTAAAGTTCTATTTGAATTTGGCGATAAATTTGTGTAAGAAATTAGTTTTCACTCAAACCTCAAACTGATTAGGTCAACGATGACGACACTAGCAGAGTACAAAAAACGCTAACTGTTATATACCCTAACCCTTGCGATACATACTTTTCTAAATCAATCAATGGGTCAAAAAGACCCTATTTTACTGAAATCGTTAATCAAAATCGTTTTACTGTTTAAGTGTTAAACTAAATTAAGAAAAATTTAAGTTATAGAATAAAATATTTTAGCTTTCTGGTTACAAAAATATTAAATTTTTCAGATTACATAGCTTGCTAAACGCTTGAGTATACTTAAATTGTGGTGGTCCTGGTGGGCGTATTTGAGGTTCAGGCTCTATACTCCAGATTAATGAAATGAAGGGCATTTTATGCCCTAATCGTTATAAAGACTCGTAACTAAAACTATTTATTCAATACTAGTGTATAATCTAATGATTAGGAAGGAGCTGACTCAGCCCCTCTAACCACTTTGAACAACACCAAAAAGTCAAATGAATTATATTTATTACAAGTCTTAAATATAAAATAAATGTCAACTCAAAACAGAAGTTGTAAAGTACAGAAAAGTGGTCTAATTTAAGTTGAATATGGGTGTGAATTGACTTTATGTTAGGTTCAACTTAAAATAACTAATAATTGGGTTATTCAAACTTACGAAACTACGCAAGTCAATTGTCAAAAGCAGTTGTATATGAATAATGAAATTTTTAGATAACTTTGGAACTGTTTTCATTATAAGTATCTTAACAAAAAACTTGAATCGAACTATCATTAATTAAAGTAGAATTGACATTAGAATATGTTTATATAGATTTTATAAATCGCATCAATTAATATTAATACTCATAAAAATTTAAATTATAAAAAAATTTTAGGTATAAAAGCATGATCAAAATCCTTGTAGAAATCATTCTAAGCTTAAAGGGTTATTTGATAATTTTATAGCTAAATAAGTGTTCTAAACCTGAAACAATGAAGTTTTTGCTATTATTATTGCTTGTTGTTGCAGTTTATGGTATCGAAGTTGCTGAATTCCCAGCAAATTTTGACCATGGTGACGGAGGTGAAATTGGAAACAGACTCTCGCATCCTTCAGGTATTCAGACAAATCCATTGATTTGAAAAACTACTGTTAAATGATGCTATTTTTTATACGGATATACCTCGAAAAATATATATCACTGATGATACTGAAAGAGATCCTTGAGTTTCTGGAGATATATTTGAAAAATTATTATAAAAACTAAAAATTGGTAAACATCAAAATCTAAGAGATATGGTTGTAAATGATAATGTCCCAAATCAAGATATAAAGACATTTATGAAGGAATGGCTTTCAGATTTCGCAAAGGGCAACTTTTGAAACTTCTGGAGCAGTGTAGAGACGAGTTTACAAGACAACTTGACGATTTGTTGGCGAAACTGCCTAAAGATTTACATAATCATTTAATGTTGAATTAATGAGAGTGATAACGATATAAGTAAAGTATAGATTTTTATACTTTTATATTATTTAAAGGTGATTTCTTATGAATGAATCTAGTTTACAGATACTTATTTATAAGGATCTGTAAGATGGATTCATTCATAAGGAATCACCTTTTAATAATAAGAAGATAAAATTACTGATATTAATATTTAATATTTTATTTATATCGTTGTCATTTTTATTAATTCAATACATAATAATCATCAATCCTTTCACAAGACTTTGTTCAGGAGAGTTTTTTGTTTCTCTCTGCTTTCCTCAATAACAGACTTAAGTTTATCAATAACTTTTTTAAAACTAGGTATATTCCCAAGGAATCCTTTCAATTTATCAACAGTTTTTTATTAGATTTGCAAAGGTACAGCCTGTAACTAATTCTCTTAGTTTTTCCAATTTTTCTCGAAGTTTTAGATTATCGTTAAGATCTTTAAGAAGATCTGTATCAGCGCGTTTAGTAACCACAACGGCATCTATTTTCGAAGTATAATTGTATTTAAAAATGGCATTAATTAACACTAATTTTTTTCAAATCAATGAGTTTGTCTGAATACCTGCCGGATTCGATAGTTTGTTTCCAAGTTCAACTCCACCGTCGTGGCCAACATTTGCTGGGAAATGGGCAAATTCAATACCATAGACTGCGGCAGCAAAAAATAATAACAGCAACAACTTTATTGTTACAAGTTTAAAATATTTATTAAGCTAAAACTATCAGATAACTTCTAAGGTTTCGAATGATTTCTATAAGGATTTTGGTCGTGCTTTTATACCAAAAATTTTGATATAACTTGTTTTTTACGAGTGTTAATATTAATTCTGATGCAATTTGTAAAATCTATATCAACATATTTCTATGTCAATTCTACTTTAATTAATGATAGTCTGATTCGAAAATAACACGATTTAGAGCTCGGTTCAAGTGTTTTGTTCAAGATATTTATGACGAAAACAGTCCTGACCTACTAAACTACGCAGTCAGTTGTTGTCAAAAGCTATATTGTATATGAATAATAAAAATTTTAGATTGGGACTGTTTTCATTATAAATATCTTGAAAAAAACATACTGAGCTCTAAATCGTATGGTTTTTGAATTGAAAATATCATTAATTAAAGTAGAATTGACACAAAAAATATGTTAATATAGATATTATAAATCGCATCACGATTTACATTAACGCTCGTAAAAAAGCAAGTTATAGCAAAATTTTTATAATGGTTACTTTATTATTGTGGGAAGTCTCAGACGATACACTCTCAAATAAAGTCCTGCTGAAGACTTAGGCAGAGGTCTCCAGTATCAATTGAACTAGAGTCTCCCTCCCGGTAAACTTCCACAGCTGTATTTACTAGTGATTGTTCAAATAGCTCAATACAAATTTTGTTCATTTTATTTCTCGTCATAAGATTAACGTAAATAACGTTCGAATAAGGAATTTCTGAATATCTTCTTATCAAGCTTGTGCTCAAAATAGTCTATAATTTGAGTAATATCAATTACCTTTGTAGTTCACTTTACTGATGCGACTTATTGAAAAGATGTTCGGAATCACGCTCCTATTGATGTACAGCTACCACCAAATAGTTTTATTTTTGTTAATTCCAAACTGATGCGTGAAGAGCAAACATTTAAGGGCTTGCTCATTCATTGAGTTACTATTAAACTTAAAATATGAATCGTTTGATTTTAAAATAGTGAACGACCCAATAATAACTGATGTCCAAATGACTTGATGCACTTTTTTGAGTCAGTAAAGTTCAAACAAGTTCAAAAGCATGTTCATCACAACGTAAAATCTTAATGATCGCATCTGTTTATAGTTAATTGATTCATTAAAATCATGTCAATATCTCTTGAAGCCGACAGAATATTGATTACTATCTTGTTTTCGGACTCGATTCTATTTTTTTATTAGTTTACATTTGCATCTTTTTTGTATAATTTATTTACGATATGTGAGTCAATAAATATCAATTATAATTATCAGTCGTGAGTCAAGTGTTGATTTTTATCCTCAAAATTTGAGTTAACATTTAACTATAGTTCTCTGACTAAGATTATTCAATTTTGATGCTGTCCCTAACTTTTGATCTGTACGCATAAGGTATTAAAGTAAAACTACTTGGTGGTAACTGTACTCTATTAATTGAAACTTGGTAGGCTTATGGAAAAGGAGTGAGTAGTATACTCCAACTGAGAAATCTCATTACAAGGATTTTTCGATACTTACAGTATAACAATTATTGAAAGTTAGCTTAGAAACTGTATAACTTTTATTAGCAGTTAATTTTAAAAACTAATATAAGTACAATATATAGTGAAGTTAATTAAAAAAGAGGTAAGCATCTAAATATGGGTTTCATCAACTTTTTTCGGCTCCTGTTCTGATCTGCAAGCCGCGTATCGAGGAGTATCTAAACAATCCAAGTTATTCTTAAAAACAGACTGTTACGCGACATTTCCGGCATTGATTATAAAGCTAAAATTTAATTCATTTGATTCATTAAAGTTAAACTTATTAAAATTCATTTTTATACATTAAAAATAGCCTGATTTAAAAAAATATGTTGTACTGTATGAATATGTATGGCATTATTCACGATTATTCAACGTACTTTTTAGACTCATTCTTACACTTATCAATGCCCTAGTTATGGCTGAGCTTTCATCTTTCTTCAAGTCACATTATTTATGAATACGTATAATTTGAGTACTAGTGAGTACAAACTCACTTATTGGGCTGAAGGTATCAAACAGGAAATTCTCCACCTTATTGCCTCCTAAACTGAAGCCTTACCCAAAACTTTTTACAAATGACCAAAGCAAAAAGTATTTTTGAGAACTTTTCACTTCGATTAAAAATTTAGGCACAACATATAAAGCTTAGTATAGAGATTGGAGTGGACTCAATTGAAACTGGCTTGAATTTTATAAAAGAAAAACATAACTTTCAGATCTTTCATATTTAATGTTCGAATTAACTTCATATTTACAGAAACAAAAATGTCTATTTTCCAAAAAAACTCCCAGCGCATACTACGAAACTATAGCTAAGCTGAAACAGTTTGCCTTCCAAACAAAACTTATTTCAGCTTATTTACGAAAGTGAAAATATTGGAGATCAATTCAGTTTTAGTCAAAGTCAAACTCTGTTTTATTGCAGTAACTATTACATTAAATATTTGAATTAGAAAACTTTAATATTTCGTCAGTAAAATAGTTAAATTGTAATTAGTTAAAAATGTAATGCGATCAAGGTTTTCCACTTTCACTCAATCGATAAGGGATTTCTACACCATTAGGATTAACAATTTATTTTAATATAGATCTAATTTATGAGCTCTACTACTATTTCTATGATTAAAAGGAGTAGAGTGAGATGTAAATGTAGTGCTCATGAAATAGGACCCATTAGAATTGTTGCATTTAAATAGTGATAAAAAACTTTCGCGGAATTTCGAGTTCATAAAGCAATATGTTATTGGGTTAGTACAGCTCGAGAAGAAGGCCAACAAATGGAAAAACGAAATGCCATTATAGCCGAGTCCTTTATAAACCAATTTCGGCGAGTAGAGAGTTATTGTATTAACCGTATAGATTGGAGTCCAACAAATAAAAAACTCGAGAACGACCACAAATAACATTTTAATAACACGTCTCTGTCGTGCTTCAGCTACTAATGGATCAGTGTTTGTTCGTAATGTAGTCACTCTTGGCTTATCATTCCTATTTGCAGTGCAAATTTCGGTTTCTATACCATTATCATAATTATTGTGTATTGATTTGGAGTTATTGCTATCATCTTGTCTGCTATCAGGAAGACTTCTGTTTGATGATTTACCTCTTTTATTGTGATAATCTATTGAAAAATAAATTTAAGCGAAGTTTAGTTACTTTTTATAAGATTTTTTGGCTAATGCTCTTTTGGCGCTAATTAGCGCCAAATAAGCTCTTTAAGCCCTTTTTCGTTCCTAAATCTAAAATCCACGAAAACGATAAGATTATGTTAATTGATGAATAAAAAATTAAATAAATGTTTTTGGGAAAGTTATCATTTGCAAATTGCATTTTAATTCAAAAATAGAGCATTGACGAGAACTAAAATTATACTCGTTACTGTTACAAATTATTAGTACTCAAATATTAAAAATTACTAAAATAAGCCTAAAATTTTAAATAATTTTAATCATTTGTTCGTTTGTTTCGTAATCTATAAATTTAGAAAATTTCGAACTATTCAATCATAATAAATGTTGCGTAAAACTTTATCTTTTAAAATATGCATTAAGTTTCAAATTACAGAGCATTGAAAGCATTATTAAATGCTGAATTATAAATCCAGAATCTAAAATTACTAATTAAAAATATCTGAAACATTATTTTTTCTATTTTTTATATTAAAAGTTGTGAAATATATGTCTTAAAATGATTAGTATTTTTTATCGCAAATACTTATAATCTTCGTCAGAAGACATTAACTTCATTTCGTTCTTTCGTTCATAAATTAACATAATTTTAGCGTTTATTTCATGATCTCTGAATTTAGCGCCGAAAGAGCTATTTTTGCGCTAATTAGCACCAAAAGAGTGACTGAGAAATTATTTAGGTTCCATCAGTTCTAAGCATAAAATAAATTATTCACTTATTTCTATCATCATAATAACTAAAGTAAAAAGCAATATTAGAGTTTCATTATTTTAATAGTATTCGAATCGCTATTAGACAAGACACATTTAATGCTAATTTGATGCAAAAGATTAATAGTAATGAGAATTTACTGAACTGAATGGCAACAAAATCCTATAATTATCTACTTATAGGTATTTGCTAACAAATTACCCTTTCTTCCTGTTGAAGTAGTACTCAAACTCTTCTTCAAAGTGAGTGCAATCAGTGAATAAGTGAAGGACATGATAATTAGCGGTATAACCAATAAAATAATATCGAGAAATAGAGTGAAAATCTCGAATCCCAATTCCGATGGCCATGATTCTCGACATTTAAACTTTCCTATTGTTTGTGTGAGACAAACAAAATAAGATTAAGGATTGAAGATAAGTTTTTGATTAACTGATATTAATTTTTTGTATTGACTAAAGTGTTACGGAAAATTATTACTTTAGTTCTGCATTTTAAGAGTTTATTCATAAATTTCGTTGACTCAAAGTATTGTTTTAGCTTTAAATACTAGGTCGGACTAAAATTTTTGGACTCATATCTTAGCCTTGAAAGATAATGGTTAGCTGTAGACACTTGATTCTTAATCAGTATTGTTTACCAGTCTGAACTATGTGGTCGCATATAAATTTGCGCTTTATTTTAATACTTATTTTCATTGACAAAATATTTTCTCCAAACATTGACCCGATTCGAGCCTCAATTACACGTGAAGAACAGTGGGCTTTTATCAAGCTACACTATTTATTAGAAGATACAGCTGCTGAAATTCACCGCATATTGGATAAAGCAACTTGATCATTAGCCCTCTCCAGATCAGACATCTATTATATTTACAACCAATTTCGAGACGGAGAGCGTAAAGCATGTAAACAGATATTGGGTGCAGGGAGACCTCGAACTGCGACTGATGAGTAAACCACAGAAAAATTGAGAAAGCTTTTATTGGACGATAGAAATTGGAGTACATTAGATTATGCCGATTATTTAAATATAATCCGTACAGCCCGGATTTAAGCCCCCCGGATATTGTTGGGTTCACTAAAATAAAGCAGCCTCATAAAGGTGTCAGATATCAGAATGAGGCTGAGCTCATACGTGCTTTTGAGGGAACTATAAATGTAATAAATACAAAATATTCATTTAAAGGAATAAGACGCCTCCCTTGCCGCCTGGAGGCTGTCATCCAGGATGATGGAGAATATATTAAATAAAAATAAAATCATATCTAAAATATCATTTGTAGTATATGTTTTATAAGAGTCCAAAAAATTTTAGTCTGATCTAGTATTAATTGACATTCGATGCATTGGCTCAACCGTAATTCAATCAATATTTTAAAAGTTTTCCTATTCTAGAAAGAATGGAAAATAAGATTCTGGACCTAGTTTTATGAGTTATACCCTTTTCCCCTAACTTAAATGCTTGCATAAGATATTTATACTCATCACTCGATTTGCAAAGTTTAAAGTCAAATGATTCAATTTTTCATTTTGTTCACTTGAAAACAAAGAAAATTTTGACATTTTGAATATCTTTCAAAAACTATTTTATTATTTCTCCACCAGGAAGAGAAACAATACGTTTCAGATTCAACCATCATTTGGTTGTATGGGAAACATTGTTAATTTTGTTTCGAGTGCAAAACATACCAAATTGAAGTAAAATATTTACTTAATCTGTTCAACCATTCATTGAATTGTTGGCTTGTTCGCGTTATTGAATATTGTTGAATAAGATAACAAAACTGTAGACTCTGGCTCATTGTTTGTCCAATTCATTTATCACTATAGGAATGCTTTGTATGAAATCTTACACCAATATATAGAGCACGTCCAACAATAGACATCAATGTAGCCTTAACTAATGCATTATGTGAGTCACGTTTTTTCTACAATTCTGATCTGCATACGCTTTCAATAATAGAGCTTGAAAGGTGATAGTATTATAATTATGATTCATTGTATAATGTAATTGGAAAATGATCCTATTATCTTTGTTCTACTTGTGTTGCTCTTCATCTTTCAAAAAGTATTTATATTTAGCATACAGCTTTTCAAACAAAAAGGCGGATTGCATAAACTTAAATGTGTACAAACCCATATTATTTGCAAAATAACTTTATTATTAATCATTTTTTAAATTAATTATTCATCCGGTTTTGTTCATTTAGCAATAGTTTGTGAAATATTTTGCTAAAAATATATATTATACATATGTATTTAATGATAATATTCAATACATTACGCAATAGTTGATCAAAGATAATAGGATTACTTTCAAATTGTACATTTGAAAAATCCGACTAATGCTTTTTTAAAACTTTAATCTACTAATCTATTAATTTAGTTTTGTTTTTAAGTACTCATAAACTTTTTTTTATTGTAACTTTTGATAGGGTCTTAAATCTGCAACTTATTCAGAGAGAATAACTTTTCTAAATTATAAATTATTTCATGGTGTTAATCTAAATGCTTTATTGTTGCTAAAGAGCTTTAGTTTTATTTTACATTTAATCCCATAATTTTTTATGACGTTCAGTGATATAATCAGATGAGTTGCCGCTGACTGGCCGTTAAGCTAATTTTTTAAAAATATTAACAATACATCTGTAGAAACACTGAAAATGGAAATTAGATTACGAAATTACAAAATGATTTTCTCTAGGCAATATTCGTTTATCTTTTGATCCTTCTGCCTCAAATACATTTGTTCTTTTGAATTGTGAAAGAGTTTAAAACTAAGTTCAAAATTATATTCAAGGACATAAAATACAGTTTTGCGGAGTACACTAGTGCTCAGAAAAGTTTAATCATACCCTAGGAAAGATACTTCCATGCATAACTTCTAAGCTTTTGTTTTAAAACTATAGACAATGGACAGTGCCGTCGACAGATAAAAGTTATGTATTTGTCATCACTAAGAAGATGCAGAAAAGTTGATAAACCTAAGGGCTCAATAACTCATTGAGATCTGTATTACGTTTAGTGATATTAGTCGATAAGCGAATACTTAAAAGATTAGTTTAGAACTTTGATAAAATAGAATTTGACTCATCTTTGTATTAAGTTAGGTGAGTCAATGCCACATCGGTTACAAGAAGTGATAGCTCGAGAGGACAGTCCAACTTATCATTAAAATTATTTAAATTGAATCACAGTTGACTGTTGAGCTATTTTTATTGAAATAGTTTGATATATTTTATCAGTAGCTTTCATTCTATGACTTATTGTTTTTCTTATGAATATCAAATAAATTGACTTCAGCTACGAATAACATTATTACTCATATGCTTTTTAATTCCTGAGTAATGCCATAATTTGACGCCATAAACTTATAGTTTCAATTTATATCTCGTCCCTCTTATCTTATCCAAACGCATCAGAGATTAATCCGGGATCTACGCATAACTTTTTTCGACCGACTGTACACTGTCGGTAGTTTAAAACAAACGCTTAGAAGTTGTGCACGAAAGTATTTTTCCCGGGGTATGATTAAACTTTGAGCTCCAGTGTACAACTGAAATATTTGTGAACTGAAGAAAGTATAGCCATTGCAATCGAGACATGTCAGAAAGCCTTTTTTGGGGATAATAAAAAAATATTTAATGCTGTATCAAAAGGATGTTTACCGGTGTCTGCGATAAGTTGTAATTTACTGATTATAGTAATTGGTGACATTGTTATGAGTGAACTGACCCAAACGAATGCTATCATTTTGTAGGCATGACTTAATGTTTGACGAGATTCTCGAGACTTAAGCGGATGACAGATAGCATAGTATCTTTCGACAGACATGACGACCAAAGTCCAGACCGAAACGCCTACTGACACAGCTATAGAATTAAATCAAAAATAATTTATTCACGATATGCAACAGTAATAAAATTGGCCGGGGTTCTTTTGCGCTGATTGGCGCCAAAATGGTTCTTTAATTACTCTTTCAGTGTTAAAACTATAAATTCGTGAATAAAAGCCGAAATCATGTTAATTTATCAGTAAAAAGGATAAAACTAATGTTTTTATGAAAAAACTATGTAATTTTATGAACTTATAAAATCTCAATATTAAAATTTAGTTTTACCGAAATACTACTATGAAAATAATTTCTTCACTTACAGAGAGCTTTATTCATAAGCACCACTTAAGCAATAACTTGAAAAAGTTATAACTTAAGTCACAATCTTTATATTCACAAAACTCACTTGAACTCAAGTGATAGCCTTAGGGTTAACTTTTCTATGAAAAATCTATAAATAGTAACTTGAAGTTGCACTTGAAGTGATTGAAGTTAGTCCTCAATCAAGTCATACTTTGTTAAAGCTTAAGTGTTATTTGTGAATGAGTTTGAAAGGCTTCAATTGAAAACTTTAGCCATAAATTGTGTTAATTTGTTGGATAAGTTTTCTCTGAAGTGAAGTGAAAATTATAGATAAAAAGTTGAACTGAAACATTTTTACGAGTAAATTTTTAGTTGCAATAAGTATCAGTCAAAATCGAGAATAGGCTATCCTGAATTTGAATAATGAAATTAAAGTTTGATATTCTTATAACTATTAGTCCATTTGCTTGATTTTGAGATAGATTTAGAAATTGTTTTAATTATTAAATCATACTCATCGTAAACAAAATTGTTAATCTTTATAAAATACAACTATTGAAAACACTATTAAATATTAAATGAAAGGTCTAGACAGTTAATTAAAAATGAATGTAAGCTAATTTTTTCATTATACTTAATATTGAAAGTTATTTAAATATTAAATAGTCATTATAAAATTATTTTCATTCCAAAAATTACAAGTTTGCTCATAGATAATTAATTTAACTTTCTTTTTATAAATTAAGATAATTTAGGTTTCGTGAATTTTTAGTTAAGTTCTGAAAGAGTCACTACGATCAAAATTTAATTAAACCAATCAACTAAAAGAAACAATTGAAAATTTTAACAAAATACTGCATTAGATATCATCAGATACAATAAGAATGATATTCACTGAAAATCCAGTTTAAAATTTCTGTTTAGATATTCATATTGAAATTATTCAGTAATCAAATTTCATATTCCCTATTATGATAGATGAATTAATTAATTAATTATATTTTGTATGATGCTTATTTAGACGATAGATATATTGGAATAGCATAAAAGCTATCCTTTTGACTCTTAAAATATTTTATAATAATGTTTGATAAAACTTTGTAAGAGCAACTCGCTTCGAGACAAACATTGATGTGTCTACAATTCATGTTTTAAGAGTGATAGTGAAGCGAAAGAGAATGTTATTCAACTTGTCAATCAAATCGTAAGTCATGTTCAACAAGAAATAGCTATGAAGTTGACTTAGTTGAACTTGATGAAAAGTGGTTTGAAGGCATGTAGAATATTTAAGATAATATAATGCATTAAAAAGTGTTAGATTTCAAAACCTTTGATACTTCATATCGAAGATTTTCATCAAAACAAATTTATTCAGCCCATCAAAACTGGAATTAAACCAATATATTGATCTTAAAAAGTACATTAAATTTGAACAAGTATTCGTCGAAAATTGAATAAAACATAGCGTATGTTAGTAACTGATAACTTTAATCAAATTTATCAGTTTTTGCCGAACAGTTTGAATGAAGGAAACTATTCATCTATATATCCAGAAAAAAATCGATAAAATCATTGACAATATTATAGGAATTTTCTATTCAAATATGAATTCTATTATTATATATAATAGACTTATGCTCTTTTGAAAAGTATTCTCAAAGAAAAGAGGCAAGCTTAACTATCTTTTAAATTGAAATCTTTTCTCATCGTGCTTAAACTCAACTGTATTACAATCTAATAAAAATAGTTTTCCTAACCGATGAGCGCAATATTACGCAATCGACTCAATCACTCTAATCAAACGTATGGGAATTCTATCGAATAGACCATGACCTTCATTCTAATATGACCAACTGGAGTATTTATCAATGAAATAATGATGGTATTTATGAGCCAACAATTTCTTATTGTTTTCATAACTCATAAATATTTGGCGAACAATTAAATATAGTCAAATAGGAATTGTTTGGCTATGACTTGAGTATAAAAAACGTTTCTTTTACACTCTGAATATAATAGTAGATAAAACTTATTTGTATTCAAGATATGCTTTTAAACTTAAGTTTCTTTGTTTATATTTGAATTGAAAAAGTTTTAAAACTTTAATAAATTTATGGGTGACTGAGTTTCTTTATTTTCAATTCTTTTATTCTGTTATTTTTTATTCTCTATTTTGTTCTTTTATTATATTCAAAGCCTGCACGGCGTGCAAAATTCGGAACCAAATTTATTTTCGTTTGTTTTGAACATTAATTTATTTCCAAATATTCAGAGAGAAACACTGGGAATATTGTCAAAAATCTTGGTATTTCAATATTGATCTTGAATGAAAACTATTCTTCCGCACAATTAAAGGATTTGTATGATCAAAAATTGTGTTCTGAAAGGTTAGCCAATTGTCTATCGTTTTTCAGTTAAATAGCCTACTCATTAAAATTTTACTATCAATATAAGCATGTAGTCTAAAAAATAATTACTTTCAAAAATTAATTATTTCGCATCAATTCGAGCCTTGCAGTCATATATTCACTGAAAGATGTCAAGCATTAATGCTTATTCTTTGACTATTTGTAACTTGGTACGGCGCAACGTATTCAGAGTTTTCATTACTAATATTGAACACTGAGTTTTATATAAAAACGCTATTGAGTCACATGCCGGATACTTCGAAAGCCAAATATAAGTTATTAAAAATTGAGTGACATTTGTTAATTACGTTAGATACTAATGAAAATTTCTAACTTTAAAAAACACACTGAATTTGTTAGGTTTTGTTTAATAGATTTGATTTTTTATCTCTGATTAAACGAAGGACTTCTCGAGTCAGGAAGTCTGATTAAATAGGTTTACATTCTGCATTTATTGACATGCTCAACTATTTTTTATTTATTTATATAGTCAAACTTTATTTCAAATCTTACTCATACCTATTCTTAACTCTGAGAAAAGTTCTGGAACTAATCAAATAAAAATGTCTCAAAATTAATTCTTAAACTTAATTGAATCTAACGAATGCACAGAATATTCAATTCATTATAAGAAAAACTTGAAAAATAATAAGAAGAAATTGTTTTCGAGCAATTTCTTGAGCAGTGAATACTTTCATTAATAGATTGCAAAGCTCGTTAATGAGACAGGTCTTATCTCAATCTCACGAATGAGTGAATATGCATTTATGATCGATATTATAGTAATGATGAAGCCAAAGACATCCTTCATATTCATTGTATAGATATAGAGAATCTTATAGTGAAATAGAGTATAGGTGATATTTTCGAAAATATCCAAGTTAAAAGACTTTCGTAATTTTGAAATATGATTCCTACTGATAACTACTTAGTGTGGTTAAAACCAAAGCTTTAATAATTGAACCGCAGTCATTTGAATCCATTTTGATTGACTTCAAAAAAGTATAACGCTTTGCTAATAAAGACTGAAATTTTATATTGTATTAAAGGAGTTCTCTTATCTATCTGTCTACTTTTTGAAGATCTAAAATTTCATAAAATTTTTATCAACAACTTAAAAGCAAACACTTGCGTAACTTTTGAAAACTATATTCTGCCTTGTTTCTCAACATAAGACTACTACATTTAGTAAATTGATACAACAAGGTAAGCTTTATTGGGTTGCCTGAATTTTAGCTAGGCCACCACACTAAAAATCGTTTCAATACTACATCTCCGCATAGTACACTTGTGGTACACCCATGCACTCTGACTATACCCACTAAGTCAACACTTTTCATATCTTATTTACATAATCTCAAAGTTATGCAAAAAAATATTGGCTATTCTATTCACACTCCACCTGTCCCTCATTTCTATTTTCTCAATATTCAATGTCTAGAATGTTTTATGTGCGTATTTTAAACATATTTTGAAAAAGTGAGCGTAGGCTAATTTTGAGAATGTAACCTTGCAGGGCTTGCCTATGTACTGAATATGAAATTACTTGATTCATTGGTAGCTGAGATATAGGCGTGGAGTCTTTATTTCAGTAGTTACGATACTTCTGAAAACTTGACTTCTTATTGAAAATTCTGTACCATTGTTAAAACAACTAGAAAATCATAGTGTACTTAGGATAGCATTTCAGTTTAGATCATTAGTAGAGACAACTAGAGCTACTAACTTGTTGTGATCTCAATTTTTTTCTAGTAAGTAACAACCGATTGAGAACTTAAAATCTTAACTGGCCTATGACTGTAGACTCTAAGTTCGAAGTTTCTCCCAGATTTTTCCTGTTTTTAGCACGACTTATTTCTTACACAACTTTCACTATTAAAGCGCACAGCAAATTGGTGGCTCTAGAGATATTTAATCGCTAGAAATATATTTGAACTAATCTTATGTGCTTTGACCAATTAAGATCTTACTTCTTGAAATCAAATGTTATTAATGAAAGCATATTTTAAAGTAAAACAGTTCTCTTTCAATACTATATCGCACTTAGTTGAAGATTAAGTTTCGAAATAAAATGTATTAATCTAAAAATCGAAGTAACTAACCGATAGAACTTTATAAAGTAAATAAAGTGTCTCATTTTAGATCAAATGATTGATTTCCTCAATTGCAAGACTTTCAAGTAGTCTCACGAACTGTTCAAATAATTCAATTTTCTGAGTGGTAACCTAAGTGGACATGACTCTTATTATTGACGTTGAGTGAATGACAAGTTAGGAAACATGGTTGTATTCATAAAGATTCTATAACTGATATGATTTAAATTGAGTACTAGATACTTCTAAATTCAAAATCGATTTCTAACCTCTGCCATTACTGAATAAAGAACTGAAAATACTTATTTTGAATAAATATTTGAAGTACTACTTCTCTTCTAAAGACTTTGTTTAAATTCTTATCTGCTTTTAGCACAAACCTGTTAGAATCTAAATATGAAATAAATGTCACTTAACTAGATTCATGAACTTTCTATTATATTGACTTCGCTTCGAAACTCAATTGAAACCGAAATCTAAAGTCCAGTGAGGTAAGTGTTTTCCATTTGAATAAATAAAATTCCTAAAACTATCTTAAAGCCTAAAATATGAATTCGAATTGTTGACAAGTTACTTGATGACAATCTAAAAGATATTTTGTAAATTCCTGTGCTGAAATGAATTCACACAAATCTTGAATAGAATACATTAACTTTGTATGAAATACATCAATCTCTAATCATATGAATTGATAATATATATCTATTATTTATGACTAGTTTCATGAGCTATACTTTTAGAACACCAAGCACAAAAATTGATTTATCCCATACAATTTGCAATAGATATCAAATAAACAAGTTGATCTTCTGCAAAGCCTATCGAGATTTCTTTAGAATCTTCCAGACTCAACTGGTATTTGTTTATATTCTAGGAATTTTTCTAAGTCCTCTTACTGTCAAATTCTCGAGTCTATTCCTTTCACATACACTTGACTACAAGTGAGGCTAAATCTAAGATAATACAAACCCTGTAGATATGGAACCAAACAGCACATCAATGAGCCAAATATAAATTCTTTTAGTAAAACGCCAACTAAAGTGAATGGCATACAGAATACTCCAAGAAGTAAATCACTGACCGCCAAATTCAGAAGAAACATATTTGTCACCGAACGCATTCGTCGGTTCGCACCCAATGTTATGATAACCAATGCGTTACCAATAATTGCCAACAAGAATATTATACTATACGGCAATATTAGAGTAAATATCTGTTCATTACTTATTAGAACACCAATCGTTTCATTATTTTCAAAAGTTTCGTTTAAATTAAAGTTTTCCAACTCGATGTCCGAAACATTCAAAATAAGCTGAAAATATGTCGTGTTCAATGAATATAAATCCATTTTGTGATAATCTGGAAAATAAGAAGATATTCATCAATAATACTGAAATTGTGTATAAAAAAACTGCATAATATTCTCATTCTTATTGTATTGAAGTAAAATTATCCAATGTTATGGTAAATTTATTATATGAACTTCAGTTCACCCGAATAGTATGAATTGGTTTGCGAATAAATTAGAATTTCAATAAAATATTATATGAACAAGATTAGCAAAATCTTTATTAATCTTAAAGCTATCACAAGGTGATATCAGCAATATTTTATGCTTTTATCCAACGATTCCTGTCTTGTTTTAGATTAAAGAACAATTCCGAATAATATAAAAACCGAATCAATTTGTTCCTTGCAAAGATTTAATTGGAATTGGTTATCTATTACACGAAAAAACATAATCAATTGTTGGTAATCTTATTAACGATCGAAGTCTAAGTTAGCTGTGATTCGCTATTTTTTAATTGACAATAGTACTTAATATTGGAGATGCTTGTTCAGTCGTGTGACATCTTTTTCTAACTATCTTAATGACACTCCACTAACGAGATATTTTTTCGATTCACATGACTTCTGATACAACTTGACGTTAGTATATAAACAATAGTCTCGATAAAATAAATATAGTATATAGTCAATACAACGATTGAAGATAGAAGTAAATACTTCAGGGCTTAAGCAATCTTTCAGTTTTAAATCTCTTGCAGAGTTAATAAACTTTATTTTCAATTGTTTTGATTTCATTTTTTGTTTTTAATTTTTTTATTTTTTGGTGTATGCGAAATAATCGGAATAATCCGAAAACAGCACGCTTTGAAAAAATAATTTTTTCTTTTAAGAACTAAATTACATACTGTAATTTTGAGCACTGGTTTGTAACACAAACCCAATTTAATATCAGAAAGTTTAGGGATAGAAGTTTCAAAATATTAGTCAAGTATTGAACACGAATATTATCTAAAGCAGTGATTACTTTCTTGTGGTTGTTGTGATACTGAAATCTTTCAGAAAATGAAAAGACTTCAGTATCACTGAAAGAAATGACATGAATTCAGAAACACTCAAAACGCAAATATATCCAAATGTAAATATCGGAGAAAGACTTATTCATTATTAGACAACTAGAATATATTTACATTAAAACTTTTCAGCAAAATTAATTAACATTACAAATTTAGTATTTTGCGCCCAATATTGGCGCTGAATCTAGAAAAGTCTTTCAGCACACTACTTACACTAAATTCAGATTTCAAGACACGCCGAAATAATGATTCATTAACTATAAGTTATTTAACTCAATATTACTACAGTCAATCACGTTTATACTGAATGACTTTGTCTACGCTAACTCGTTCACTATAAATGAAGATGACATTTTTAGGAATTTTCAGAAACATTATTGATTTCTCCATCATAATTACAAAAATCTATTATTTGAACATTATATAAATATTGAGAAATCAATTTATTATTTTGCTCTGTTGTACATACGGATGAATGAGTTTTTTCAATCTAACCGGATCTGATTATCTAACTGAGTTAGTTGATACCTCTACTGAATCTAGGTTCTCTACTGAGTCATGAAGGCTATGGTTCTCAAAGACTTAGCTAAAGTAGATACACGTCTTAAAATAACAAATGTGTTGGATAATACGCTCACGATGAACATTAACAAACAAACTTATAGCCAGTGTAAGGTAAAATCATGAGATTATGGTTTAATCTAGAGAATTCTTAAGTTTTTGCAGAGCCATTCATTTCGATTCGAACTCATTTTATTATATAAGTGTTGAATATTTAGAATTTAGCTAAACCTTCCTTAGAGAGTAGATCTGTTCATAAGTACTAAACTCTCTGACCTGAGCCGAAAACAAATTTGATAGTTTAATACCTAAACTATTGTTTTTCATTATTCACTTTGAATGTGAAGAGCTTTGATGATATAGCAACATATAAGAAAAATTGTTGAATCATATTAAATTATGAGAATTTTTCTAATTAATCATATTAGTAGACAGATAGAAAAACAACTAAAAGTTAACATCAGCACGATTAATGATTAAATTAATTTGAAGTAGATTCATAAAACCGAACTGTAGGCATGGTCATATAAAGAAGAAACTGAACATTTTTACTTATTTCTAATGTGCTGTTCTGGTTGACCATTAATAAGAGAATCTAATATACGTATATATGATAATAAATAAGTAATAGCGTTAGCAAGACATTAAATTAATCTCTTGTAATATATTTCGAAGTATAAAAATAAATTATTATAAATGATTTTGGTCGAAATATATTTATTCGCTAATGATATTGAGTCACTTCATATTATTGCAATATCAGTTTGAGTTTATATAATTCTGATTTCTTCTCCAGTTATTCAATCTTATTTTTATTATTTAATTATAAACTGTTTGCTATTTTCAATATGTCAGTTAGAGTTTCATTTTAGTCAATACTATAAGTATGAGTAATTACTTTCTACAAGTTACTGCTAAAGCAATCTTTCGTTAGCACACATCTGATTAGTCCACTGTTATATCAAATTAAATCAGTTATTAAAGTTGAACATTTATTGATAAAATAGTCAATTGTACCTAATAGATGATTCAATTTGAAGTTTTACTAAAGCAAAATGTTTGACGAATATATATTTATAAACTCTCAGTTTTAATTATGATTGTTCAACAGATATGACGCGGAATAATCTTACATGCACACAAAATTGTGAAATCTTTCTCATTAAAGGTCATTCCGTTCCTGTATATAATGAACGATCATTTAAATTTGTTGAACAAACCTGAACACTTGTAATTATGACTAAGAAGTATTGCATCTCTATGTCACACATGTCGTAAGTCATACAAATAATTAATTATTCTTCATATAATATCTGATTTTCCGTCTGAAGTTATTTTTATTTAATTAAGCAATGATTAATTAAGATACAAGAATCTTATATAATAACTTACCTTCAAGTCGACGTATTTTATGACAGAAATTAATTTGTTCTTACAGCTCAAATCAGTTACTCTAATAGTATTGCAATCAAAATCAGTTTGAAACTGCTTCCAAAGGCAAACACTTTTAGGCAAAGATTTCCAAAAGTGGAAAGGAAACAAAATAACAAGTTTTCCAATTCTCCAAAGTCAATATTCACGAAAGTGTTGACAGGAGTTGAATAAATACTATACTCTACTGAAACTTTTATTGCTACAAAACAGCCAAACTATCTGAAAGTAATCAGTTAATTGATACATTCATATTTTGTCTCTTTGGTCATAGCTGTGAAAGACTGGTTAGAATATATCCCAAATATAAGCTTTGAAAAGATCAACTCTATATAGGAGAGAGAGAATGCGCGATAAATATTTTAATTCTTGCTCATGTTTCGCAATATACTGAGAATTCCGTCAGAATGTGTAATAAATCTGTTCGAAAAACTTTTAAAACTTCAAAAAATTTTAGCACTACTTAATCGTGATATGTAAAAGTTTGGAACAGAAGTTTTTGAGCTTTTTTTGTGAAATAGCCGATATATACACCCATTTGATATCGTTTAATAACTTATGAATCCAAGAATTTGTTGCGCAGATGAGAAATCGTAGTTTTGTTGAGGAAATCAAGCATTTTCCGAAAAAATGACAAAATTTTAGCGCACCACTTAAGTAGCTATTAGTCTGAGATAACATTTGTGAACAATTGTCAAGAACGCTCTTCTGTGCAGATCAGTGGCAAAAATTTATTGTATACTACATTTGTTCAGTAAAATGAGTCTTACTTTTGCCTCTCGTTTTCCAGAATATTCTTTATTTAAGTGAATAATATTTTAAAATTCAGGATGCACTGAGGGAAATGTTTTGAACAAGAAAAAAGAGTTATTGTAAATGCTTTCAGTAGAAGTTATTCATTAAATTTTCAACGTTTTTTGCAACACAGAATACCCTATATACATTATTTTCAGCTGCAAATTTACGTTTTTCAACACCTGATCCTTAAAAATGGTTTCCAAAACATAAAATCAAACCTTGAGTTCCATTATCAAATGTTGACTTTTTAATACATGATTCATATTTCAATTACATGAATATATGCATTGAAACATAAATCGTACACTAAAAGGTGTTTTGAAACAATGAATAACTGGCTTTGTCAATACTCCAATTATCGGATCAAGTTTCGATAATAAAATCCAAAGTTTATTATTAAGGCTTGTTTCATAATTATATCAGTCAGCTATTCTTTCAACTGTTTTGCCTAACTCTAGTTATTATATAAAAAACAAATCGTCAAATAAGTAGAAAAAATTAAAGTCTATAAAAGTATATAAAAATGAAAATCACTCGTAGAAAGCTAGCATAAGAATAATGAAAATTGAATTTACATCTACACATGAAAACACTTGTCACTTGAACTCATAGATGCAACATTTTCTACTTAACCAATTATAGAAATCTTGAGATTGAGCAAATTGAATTTTACAACAAATATTTTCAAACACTATTTCAGATTGATTCTGAACTTATTCGCCCACTTGACGTAATCGAGTTTGATGCAACAATGAATGGTCATATTATCTTAATAGATTCTCTAATGGAAAGAATTTTTATGCTAATTTAATTACTAGTGTAATTAGTTTTAATGTAAACATAACATTCAGCTAAACCCAATTTTATTATAAAATACATTTTCATTAAGAGTTCGACAATTTGAATTCTTTCTAAATAATAGTCAAATCTTATTGAGTCTCACGTTTCTTTTAATTTATAAAAGATGTTACATAACTGTTAAGATAACAGATTCTCTCAATAGAAAACATTTTCAAATACATGACTTTTGCTATTTTGGTGCTTTTGAGAAAGTGTATGATATAGTCAGAATCCGAAATTTAATTTAAAAATTCAATTTCAACATTGAATTTTTTGCTAGAATTCTAAATTAGTTTTTAATTTAATGATCAGATAAATGTTAAGAATTCTGTAGCGCAATTCAGGTACGAATCCTAAATTCGATCCTTACTTAATTATAAGATCGATTAAGAATTATAAGAGAGTCTTTAAATTAAGTCTCGAACTTCAATTAACGAGCGCTTTGAGAATCGATCATTACTTAAAATCGTACTAAACTTGATCTTAAACTTAAAGATCGCTTCGAGAATAGCCCCTCAAGATTCTACAGAAATATTTAGTCTACTACTCATTCAACTATGAATTTCGATAAGTTTAGTATTTTCATCAAACATATAAAATATAAGATCTTTCATTTATCAAGATATCATAGATAAAATTTAACGCGTGCTGACATTGACATTGATAGCTGATAAAGGGTTGGATTATTTTTAGCTAAAGAGAGTGGTTTGTAATAAGGCTTAGGACTTATTTCTTATTGAATGCTTTTACAGCGTTGCTTGTCATCTCAATTCTCTTGGAGATTATTTGTTATTCAGAAACAGACATTAGATATTATAGTACTTTAGGACAAAAATATGCTTTTACTCCGCACGTTCAGTGAGTTTTCTTTTTTATCGTTTGTTATTGCTATCGAACGAGCATTTATTAGCTCATCTAATCACTGAAAACTATCGACATTTTTAGCAGAAGTGGACAAACACTCAAGAATATTACAGTTTTCTCATTTATTGGTTTCTTCAAAGTTTACTGAAGAAATTTCTTGATTTTTCTCATAGTTTTGAGTTGTATTTGCTTAAAAGCTTTTATATACTAAAGGTATAAAACTTTCTCTTAAATAATAGCATTTCGTGAAATGTCCTCAAAGTCAATTTCAACTAAACATGGTACATGATACGGCTTAAGTAGGGTATCTAGTACAGAACATATTTATTCTTGTATTCATATCCCATTGGGATTATCAGTTATTTAATTAATTAAGTACTAATGGCAAAGTTGACTGAATTCAAACTTCTAACTGTTAACTAGAAAATTCTTTATTCTCATAAAAGATTCTTTTAATGTCAGTTAATTATAGATACCATACCATAATCTAATTTAATACGTATTAAATATGAAATAAGCATATAATTAAAAGAGCAATTTTACAGCTTATTACTGCAATAGGATTTGCTTCCGTATTGGCCAAATCCATCCAAAATATACAAAAAATGATCCAAAAACTTGAAATAGATTTTAATCTATTAATTCATTCACAACACCCTCTCTCAACACTCACTTTCTTCGCCTAAAGCTTTATAGTTTGATTGAAATAATGTGAATAATTACTAATAATAGCCAAAAGTTAATTAGATTATCCGATTATGTATTAAGAATTTTTCATTAATCCAATATAAACTTATAATACTCTATTCTTAATTTAGATATTCATATTGATCTAAAAGTTAATGAAAAAAAGAATGTTTGGAATTCATTTATTATAGAAATGAGTTGAATAACAGGTTTTTTCTTAGTTTAATTTGTTCTTCAATTCAAGTATATACTGATCTCAAATTTTTTACCACACACGGAACATATTTTCACAAAAGAGCAATCCATAGCAGTTAATGAATTCATTTAATTTATTTTAATCCATTTAAAAATGAGATATTTTATGGTTGAATGCATGAAAACTTTACTTGGATTGGAATAATATTAAACAACACAAACTAATTATAAAATTACGCCTTCTCTCCTACTCAATTAACATATTAATTAATGAAAAACAGAGCCCAACAATTTTGTCCATTTCGAGCAAAACACTAATGTTTGATTATAAATGCTTTCTACACAATAAACAATCGAAGCATTATGAAAATTAAAAATTTGAATTGATGAATAGACTTTTCATTGTTAACAAACCCATCAATCAATTGACGTGTCTATTTTCTGAACTAGATGAATCTGTGTCAACTAGAATTTCAAGTTAACTGATATTTTCAACCTAAATGACTTAAATATACTAAAACTCACTAAATTCATCTCTTACAAAAAATTAATTTCAGTGCAAGTACTTTTGATAATAAATCATTAAATACAACTTATAGCCAAGTTCATGTTGTATTTGCCTAATCTTCTCTAAAAGAAATAGTTCAATGCTAAGTTCGTTGCTTGTTGAAGTGGATATGAGTGCCAGATCTACTGAATTCGAACAATTTCCAACTGTAGTCGAACGGGAAACGAATTACTCGCAAAATTGCCTGGTATTTGAGAAAATTCTTAAATTTCATCATTTTTGCTGATTTTTAGTCTCATCTTGGAGAAGTTGATGAAATAAGATTTAATAAACTTTTCGCCATAAAATTCCTTATCTAAACTGAAACACTATTAATTTCATATTTTATCAGAATTTTATTGAAGTTTCAGTAGCATTCTTAAAATTTACGAAAAAAGAATTTCGCATGTGATAGTGAAAAATCTCCCACTTTCGACTTCTTTATCCAAACGAGGTGTTTAGTCGCCCATTAATAAATTTGGTTTCAGCTTGTGCTGAAATGGATCTGGCAACCGTAAAATCATAACTTCTCTGAAGTACTTATAAGTAGTATCAAATAGTAAGTATATAAAGCTTATATAGATATAGCTTTCATGCATCAGCAAAATTCTAGTCAATTCATTCTTCATAAACATGAAGTGTCTGGAAAAATATTTTTGCTATCGCATTAGGCTTATGAAGGCCTTCAAACTGAAACTTCTTTGTACTACCCGTTGCTTTCTATAATAAATGACAAAAAAATTTGATTTTATGGCGAGTCAGTAAACATCATTATTTATTTGTAGTTACGAACCATTTCGTGATGAATGATAAAAGTAAACATAATCTTTGAAATGCTTTATAGTCTTATTGGCTAGGTTGGGTTAGGCTAGGTCATTCAATTGTGAAGTGTTTAAAGAGTTATTGCTAGCTCTGTTGAATGTAGGCATTTCTTAATCAGTTAATACATATAAGAAATAATAGTTTAATTCAGGTCAATAATTAAGAAAAATGATTTCTTGAAGATACTATGCCTGAAACAAATGTCTGAAAAAGTTAAAATATATACTCTCATGTATGATAGCATTTATTAACTGTACTACAGCCCTAAAAATCATCTCAGTTATAATGATTAATATTTTGATTATCGCTAATAAGTTCAAATTTGTTAACTTATAAGTTTGATTAAAAACTTTTACAGTGTCAAAGTATACTTAATGAACTATTAATTTGTATTTTACTAAATCTTATCTGTTCATTCAAGTCATTCATAGTTAAGGTTAAAGTTTAATCATTTTGAATGGGTAGCACGTCAATCCAGCGCAATCAATTCAGCGCACGACAATTCAGCGCTATAACAATTCAGCGCTACAAAAATTCAGCGCCGCGACAATTCAGCGCGCAAAAATTCAGCGCGCAAAAATTCAGCGCTGCGATAATTCAGCGCATTTTGAAAATTGATTACTTTAAAGAAAAACAGAAACTGTAATTACAGAAACTCTAAATTAATAGGTGTTCACGGGATACTAATTTCAACCTATAAAAGTGTTTTTTTTCAACCAATAGTTACAAGCAAACATACTTATAGGTGACAGAATCTTTATTTACAATTCAGTTGATTTGAATTAAGGAGAAATATTTTTTAAATAATTATATTTAATAAGAATATGATTATAAATTATGGAATATTAGTAGTGAAATTCAAATATATTTATTCAGTAATCAAAACATGTATGTGTTATAATTTGTACATTTTTTGGTAAAAATTTATTTCTTGTGAAGACCTAATAGTCTAGAGGTCTATGTTCTTCTTTAAAATGAATTTATAATAAACGTGCACTGAATTTTTACGCGCTGAACTGTTGGCGCTGAATTGTCGGTGCTGAATTGACTTGCGCTGAATTGACGTGGAACCTTTTGAATGAGTCAATATTATGCAGGTTTTACGGTACAGTCGATTACTTGAAATTAATGCTTTACACATAAGTATATATCTCTATTTTTTTCAAACATTTGTTTCGGGCATAGTACCGTCGACAGATAAAAGTTATGTATTTGTCATCACTAAAATTATGCAGAACAGTTGATAAACCTAAGGGCTCAACAACTCATTTAGATCTGTATTACGTTTAGTCATATTAATCAATAATTGAATACTTAAAAAATTAGTTTGAAACTCTGATAAAATAGACTTTGACTCATCTTTGTAGAGTCTATGCCACATCTGTTGCAAGAAGTGATAGCTCGAGAGAGCGGTCCGACTCATCATTAAAATGATTTAAATTGAATCACAGTTGACTGTTGAACTATTTTGATTGAAATAGTTTGATATATCTTATCAGTAACTTTATTTCCATAACTTATGAATATCAAATAAACTGACTTCAGCTACGAATAACACTGTTACTCATATTATGTTTTTTAATTACTGAGTAATGCTATAATTTGATGATATAAACTTATAGTTTCAATTTCTGCCTCGTCCCTCTTATCTTATCCAAACGCATCAGAGATTAATCCGGGATCTATGCATAGCTATTTTCGACTGACTGTACCTTTCATAATGATTTCTATATAAAAAACTTAAATTTCAAAATTTATTTAGATTTCGTATCACACATCAGTTCATTTGAAAATCTGTGCAACTGAAAAACACAATAGGCTTCTGCTTTGAGCAAATCTCTTTTAAACTCTAGAACCCGAATAGTGCCAAAATCTTTAATCGAATTTCAAGTCAGATATAAATAAGAATCTGACATTCAGCTTACCAATGCATATATATTAAGACATTCATTCATGCTCTATTCAACAGTAGCGTCAAAGCCTGTGTCACATAATTGAGACAAGAATTTTGATTTGATGTTAGAATTACAGAATAACAAATATTTACGCTCAACGAATTGTAGAGAACGAAAGTTGAATGTACATATATTTCTTGATCCTATATTAGATAATTTAAGCATTCTAGATTCTGCATGATTCCAAGATTCAACTCTACCTTTAACACTTCCGGTTCTAAAGCGTTTCAAATCAAAATAGAAGCTTATCGTTGTTCACTTGTGCCAATTTTCAAATTGATTTGGGAGATAGGGTCTAAATAACTATTGATTTCTTTCACATAGACTTCATTATAATAGTTCCTTCAAGAGACCTTCTTCCTTAACTATTGGCACGATTTTTAAAACTATTTCTCTGGTATGTATTAACTGATGAACAATTATTTCCATCTATGAGAATGTGCCATCCAAGAAGTTGCAAGACCTTCCGAGTATTTTATTGAGAAACATATGATCTAAGATGAATTTCGATCATCTTTACTGGACTTAGAAAATTCATTTTCTCATTAGTTATTTTTCAATAAGCAACCTGAGTCATAGTATAAGTTTAATTTGTGTACGACCTGTTTCTCAGAAAGATTGAGCTTATCTTTAAAAATAAAGAAAGCCCTAAATAAACTCAATTACACAAATCTCTTACGGTATAAGTGATTTATTCTTCCAGTATCATTATAAGCATCGATCTAAGCTTTACATCTTTTCTACTATTCGCTTGAAAACGATAATCTTCTTCTAAATACTGAGGATTTCGAATCAAAATAGTTGTTGAAAAGGATGAGAATTGTAGCATCTGATCTTCAAACTAATATGAACTTAATGACAAATTTTTGCAGTATATCCTGATTCTTAATTTAGAGCAAGTTTTACTCGAGTCGAATTCTATTTGAATGAAAAGTTAAACTTTAATTTTGCTTTCAATCCGATTTGATGGCATATATTTAAGTTTGGTAGAGTTACGAGTGTGGAAAGTTCCAGAAATATTATCTGTAAATTGTTATGAGTAAATTCCTAGAAACTTTTCAAATACTCCTTATACAATTGAATATCAAAATCATTACTGTAATCTAAAGCTTTGAGTAATAAATTATTACTAGCAGACACAAGATCACAAATGAGAATACTATTCGGAAATAATTCTAAGATCCTATTAGTTCTCGCTTCTATGCACAAAAAAAATTCAATAAAGATAAGTAAATATAAGTGCGGAAGTTTTCAACTTTTAGTGTTATAACACACAGCCCTAAAGTAAATCCGTTTACATTAATCTTTCTTTTTTGAATATGAAAAAGTCAAATTTTCAACTAAAGCAAGTCTATATTCTTTTATTTACAAAAAACTTTTCAACTACTTTCAGTGCGAATACTCAATAAAATAAATAGCTCTTTTGGATCATTTGAACACAGCCAATAAATTATTTTTAGATTTTTAATGGTTTTTACCAAATAATACAAGTGATTTCGGTTGCCATCTGTACTGGTTCTGACTACAGATAGAATCTGAAGCTATGCATGATGTCCAGGTTTTGGGATTTCACACGAAATGCTGCTAAAAGAATAGCACTTGAAAATAAAATTTGTAATTCAGACGAAAAATTTCATAATTTAATAGGAGGGAATGTAAAGTGAAAACCATTGGTTCTATTGGATATTGCCTGAAAAAATCCCTTGGCCCATTAAAACGAACATTTTTCGTGAGTAGATCACCTTTAGGACGATTTTTAGCAGCCCTGTTCAAGATCAGATCGTGGTGCTATAAGTTGAAAGTTTAAAAGTTTTATCTTCTCATAATACAGTCTGTGGAGGAGTTAGAAATTCGAGCTCTTTCGTGAGATCAGCACTATGACCAAATTTGATGATAATGCATCGCTTGAAGAGTATGAGAGTCAGTATCGTCAAGAGATGGGCATTAATATCAATTTTGTCCCTTATCTGTGCAAAAAAGCTCTTTCATCAATTATTAACCTGTTCAATATCGGGAATGCATTTTGGATATTTTTTCGAGAATTGCTCGACCAAAACATATTTTCGGAAATATTCAAAAAGATTCAATTTGATAGATAAAATTAAACGAAACTTAAACTAAGCGATGAAAAAGTTTTATTCAGTGCAAAAAAGTTCATTCACTTGTTTACCCGGAGTGGGTTTAACTTTTATCATCATCTCTTTTATTTATTATGAATACATTTTGTTTTTCTCTAGTGAGTCATAGATTGGTGTCCTCTAATTGACTCCTGAGTCTCAACTATTTCGCTTTACTTTCATTTCATTTTACCAAACAATTAATTATCTATTCTGATGGCATGACAGCTAACATTTTTCATATCAGGCCTCTTATCTTTAAAAATCAGAGACGAGAATTTTTGGTTGTCATCAAATTTTTCGAATAAAACTTTCTGACAAAACTGAAATCCGTGCGAATCTAGTGATAAGGGAACCTTAATATGAGGTTTTTGGTCAATTATAAAAGTTGACAAATTAGAGAATTCCTTACTAAATCAAAAGCATTTAATAACTGAAATGGCATAAGTTCTGAAATATTTTTAAACATAAGTTAAAATTGACTATTACTATGGGCTGAACAAAATTTTCTAGATTGATTTTGGAATTATTCCCAATTTTTACAATATCTAGGCCGATTCCAGCCTACTTTGGGCGTGGATATCGAATATTTGGACACCGACCACCGACCGATTTTGGATTTGAAGCACAAAAATTCTAGTCTTTAATAATAAAGACCAATCAGCACATTGACTCGTAAGGAACTTAATAATCCGAAATAATCTTTTATCATTGTGTAAGCTATTCCTTTATGATTTGTTTGCTTAAACTCTTATATGAGAATACAGCTCATAAATAAACAAAACTTTTTTTTGTAAATTTCGATGTAAAAAGTAAAAAGATAGAAATAATATTGCTTAAAGCATATGAAGAAAATATACTTTTAAAGGCTTAAAGCGTTGAGAAAGCTTTATAATACCTTAAATAAAGAAGTAGAAACTTTAGCTCATTAAACCAATAGATGAATAACAGGTACAAAAGCATAACCCAAAGAAGACTAAACAAAATCAATACAAAGAATATTTAAACAAAGCATTTACTTTAATTGATAAACTATGGTTAAATGTGATAAGAAGTTTGCCAAATCTTTTAGATTCATCAAATTTATGAGTCTTTTCACTTATTAAATATATAGCTCTTAATAAGCCTTACTTTATATCTAGTTTTCTATGTGTGCTTGACACCCTAGTTTTGATATCCTAAATACAAGCAATTATTCATAGATACAAATAGCATAAAGTTAATGAAGTGTGAATCAATTGACCCAATAATAATTTTTCTTTGTTTTTCTTTTGAACAAACATTTTCAACACTGATTGCATTTTGTTCATATTTCATAATATCATTTGACTTGAATCAATTTGAGTCAATTAGATTGTCAATTCGGCTAACTTATCAGGAAAATTGATATAAATCTCGATTTCATCCACATTAGCCTATTCTTCAGAAGAAATATCCATTTTTCAAACCCAAACAAAGTGGATTTGAGATAATTTATTCTCATTTAACTAAGGAGTCTATTGAGAGTTTTCTCTCAAATCGGCTCATCATTATAGTAAATTATGGTTGCGTTTCATATAAATAATAATTATTTGTAAGTACAACATTTCAAGCTTTCATCTCCAGCTCAAACCTACATTTTTTTGGATCATCAAGATCTGCAATTATGTAAAGCTAAACTTTAGAATAAATCTAATGTGAAATCGATAAAATTGCAGCCTAATGACAAAAATAATTATTGAAATTAAAATGTCTGGATCTACTGAAGTCTATTTAGTGACTAAGTTTGAAAACTATTAAGACAACTTGAAGTAACGATCACAGCGAATTATATTTGAATTTATCTTCAATTACAACTAAAACTCTGAGGAGAATACAAAATAATATTGATTTCTCAAATCGTGATGATTCCTCTATTTTCAATAAACTTCATTGATCACAGAGAAACATAGCAATAAATCTTATCATACGATATGCAAGTTTCTTTATCCCTTTAATCTGAAAATTGATAGTCAAAATATATTTAGATATACATAATTACATGCAAGCGCTCAAAATGAGTGGATTCAAAATGAGTAAGCTCAAAATGAGTGGATTCAAAATGAGTAAGCTCAAAATGAAATATTTGATTTTCAATAGCGCAATCACTTTCAAAAAAAATACATTATAATTTCATAGTGCATCAAATCTTATCCTTAAATCATTGATTCTTCAATTTCTTAAATTGAGACATTTTTATGACACATAACTGAAATGAACATCTCTCAGTTTGTACAAAAAATCAATTGACCAAAGAGTATTAACTTAATGTTAAAAGATTGAGTTGAAGGACAGAAGTTTTTATCATTCCTTTCAGTGGCCGTTTCCTCGTAATAATTGAAATTTGAAATTTTCACTTGACTGGTTTAATAAGAATCATAAATACAAAATGATCACTTGAATAGATAATGTACTTTCAGAGGTGGAAGATGTGAGGTTAGGTTAGGTTAGATCTTCACTTAGATTAAGCAACATTTTTAGAACAGTTCCAAAATGTGAAAATAAGAGCCTTCGTAAAGTTCTCAAACAACTAAAAATTGTCAAAGTAAAACTAACTTAACGCAAATTTCAATCCATACACTGAAAATGAAAGTTTTATTTAAATACTCTGCTGTGATAACAATATTTGAAGACTCTCAGGAGCAATAAGGTGATGGCACAATTGAAACTAATATTTTACAAGGAATTTTGTTTATAAACCTAAATAAATACAATAATATGAGCAACCTTTATTTGAATTACTGAACATTTTTAAAAACATAGTTTTAAAGCAGTTGTAACGACGATTCATATTATTATTTATCATTTTGGATAACATACTCAGAAAAATTACACTAAATAGTTGAAATGGTTGCATAAAATATTGCCAGAATATTCAATTGAGTCCAGAAACTAAAATAAAGATTCAACTTTACTGCATTTTAAGACATGCATTCCCAACAGCATACCAATCGTTCTAAAGACTGCTTAACAGACGCTCAAAACTGATTCTTTAATCTTTGAATGAGAAAGCTAAATATGAAAAGAAAATGCCTACTTGTAAAAGAATGTTTGGTTGAATTCTTCTCATATCATTAGAGAGGCTCAATTTGAAGTGGAAAAGTTCCTAAAAGATTAAAGAATTGGTTCTGAGCAGTGTAGCTTTGAAAATAGCATAAAATAGCTTACGTTTTTGTTAGCTTTATTATCCCTTTTTTCGCTGTCATCATAAAAATAATATTTAAATCAATACAACTTTTAGTACGTTGTAGAAGAAAGCAGAGAGTATTTATAGATTCTATTATTAATTCCTGATTCAAGAAATTAAATCATTAGTTAGAATTGAATAAAGGTAATTATGATGTACATTTAAGAGGATAGAACCAACGCATACATCTTATTTAAACAAATTATAGACTGCTTTATACTGAAAACTTAATTATCTACTATTTTATTTTCTCATGAAAAGTGTCCCATGACAACACATTATCAACGATTACTTTACTAATCCAATCAACTGATTTATTAAAATAAGTTCAATATTAGTTTTATATGTAATTCAGTTCTATGTAATGAAAATATGAGCTATTGATTCAATGATTATTGATTACGATGCACGACATTTACAACTAAGATGTCTTAAAACATTTATGTAAATTTGAATAAAATAATGGTTTCACTTCAATCTCATAAATATTTTCTAGAATTGAAGTCACTATTGATTCTGTAGCCAATAAATTATTTATACTAATGATCTCCATTTCCGAAAAGAGCTGTTGAAACAGAATTTTTTTATAAGTGTTCAACTGATAAACACGAATACCCTATTTTTCAGAATATAATTCATGATTTTATCATTTGATTTGATTGTGCGGATGCTTCTCTTAAAACAGCTCAAATGATGAAAAATCATTCGAGTTGAAAAAATTCATCTAAGGAACCACTCTTTTGCTATTGAATACGAAATTCCTATTAAAGAAATGTCAAACAAATAGCCTATTTTCATGAAAATTGTATGATTACAGATATAAGAAATTTAAGAAATTTTTTATCAAACCATTTTTTATTCTATTAATTTATTCATTTTAGTTTCTGATACACCTTTTGATATGAGAAAAACGTATGAAATTATTTCGCAAGAAATCTGCGAAAACTGCTTTTCACAGTAATTTGAGATATAAAGAGTACAATGACGGAACTTATCGGAGAAGATATGAAGGCTTTCAATCGATAGTGCTTCAAGATTATTATCAGTGCCATTGCTGAGTTTTTGAGCTGAGGGGCCAAAATACCAATCTCGAATTTTCGCTTCCATTCGAATTTTCGATGGCATAATTTTTAATTATTGATTCTTATGTATTCATCAAGTTTTAATCATTTAAATTCAGAGAATCTCAGGCCTCACTGAAGAATATACGCTGAATTGTTGCAAATCAAGTTTATATTTCTGTTGAGTGTCATTTGCAAAAATAGAGCTCATATTTCACTGTAAAGCCAAATCTTTCACAATGTCTGATTACTGATTTTTGAATCTTTAACCCTAAAATAGCATGTTATTCGAACTTTATGCCAATTAAATTAATTAAATATTCGAATAGTCTGACGATTTTTCATAAAAAAATCACTGAAATAAGTCGAACTCTTTTAATTTGAATAAAATTGACTTTACTTCGGAATGGGTGGAGTATTGTTGCGTCTGATACTACAAAGTTTGTTTTTATACCATTATAGAACATGCGATGTTTAGCTAAATCTCTCAAATTTGACTTATGCATAATAAAACGTGATCATTACACGCAACAATGTTATACTCATTCCATACTAAAGCCTAAAATTGTTTTGGTTATATATATGATGTCTTCATGCAATAGAGGATTACGAACTATGAACTATTTGAGTTATGAAAAACTTGACAAATAAACTAAAATTTAGAATATTTAGAATGAGTAAAAAATGATATCCAGATATTTTTTACGATGAGTATAATCCCCCGTGGTTCTTTCGTAGCATCGTCTCTGGTTTCAGGAACAGGCATGCAATTGAGTCGCATTAACTGAGAACCTGTAATCAGTTCCTTATAAATCGTAAAATAATAACACTAATTTTCGAACATATTCGGGCCAATAACCGAAAAAGTAATTCAATAGCTGAATAATACCTGCAATTCTGTTACTAGTGAACAGTTGCATGAAATCTTGATTTGATACTGAAGAAGCAGAGGAAGCGCTGTCGTCTTCAATTTATGAAATGAAAGATTTAAGCGAAAATCATTTCAAATTGAAGAGTAATCCGAAGTATTAATAATTCAGATTCTGACATTGAGAGAGTTTCAAAACACAAAAATGTTTTCTATAAGGTAGCTGATATTCGGAGCTAAGCTTACAAAACGAGTCTCTAATTTAATAATTAGATTGGTAATCACTCATTGAAAGCCGGGTCAGACTCAAAAATAGATTAATTTTCCGGTGAAGCAGATCTCAAAACTAACTAAAAACTAACCTAATAAAGGGTATGCATAATGGTATTACATTCTATAAAATTTCTAAGTCATGATCTAAGACTTATTTGGAGAGCAAAATAAATTGTGTTAATATTCAAATACACAATATATGCATGAAATTACATCTTTAGGCAGAAATAGTAAAGATTCATTCAGCGTTAATGATTCGGTAATCATTATTTGGAAAGTTAGTTAATGTCTAATTTTATAGCACAAAAGGTATATTAAAACTAATCGAGGTAATTACAGAAGTAAATGTTAAATGTTTAATTGTAGCTTGTAAATTGTGCTCAATCCTATTATAGTTGTAACAAACACTTTGTTAGGATTCCAATTAAAAATTAAGATTATACTCTAATAAAGACTACTATTCCTTGAATCAGAATTACTACTATGAATTTCTAAGTACTGTACTATATGTGTCTCCTGAGCTTGAAGCAGCTTTCTGAGTTAGTTGAGCGGATATAAAGTTAATAAAGCGTAGAAGGAAGGACTCGCCCTGACTAGAACTAATCCATCGTAGCCTTATTTAACTGAATTGTCAAATTATAGTTATAACAAAAAGTAATTTTAATACATTTACTGGTTGAAGTCAAGCTCCCAAAAATATATAAAAGTATTTTACCGTTTAATTTCATTTCTAACATTTTCACAATTATTTTTTTAACTTGATAATTCTGGTTTTGCCTAATTTTTCAAAAATATGAACTTTAGTTCCAAGATAATGATTTGCCAGATTTAAAATAACCTGACGCTTAGGCTTCAGTGTCATTGGAATAAATTTTACCAACTTAAATAAAAATTCAATATAACTTGAAGTTTAATCTTTGAAGTCCATATGCAATTGTAATGAAGGTTATTCAAATGTGAATTTCTCTCTTACATCTTCATTTATTAATCAATTCCTTCATAAAAGCTTCATACCGATATCATTTTTGATATTATTTGGTTGATTTTATGTGACTTAATCTAATAAGAATATGTAATATTTCTATTGAAAATCAAAATTCTAACCAGTAAAGACTTTAAGAAATTAAGGCCAAAATTTCAAATATATTCGTGATTCGATCAATAGAAAACTTGATGATATTAATTTTAATGCATTGCGAAACTCTGAAAATAATATGATACTCTTAAGAACAACTTAACATAGAGTTCTAATGTACTTAAATATCAAGAAAATGTGATGTCTCTTCTTTAAAGTAATAAATTATTTAAAGAAAAACACTCAGAAGTATAGCTTATCTCTTTCTTGCTTTTCAGGGACAGCAATAATGTCCAAGTCTTTACAAAGAAGTAATCTAAGATTATACCTACAAATGTTCGAGTAATATAAAAAAAACTATTAAATATTCAAGTTTTAAAGGATATTAGGGTCTGTTGAATAAGCTTTCAAAAGTTAAAGTTGAAGTCAAACAAGTGCAATCGCATTATATTGATGGAGAAATGTAGTTAAAGCATAAATCTAAAATTGCTCAAGACCTTGAATGTTGGTCGAGATTTCGTTCTTCAATATCGTAAATAACTCATTTTCAGATTTGATTCTGAAAGATTCTCTAAAAGTTCAAGGTAATTTTATTTTTGAACTTATCCTCTCAATACTTAAATTTCTATACGTTATTTGAATAACTTTAGATCCGATCTCTAGAATTTCTTGCGTTGTGATGTGTTTAAAATGTTTTCAAAAATTCTTCATAAATAGTTTATTGCATGAAAGGATGGAAAATAACTCAATCTTAGTTAATTAAATAAGCATTTGAGGCATGAAGAATGCAGTTTCTATTAGTTTATTCATAAACTAAACCACTTTGTTCTTATTCCGAACCCTATTTAGAAGTTGAAAAGAATTTTAAAGATTATCCAAAAAATCAAGTTTTATAAGATAGAGGTCTTGCATGTAATGAGCCATATTCTGAGTTCTGTCTTAAGCTCAGTTTAAACTCAAGTTAGACTTAAAATATAAATTTTGACAGCACCAAGTTTAACTTGAGTCGAGATCGAGCTTAAGATAGAACTCAGAATATGGCTCAATATGTTATAGAACATAGCCAGACATGCATTTCCCACTTCTAACTAGTTTAAAAGTAAATGATTCGAATGATTTGATAACAATTAAGATAGAATGTCAGGTCTCAATTTATGGCATTACTAAAGTTAAAATTCGTTTTACAGATTTAACAATTAAATAGCTTAAACTTTGGGTCTTTGAACATCTAACAATGGTACTGAAAATTAATCTTTCAAACCAATGACTAGAAAATTATGTTTAATTATTTTTCACCCAAGAAGCCTAAAAGTTGTTTATCATACCCGCTTTTAGTTTTATTCTTAAATTGGGAAATATTTACAGCCTTTTGTTGTTGCGAACAGAATAAAATGACATAAATGCAGTAAAATCTTAGGAAAAAAGTATATAATTCTGTTGACAAATCAGATCATGTGTTAAAAGAGCTAATTTCCATCGAAGAGTAAATAATGAGTTGCGCTATTTTCGCAATTGAGTTTAGCTGAATAGACATTCTGTCTGGACGATCTCAACATGAAAAGTTGATCTTAGAATCAATAATAGGGCAAGTCTTAGAATACAATTGTTTGTTGTTTTTTCTTGTTGCAAAGGAAATGACAGTTTGAAATATATCTTGGAAACCATTAGTTCAGATAAATGAAAGGGAGCCACACTTAATAACTAACACATTAAGGGCACTAGAACTAGACATTGACTAATACTTCTAACAGATAATAGTTATCATCAATTAATTTGAGAATTCCTGAGATTCTAGTGTATTGTGGTCACTGGCTTAGTCAGAATTTTTGTCCTAGGTACTAAAAGTCTGAAATTTTTGAATTAACATCATGCTCGATTAAGCCTAATTTCAAAACAATTTATTACAACGATTTTCAGAAAATTTAATGACAAACTTATCTAAACTTAAATGTGAAACAATTGCCATTCTAAACCATTTGAATAGTACTAATAAAAGTTGAGATCAAGAATGTTTCTCAGTATATTAACAGTTTTAAGCTTGAATTATCTATTTTACATATAATGAGTTTTTATATAAAGAGAAAGTTTTTGTTTTTAATTGTATTGAAATTTGAATAATATTCAAAACTGAATGAGATATATCAAATTAAAAATTTAATTATTTCGCAATGATTGTTTTTATGCTTAAATACTAATGACATAAGCATTAAGTTATGAGAAAGGACAATTGGACACTCAATATTCTAAACGAAATTAGACAAATGAAGAATAAAAATAACTATTGTGAAACAATAGTTATTTTTATTTCAATGTATTAATCACACAGGTATTAAGAAGAGACAAATGAACGCTCTGTAGATCAACGTAAAAGTAAAATAATATCAGAAACTTATCCCAGACTTCGTCATTTTCCAACTATTTATTTCTAATTATTCATTTTGTACCATATAATATACATTAAATTATTATATACAGTATGTAATATTATATTAATATTAATCATATTAATCATATTATAATATTATTATTAGAACATTGCGTTTGACTTTTTTTACTTTAAAGATAAAAAAGTCGAAAATGACTAAACACGACTTTTTCAACTTTTTTTTGACTTTTTTGACAACATTTTTTACTTTTATTGACTATATTTGACCCCTAAGTTTAGTAAATGAGTATATCCACAGAAATATTCTAATTAAGAACTTTTTATTACTGTTATTTCACTTTATTTAGCTGACTTATTTCGACTTATTTCGACTTTATTCATCGACTATTGTAGTCGATTTTTTTCAATCTTTCAAATCGACTTTTGGCAATACTCTAATTATTATATATATTTGATATGATAATATAAATATATATCATATAAAATATATAATATGATACAAAATAAATAAAACACATTCGTAAAATATTTAAATGATTTAAAACTATATATTATAACAATATATCTATAAGCCAAACTATGTTGATTTCTCTTTTATCAATTACTTAATTGAGTTAGGCTCATTTTAATTATTAAGTTGAGTAATTTCCATTCAGATTAGTTATCATCATTCATTGATAATTCATCAAGTCTGAAACTAGTTTCTGATGTCTGCTACTTCAACATTGATTTACAGAGCATTTATTTGTCTTTTCTCATAACTTAATACTTAATTAATATATAGGAATAAAATAACTGTTGTTAAATAATTAAACTTTTATCTTTGATTTGTCTCATTTAGTTTTGAGTATTATTCAAATTTCAATTAATTAAAAGCAAATATTTTCTCTTTATATCAAAACTTATTATCAGAGTTAAGCAAATTTTTTGATTGATATAATTACGAAACAAGCCCTAATAATAAACCTTGAATTTCATTATCGAATCTCCATTTAATAATTGAAGTATTGATAAAGTCAGATTTATTCATTCAAAACATGTTTGTCCTGCATTATTTATGTTTCAATACATGTATTTATCATATTCAAATATGAATCATGTATTAAAAATCAATATTTGATAATAAAATTCAAGATTTGTTTTTGGGTTTGTTTCGCAATTATATTAACTATTTTTCAACTATTTTGCCAAACTCTGGTTATAATAGTATGTACACTGAGTTGACTTAATTTTACGTGAAATTTCGCTCATTCCTATCTATTATACATAGTTTTAAGTAAAAGACCAAAATTCCGTATCAATATAAATGCCAAACAATATTATGTTGAAACATTTATTGATTAATTCAAGCCAAACACTCACTGATTAAATAAAGAAATATTTGAAATATTCGAAAATTTTCTAATTAATAAAACGCACACTTTTATATTTTGTTCAAATTATTATTATTTTGTGAAATCAGAGTATGCAATTTCAGTAATTTTTATCTTTCAAATATATAGTCGAATTCAAAAAGCGTTCAATTTATCACTTAGTAGTACAATTTCGGATATAAGTTCAGTTTCAACTGTTTTATACCAGAATTTATTGATAAAAAGTTTGTCAAAATCGTTTTGCATACAAGTATACAAACACCAGATTCTGATTCTCTTTTGACCATTTATTTGAACTACTGGTTCTACAAGACTAATGTAAAATCAATTATTTTAGATAACATCTTGATAACTTGATTTCAGTTTACTGTATAATTCAGTCAAAACACAATTCAAAATGCATTAGTCACACATATCTTTGAAATTTATGTTAGATAAAAAACTACATTTTGATAGGTATGAAGATTACCTCTTTTACTAGAGGATCAATCTAAAGCCTTTTGAGTTCGTCCGCACCCGTGGTTAGTGAGGATTTAAAAAACACTACTATGTTATTTCTCTTAGTGTTTCTAATAAAATTTTGATTCTTAAATATAGTTTTAAAGTATTTTTGTAAAAAATTCTAAGAGCAAATCTATACTTAAATTTAAAGAAATCTGTGAGGGGAGGGAATACACGGGCTTGATTGCGGTTCTGAGAGATTGTGATAAAACTGATATTTTGAGAAACGATTCTTTTGTACAAATCAAATAATTCAATTTTGCAAATATTAAGTTGCACTAAATGATTGATTGGATTTGTATGCTTTTGAGATTGAAACTGCAAACATATTTTTCATTGTAGATTTCATCTAGTGTCACGAATACTAGTGGTTTTTTAAATTTACAGATCCAAAATTCATGAATCTGTGAATCTTCTGTAGTAATACATCCGTTGGGGTTCGAGTTGCGCTGAGAAAATATTAGGTCGAACTAAAAGTTCCTGCCAATCCTTTTTATTCCTTGATTGTTTTGTATGTAACATTGAAGTTTCACATAGTTATCATTATTATTTTGATTTTAATATTGGGAAATGTTTTTTGACAAAACTTCCTGAAAGTGTAACATGGCAAAATTAGAAGTGAAAAATAAGGGCATTATCTGTTATCGGGGGATACACCAAGTAAAATCGCAAATCAACCTTGGATGCAATAGCTTGCATAAAAGTCTAAAATAAGAAAAGTACTTTTTTAAGGGACTTTTGAAGGAAGCTCATATGCTACAATTCGGGGTGATTAACAAGAATCAAGAATTTTTTGGTGTTATCTTATTGCCTGACCCCTGGTAAACGATCTTAATTATAGGTAGATAACATGTTTATCTGATGATAAAAACCAACCTTTAGTATCTTTTACTGTTTTTGAAGTATTTGAAAAATAAAGTTGGCAAAGACTTTTGGTTCGACCTAATATATTTCGCAACCTCTAATTTTAGTTTTTTAGTAACTTAGAGATAAACGTATCATACTATGCATGGATTCATTGCCCAATTACTTCAGTTAGCATTCTTATATAGCCTTTACGAAATTTTTGTAGACTTCTCCCGATGAGAGTTCAGATTCTTTCCAAACATTAGAGCCAAATCAAAAATTTCGCAAACGCTAGTATTATAAGTCGAGTCAAAATGTTGAAATAGTTGCTTTAAGTGTTTTTACTTTTGATTGGGAAATCTTATACCTGTACTAACTCCGGCATTATAAACGATTACTCTATGTGTTTTCTGGATTTACTGAACCGAAACATTGTATATGCTATGAGCTAAAGCCTCAATCTGCTTAACATTAAATCGTTATAATAGAGTGGTTTCATTAAGAACTAATGATCAGTAAGACTTTGCTCGTTAGGTAATGAACTATTGCCAATTATCTGCTATTGACTTGTGTGCAATCGGTGGATGAAGCATTCAAAAAATGCTTTAAGATATGTTAAATATAAAACCAAATAATAAGACTTTACGAAATCTTTAGAGACGATAAGAGTTGCCGCCAATTAATTGAGAAAATTTAGTTCAATATCTTTTACATGTATACATATAAGTTGTCTTTATATCTTAATCTGCTATGAATTTGGGAAAATTATTCAATAGAAACGAGAATGTAATATATTGAATGAAATCACAATTGGGTAAGAGCTGACCCACTGTTGATTAAATTCCGCGAATGAATAGATCTTTATCTCTATAGCTATTAGAGAGAGGATATCAGGTGCATTTGAGCTGATTGTAAATGAAATATTGGCACAAGTATTGATCTTATATACATTCATTTCTATGTTATTATCTTCTCTTAAAGCCTTATTTTAATTAGTCTTTAATTAGTAGGATATGTGTTTGATCATTTCCTGTAAAATTATCGATAATTAGTTAAGTGTTAGTTATATTAGACTTAAGGTGTCAAAATTATGCAAATTGTCACTAACATCATTAGAAGTTCATTTCAGATCATCTGACGCTAATTAGCAGATTCATTAGCGAATAATCATCTAAAGTAAAGATGAACTAAAGACTTAGCAACTTTTGATTGAAAACCTATCTAATAAAATCACTACTTTTTTACATTTATGTCCACTACTCTAAGCTTTATAACTCAATAACTACTAACCCTACAAACTTAAGAATGGCATCGTTGGAATCTGACCTCGACCTGTCGAGGTTGATTTATCGGCTCAAGTTGTAGTGTCCACATTTAATGACAGTGTGATCCCTAAATTTTTTTCATTAAAGGGTCAAACTATGAAAATGATGAAACTCATAGTCTTATATGATTGACCCTGTTATTAATATAAAGCACCTCTTATTGGTGAAAAATTGAGGGTTACACAGTCTTAGATGGTAGACACTGTAGGTATTTCGCTTAATCAAGTGAGCTACTGGCCACTTTTGGATCAAAAATTTAGTTATCAGTTCCATCTATTGATGACATTTCAAAGTAGTAAATAGTGAAGATTTCAGGAATAGACTTTTTATCTAACTTTCAACTCATTTATTTCCAAATTCACTTGAAGTGTTTTGAGTCTAATAGTCACAAAGATTAGGAATCATTATCAAGCCTAATCTTTAAAAAGATTAGAAAAACAATTTAGTTATAAAAGTCATGAGTGAAACTTAATTTTAAGAAAACAGTCTCTTCAAAATGAAACTCTAGTCACTTTGTAATATAGAATGAAAGAATAGATTGATTGAGCGAGGGAGATGAGGAACCAAATTTCGAGTTCCTACAGCCCTCTAATGTTGAACCATTCATTTAAAACACATAACTCCAATTTTACAAAAAGCGAAGATTTCAGCAAAAAATGCTAAGATTGGCTGAATTAGAAGAGATTTCCCTCTACTAACTGACCTTTGTAAAGGTGTATGTTGCGAAATGTTGTACTCTACGTGTTCAATAATTTCTCCTTAAGGAAGTACACACCTATACGTGAATCTACCACTGAATCCCGCAACTGATTTTTAGATGCTTTTCTACTTAGAATATTATATAATCTTTGCTTTGTAACAGTTTTGACACTTCATTATTCATTCATTATTCATTTATATCTACAGGTGAGAGTATTGTTATTAGTGATCAAATTTTTAAATTCAATCGATTTCGTTTACTAAGATATCAACTGAATAAAAGCTATTGTCAATTTTCCAACCTTATGATTGATTGAATGATAAGAGGATTTTATTTCGTAAATCAAAGTAAAATCAAAAGTTTAAATAATGCCTATGTTTCCCTAAATTTACTTTTTTATGATACTTGTTAGTAATAAAAAACTATCCGATTTCTATACTAACTTTGTTAATCAGTATACTATACAACAAATTGAAATATAATTAGCTTTTTTAAAAACACACAACAATAATAATAATGTTAGCAGTATTTTAAATAATGGATGGCGGAACCATTTTTTCAAGTACTTCAGCCTATCTGTCAGGCTGAGAAGTGACAAGTTTTCAATAGTGAACATGTTCTTTTGTTTACTAACAAATTCAGTTTGAATGTGCTATTATTCTATTTTTACTGTTAGTAAAGGATGCTCGAGAAATTGTGTTGATAGAATTTAAATGCAATGCGACGCCGGATTGTCGCGTGCACAGGATCAATGGCATATGAAATTAGAAGTACACTATTAGGTACACCTTCACACAACAATTTATTAAAATATATATTGTGGTTTAAATATGAATAAAGTTGAACGTGATGAATTCGCGAAATGCGTTTTGCACTTTACGATAACTCTATGGATAGGGACAATACTAGAATTTGGTTACACCTTATCTCTAAAAATGAAAATACTCCTAATATGCCCCAGGCCCACTCCCTTGGGAAATTTTGGGCTAAATGCAAAGCTTATTACAAGAAAAATGATGTAGAGGCAGAAGACATACAAATTTTGGATTATATGGCGAAGAATATCATTCAAAGTTGGAAGACAGTGCACAAAGAATAGTGGCGGAGGCGCGCAGAAACTTACGGTTAATTTGGTATGAGGAGGTCCTAGCTTCGTACAAATCTAATAATTAATAGTCAACATATGTGATACTATTTTGCTATAATTATGTGTTTCTTATTAAAGAGATTGAAAAAGTTGTTGTAATTCTAAACGACATCAACACTATTTCCAGAGCACTCTTTAGGTACTGTAAAATAGTAACTTTAGGGAAGACTAAACCATACATAAGCATTACACATGTAGGCGTTATTTAATTTATCTAGTTGCTTTCATTAACCAAGCATAATTCTCTTTTATCACTCAATCAATCATAGTTGAAAAAGTTTGTTCTCTAGATTAAAATGTCAACACTGCCTTAGTTGTCACTATTGATAACACAATTAACAAATGAATTTGTGTCATTATTTAGTGGTGTGCACAATATTAGAAAATAATTAATGACACCAAGTCATAAATAACAGTGTGATAATCAATCCTTTATACTAACACTAACTTTTATGTAAGTGCAGATGCAGAAGAACTGGCCCACCATTTTTGTTACTAAACGTTATCCTTAATATTTAATCATTCTTTATAACAGTTCAAAACTGAGTCTTTTCTCATAGTATTCATACTTGAAGAAATATAAATTTAATTTTAAAATCAAAACTTTTGTCAAATATTTATTTGAGAAGTTTTCAAACGTAAAATTCAATTGTGATAAATCGGCTTTTATCATATGATAATTTGACTGTTGAAAGAATTTGTAATCTAATAAAATAGACGTTTTCGAGTCAGCATTGAACGAAAACTTGAATCGCAGCTGGATAATACTGAATATAACTGTTCTCTTTGCCTGTGCCTCACAATCAATCTTCATATTATTGACAATGACTTTGTCGAAAAGATTATATTCTAATTTTTATATTATTGAATTTGGTTCAAATAAGAATTATTTCTTATATTCATCAAATATTTGCGATAATCTGCAGTTTCAAATTTCAAATTTATTTCAATACTAGTTATGATGTTCTTAATTTGTAAAACGTATCTATTTTTATGTTATATCTGTTATTTTTAATATTGAGTTTTATAATAGTTCCTATTATTAAGACCTATAAAAAAGAGAAATTATATCATAATGAACTCATAAGTAACTGAACTCAAAAGAACTTTAGTGAAACCTCACTATTCCAAACGAACTGTAGAGTGTTACATTTATAGTATTAAGTTACAACACAGATAATATCATGCACTATGTTTTCAATAACTGACCTTCAACTCTTCAATTAAGTTTATATCTTTTCGCGAAAGAAATAGTTTCATTAAATATGTACATTCTTTAAATTCAAAACGCTTTACTTGACTTTTATCTACTTTTAAGTGAAAATTGAAGTTATCTAATGAATAAACGCTAAATTCAGTAATTAAAGTAAATTGAAACGTAAGTTGAATATCAAATCAGATTAAAGATTAACATAACTGACATCGATTTGTTGAGTCAACTAACTTACAATCAATAAGGGAAAATTATCATTTGAAAATCATTACAAAGACATCATTGATTGTAAATCAATTATCTCCGCCTGTCCATAGCAAAATCATGATAGAGAATGATGAATTTCAGACTCAAATTCTACTCAGTAAATAAATTAAGTTACTAGATTTGGTAAATTCAATTTAGCTTACTCGTTAATTAATACAAGAGAAATTAGTTCATTATAAAGAGAATTGGGTTGAACTTGGGCAAATATAAGCATATTCTTAGTGTTCTAGATAGATAAATAATCGTTATATTCTTAACAATAAGAGTCGATCGACACCGTACTCGATCTGATAGAAGGTCATCTCGAAAGTTCAACTTAATTCAACTTAGGAAATCGAATTTCGTATATATCTTCATACAGTATTTAGAATGTTGCATATAAAAGCCAGATTTTACTTTGGATCTTAGGTCCGGTTTGGGGATGGCTTTTCTCAAGTTTTCAGTTTTAGAGATTTTCTACAATTTCTAAATGTCAACAAAAGCAGTCTTTGTTATTATCCAAAGGTTAAAAATGATTGAGTAGAATTTCACTAGCTCTATCCTGGCTGTCACATGAATATGAAGTTGAGGTATTAATTCGAATGAAACTGAACTTTCGAGATTGTGATTTCATAATAAACGATCAATCATTCGAATATTCTGAACCTGACCCAAAAATAACTTTCGATTAAAACAGGTGTAGTCTAATCAACTACTTAAGCTTGGACAATTAAAAGTATATGATTCGCATGAGAACACTTACGTTCTAGCCATGAAAAGAAGATTACAGGGGATCTTAGGACGAATACAATGCGTCATGTCTAAAGGATAAAAGATAAGTTATTTTTGTTTTTGCTATCTACCAGTAAGTAATAAATGTGGTTGACAAAACTAAGCGAGCTCGCAAATAAACCTGATATGAAGTGTCCAAAATAAGCAAATAATATATTGCGACTCGGCTTACTGGAGAAGCACTATTTAATATTAGATAAGCTGGCAAGTATCAAAATTACATAAAATAAATGTTTTATTTTGATTAATATAAAGTCAGAATTGAATCAAATTAAGTTTGAGCAACTTTAGAAAATTTGCTTATACTGGTAATTCTGTTGCAGTTAAATCGATTAACCCTTTTAATGTGCTTATCTTTCTGAACAAAATAAATGCTTGGTATATGGTTTTTATGCCAATTTGGTCACCCTTCTCCATCCTAACCATAAGAAATTTACTTTAGTTTTGAAAGAATTTTAATCTGATTATATACAAATTGTGTCAAAAATATTAGAACAATTAATATAAAGTGATTGAAAATTGAAAGCTTTTTATAAATTCATAATTATTTTCAATTAAGTTTTAGATTTAGCAAACATATTCTTTCTAAATAAATTTATAAATTAATTAATCCATTATTTTTTCATTTAAACTTAATAAGGATCGATTGTTCACAAAATAGTTTCATTTATTATAAGCTTTTATATTATATTATTTTATTGTTTCTCTTTGTGTAACATTAACAGTGCTTTCGTTAGTAAACAAATCAATCAATGTTGTGAATGACAAAGATGACAGAAATTGATATATCTCAAAATATGTTTCCACCATTTTGTTGCCAAACATTTATAATGAAAATATTAAACATTGTGAACATTGATGGACTTGTCATTTTTAATAACTTTTCACTCTACTCGTAATTTCATAACAAGAATCTCTTTAGATGAAATTTACAGTCTGTCCCTAATTTTTGCAAACTGGTTAGTGGCAAATTTGTATTTACCAACTAAATTTCAATGCACTGGCTGTTTCTATCAGGTCCATAGCGTTGAAGAGATCAGATTATGACAAAGCTCCGAACTTGAAAATAGATTTGAGTGTACGCGTATTAATGCCCCGATTTTGCCAAATTCAGATTCAAAAATAAAAATATGACCTCATAATGTTCTTAATTCGAATTTTCTTAATAATTTTGATCTTATTTCAAAAGATACATTCAACTATTTAATTAGTTAGCTGAAATTTATTAAAAATAACTATTACTAAGAACTAAAGACCTATACGATTAAGAATAAACTTTTGTCATATTCGGACTTTGAACCATTTCATAGCACAGACGGGTTGCCAAAATTGGGGTCAGACTGTATTGATATTTGATGACAAAATAATTTTGTTACTCTTCAACTGTTTTTAAAAATTGGCCCATCAACCAGTTAGGGTTTAGCAATACTTGAATGGCTTAGGAGCAAGGCAAAATATGATCTTGGACTGAAATCTTGATAGGCTCTCAATTTTGCTACTGATCCCACCCTTAATGCTTCTCAGTTGAAACTTTAAATGTCAATATATCACTTTCCAAAATTATCAATTATATCTATCTGTTCATGCAGAAAGTTCGATTTTGCACAAATCTTTTTGCGAATTCGACATTGAACAACCTTCAGCTTTATTCATGGGATAGTTCTTGATTTATGATTTATTTTGGTGGAAACAACACTTTTCTAACCTATCCTTTTCTCGAAACATGATCTTTCAAAATGTTTTCGGTAAAAAATTCAACTTTGAAGTCGAGTATCTTGAAAACCAGAAATCGACTTTGCTAAGACCTATACACATGTTATCCTTGTGGTGAGAGGAGGCCAATAGTGTTGTCTTATCAGAGATCGCCTTGTCTCGTGTCAAACCTAAATCCTTTTAGTTTTGACCAGTTCCAGTACACTCGTGCTAAGACTCTCAAAAAATATCACACTGAAATAATCACGGCAGCAGTTATACAAATTCTCACATGAATGAATTTCTGACTGCTCACTCGAGATTTTCTAAATACGCCACTGCACATTTAGTCGTTGACGCATAAAATTCTTGTCGAATGAGACCAAATATATATCAAATTTTTTTAAAGAGTTAACAGAAAGACTCAGAGAACACAGAGTGTTCCATTCAAGATTAGTATTAATCTGATATATTAATAACCCTCATGTCAATCATGAATAATAGAAATTGCATTTTAACTATTTTGCGTGTCTATCAGATAGCTGAAAAAAGACATTTCATATAGTACTTTATCGAGTAATCGAAGCAAGCTCTATTCAATCGAAAAGAACTGAATAGACTAGACATGAATTTTCTTTGCTCCAACTGACTGAAATCATACATAAGTTCTGGTAATAACTCTTATCATACTCATGACTTTTTCCAAAAAGTTCGACTTTCTTGTTTTTTCACGTCATGAAAATTGATGAGTCGCTGCATCAGAAGCTGGATTCCTAATACCTAGTATTCAGAGGAGAATATTACTTAAGATAGCTGAAGATCTCTGACTAAAAACAGTTACCGAGAAAATGCTAATATAATTCATAATTATCTTCATTTTCTCTTGCAATTTAAGTAGTCTTGAGAGTTGTCATTAACTTATTTTGACTCAAACCTGAGTCCTATTCAATTGAATTCTGTTTGAACTTCCAATAAGAATATATTTTATTATAATGCAGCTATCTAAAACTTGATCTATCTATATGTACCAAGTACATGTATTACTCTACACGCAAGAAATACACGATTTTTTGTTTGTATTACTTTCATCAAATAATGTTCAAATAAAAACTTGTCAAACAAAAACTGAAATGTAGAGCAAAGCAAGTTCGAAATACTAAGTCGTCAAATATAATGGGTTTTTGGCAAGTTACGCGTTTCGTGTTAAATGTCAGATATTCAGCTATAGTTTTATTTCGATCAAACCAAAATCTTTAAGCTCTCAAAAGTCATCATATGTTAGATATTATCAAAAATTCTTTAGGTTTAAAAACGAATCTTTTGAAAGTTCAATGAATTGATAATAATTAAAAAGTTACCTAAAGGGTAATAATTATTAATGAGACTCGTACAATATTAAAGAGCAAAATAATAGATAAACAAGAAGACTTTGAGCTAATACATAAGAATCAAAGAAGTGAATAGGGAAGACTGAGTAAGAAAATTTCAACATAACTGGTCATGAATCAATCTGAAGTCTGATAGCTAGTGAAGCAGTTAAATATCACAATCATATGGTTGAAGTTTCCTTAATATATAATTTATGTATTAACTCAAAAGGTGATATAAATCTATTTTTATCATATATAAAGCTTTAGTCATTTTTTGTATAATAAACTTCAATTCTAGTCAAAGTTAGTATATTATCGTAGCTGAAACACTCTTGAATGGAATATAATCATAAATCATTAACTTTCATTCAATTGAGATCTATTTAATAATTTAGAGCTTTTCACATGATTACAGTTACTAATTTATTCTAGGCATAAATTACATCTGGCTTATGAGCACTACTACTACTTCGATAGTGAAAAAGAGTTGAATGAGATGTAAATCCCGTACTCGCGAAGTCACTACCATTTGAGTTATTGCATCTAAATAGCAATAGAAAACTTTGGCGGAACTTCGAGTTCATAAAACAATATGTTATTGGATTAGTACAGCTCGAGATATAGGCCAAAAGGTGGAAAAATAAGATCCCATTATAGCCGAGTCCTTTATAAATCATTTTCGGTGAGTATAGAGTTATTGTATTAATCGTATAGATTGGAGTCCAACAAATAAAAAACTCGAGAACGACCACAAATAACATTTTAATAACACGCCTCTGTCGTGCCTCAGCTACTAATGGATCAGTGTTTGTTCGTAATGCAGTCACTTTTGGCTTGTCGTTCGTATTTGTTGTGCTAACTTCTGTTTCTATACCATTGTCACAATTGTGTTCTGATTTGTGACTGTCTCTAATGGTTTCGGAAAGGTTTCCATTTGACATTTGACCTCTTCTATTACGATAATCTATAGAAAATATATTTGAGATAAGTTTAGTTAACTTTTAGGATAATTATCAGAAAATGGAATAAAAAGCAATAAAAAGTTTCATTATTTAAATAGTAATGAGAACTGGTAGTAAATGATCACAAATACTATAATTATCTACTAATAGTAATTTACTAATGAATTACCCTTTTTTCCCATTGAAGTGGTTTTCAGATTCTTCTTCAAAGTGAGCGCAATCAATGAATAAGTTAAAGACATGATAATTAGCGGTACGACCAATAAAATAATATCAAGAAATAGAGTGAATATCTCGAATCCCAGTTCTGATGGCCACGATTCTCGACATTTAGACTTTCCTATTGTTTGTTTGTGTGAGAAAAACAAAATAAGATTAAGAATTGATAATTAAATCAATTAACTACTAATAAGATTTAATATTGACTAAAGAGTAACAGAAAGCACATAATTTAGATTCTTATGTACTAAAGAGCATAGTTACTCTTCAGTATTGTTGTGTATCAGTTGACGTTCAATAAATTTGGCTTAAGTAAAAATATAAGTATGAAGCATACGTTACCTAACCTAACCTAACCTAACCTAACCTAACTCTGCAGACAATCGAAATATTCAAATTCTAAACTAATGTCTATAAGTTTTGTCATTTGCCTTATGATTGAAATACTTTGTAATCATTTGAAGCTTAGTTCTAGATATATAAAGTTTAAGAACCAATAAATAAATGTATAAATTTTGATTGGCTGTCATTAAATTTAGAAAACACATCAGTTTAAGATAATTAGAAATTATATTTGGAATAATTTTCATCTTATCACACAATGCTATTCCATCCGAAATTAGAAGAAAAACTAATATCAAATATAATCTTATATAATAGTGTTATTTCATCCACATATTGCTAGTCTTATTACATCCGGCAATATTTCGGTTCATACTATAACATAATTGTTTTGATTGTCAAATTGCTATTCTAACATTACAAATACTATTCGTTACAGCTTGCCATCTAGTCTTCCTCTTATCTGATTGTTAACTTCTTAGCTATACTCTCAGAGCATAAGAACATGAACATAGATCTTTTTAAATTGTATTAAAAGCTTTGCAGAATATTCCGCAAGCTCTGCATTATTAAAAGCTTGAGCTTCACTTAATAAGATCTCAAACGATTTATTCAATTATTTTGATTTTAATCGTATTAAGTTTTATACTTTTCTGTCTTGCTTCTCATAGTTTTTAGTCATTTATTCTTATTTAATTAAAATGAATTGTTATTCTCGTAAATGGTTTCGACAACAGAAGATTCTTATTTTGGTCGAATATACTATTTGAAGAGAAAAATTCTAAACTTAATCATTTGTATCTTCCATTCAAACAAACCAAACTGAACGGAAATATTTACTCAGCTGACCAACAGTTCATTGAATTGGTTGAACAGAGAAACAAACTCTGCTTCTCTAACCCATTTATTACAATAGAAATGAGTTGTATGTGAAATTTGATAGTAATTTTAGAGCCCGTCCAACAATGAACATCAATACTATCTAATCTAATACTAAATTTGAATCACGTATGATTGTGATTTTGACCTGCATTTGCTTTCAATGCCAGAACTGAGACAGCGACAGTATAGTGACTTGTATTATGATGTTGATCTATACAAGTTGTATAGTTGACCGTGAAGGAGCTTTCCTTTGATCAGTATCCAGTAAAATCTAAATGGATCTCTCACCTATTTAGTAATCTATCAATACTGTTGGGAAAATCTTACATTTTTAGAGCCAAACAAGCTTTTAAAGCCGAACAAACTTTTTTAAAATCTCAGTTAAAATTCACTAAATTCACCTAGTAAATTCACCAGTAAATAAAGTTGTCCTGATTGAATTTTCAACACTAGTGCATAATAGGAGAATTCTAATTTCTATTGGGACACTTATTACATAAGTCATATTACGAATTACATTTGCTTTTAAGTTATCATCAAATTTTTCATCTAATTCCAAATAAAGTTTTCAAACTTATAAGAATTTAAGTGAATGCCATCTCACAAGAATTTTAATATTCGTGACATATTCCATTAAAACAAAATGTACTTTTGAATTTAGTTTACTCCTACGATAATTCCTTAATTTATTATCACTTCAAATCATCTCTAATCATTTATTTGACTTAATTCTTTAATTCTACCAGTTCTGTCAAAATTCAAATCATATTAAAATCTATTCAAAATCATTCCACAAATAATGTAATTTTGCGAAACATAAATTAGTCAATCGAAAAATGTATTGTCATTGCTATGGAAACATATGAAAAAACTTTCTTTTGGGAAAAATAAAAAGCACTTCATGCTCTATTAACTGCATATTTACCGGTGTCTGCGATAAGTTGTAATTTACTGAGTATAGCAATTGGTGACATCGTTATGAGAGAACTGATCCAAACTAATGCTATCATTTTGTAGGCATGACTTAATGTTTGACGAGATTCTCGAGACTTAAGCGGATGACAGATAGCGTAATATCTTTCGACAGACATGACGACCAAAGTCCAGACCGAAACGCCTACTGACACAGCTATTAAGTTAAATTAAATCATTTATTCATTTAATGTTAATAATAAGTAAAACTAATTAGTGAGAATGGATGAAACAGTAAACAATTGTTATGCTTATAATTAAGTCAGATTTGTCAGCATGTATTCAATGTAAGCTAATTTTGGTCTATTACACAATAGTAACTGTAATTGAATTAGTGGTCTGAGCCTTGAACTTGAACACTAATATTAAAAGAATAAAATAATAATGAGTCTTACTTGAGTTGTAAATGAAAATCGATTTAAATCTAAACAGGGATTTATGTAATTCTCGAAATTCAGAGATATAGATCAAATAATTTAATTGAAATAAATTTTCCACAAATTGTTAAATTATAAAAAAAATTTCCAAATTTTTTGTTATAATAGTAAAGGAACTTATTTTGATTAAATATTCTACTTAATTAACAATTTTTAAGCTGTTTTCTCAACCGTTGGATATATGAGTAGAGAAAAACTTCAAATTAAACAATCTCAAAATCTTATTAAAATTTTAATTTTTTTCTCTTTTATTAAGCTTCTCTCTTATAAATATAATTAGTAAAATTAATTTCACATATGTATTTTGTTATCTAATCCCTAATTTTGAGAAAAAAATATAAAATTTAGTACTAAATTTTGCTTTGGTACTACTAAACCTTGCATTGGTATTGCCTTGGTACTACTAAACCTTGCATTGGTATTGCCTAACCATACATAACGCAATCATTATTTTAAATAAGTTCGAACAATTCCCCATCCACTTACACTTGAATACTAAGCAAAGAGCTAAAAGGTTTTCAATCCAATTAAATAATTTATGATAATTTAATATCTTCATTTATGCACTTCAGAGTCTCGACTTCAGTTGTCTCGAGTGGCAACTTTTGGGCGAGACTCGAGACTTTCGTATCATCTTTATAATGGATGGATTCTCAACCATATCGTTGAGCGCAAAGAATAAAATTGACTTTGAAGATACTATTCAAAGCTTTTCTTAGAGATCGAGATCGTTCTATTAAATAGTTGATAGTCAGAAGAGTTTTATATTACGAAAACTCTTTAATTTAATACAACTCATGATTATAATTATAACTACAAAACAATATCTCAAATTGAATAAATCTTATCCTTATTGCTTATTAAAAAAATAATATTAATATTTGATGAAAGTTTGAAAGAATGACATGTTTCAAAACAAACATTGAGGTGTAATATTTATGAGTGGAAGCAAGCTAACTATCAAACTAAAAATATATTGAGCAACAAGTTAGCATCACAAATGATTCAGTGTTTGATAAATCAACACTATTACAAAAACTATATTTTTAAGTTATCTTTCTAATCATAATATTGATGATTTCAATGATGAAGCTACCGAAAAGTTGATAAGAACAATATATTAATTTCGACAATTTTTGCTCAAACTCAACTAAGCATACATTTAGCAGCTTGGACTTGTTAATTAATTTCTACTCAAAAGTGACATATGGGATGAAAGAAATTACTCAGCGTATATTGTACATCACTTCCTAAAATCTATATTCAGATCAGTTTAAGTGCAACATTTTTCTGTCACTTAATTATATAAACTATTTTATATTAGAAGCTAACAAAAATGTAAGAACTAATTATTAATCTATTCTTTAATCATCATTGATAAAATTAAAAGAAAATGATTTTTCAAAATATGAACAAGAAGCTGACTTTACTAGCAATGGTTAATCAAATGTTAGTTATTATTTTATAGAACTGTAGAAATGAATAGTAATATTATTGAAGAAACAAATGAAATATCATTCTGAAAAGTGCAGAATAACTTATAGTATGCTTGCAATACGCGTACTATTCGGGGAATTGATATTTTAGCAGACTTGTTGAAATGTAAAAAAGTTATCTTATCGTAACTAAATAAGTCCAACTTGAAATCCAATAATCCATTCTTATCTGAATTCAATTTCTCAATAAAATCTTCAATCGATTTTGCTTTTAAGGAATTTTTCTCAACAAATTTTCTAATAAGTTTGAAAAACATTCATAAACTAAGCTTTTAATGCAATTTTGTTTTTCAAAATAAGTTATGTGAAAATCCAAGAAAAAAATAGATCGATTGAGTCTAATATTGCGCAATAAACTTAACTGAAATTTACTATAATCTTGGTTATTTTTGATAACTAAGAGTGAGATTGTCAACATGGGATTTGTGAGCTAGCAATTCCTTATTGTACATATCAATGTTTTAAAAGTAATTAGTCATACTCTAATAAGTATGTTCCAGCTGAAATAGGGTGACCACCTCATACTAGATCCAAACTGAACTCTAATTATCGGAGTAGATATCCTAACAGAAATATTTTAAATAAGCACCTTAATTGTCTTGTATCTACCATTTGCTTGAAAAATGGTTTTATATAATACTATTGGTTTCACACCCATTAATTTTAGTAAGTTGTCTATTATCAACACAGATACCTTTATATTGTATTTTAGCTGATAAGCAATTTTATCCAGAAATTTTGAAAACCTAGATTTTTTCGATTATTACTCAAAAGCGAGGACTGCAGGTTAGGTTAGGTCAAAAACTATATGCCTTGTTACACTAGCTGAAACCTAGACCCAAGTACATTGTTTTCCTGCATACTCAAAGTAATAGTAAACAAGCTGTTAATATTCAAGATTTAATGTTTAGGTTTTTAATCTTTTATTTTTTATATGTTTAATAGGATGCGAAACATTAATCTTATGGGTTAATGATTCTTTCTTGACTCTCTTTTCTTAAGATATACTAAATTTATTTTTGAGTATTCATATAGCCAATTAAAATATATCAAATTAGTGAGGTTGCAACATCGATCTTAAGTCGAATTGAAATTTCTGTATGACTAAAGCATTCTTATAATTAAAGAAGATTTCCAAATTCTCAATCATATTTTCCGCAAAATCAATTAGATTTTCTATTAATAGAAACTCCATGACAAATAACTATTAAAGTTGGTTATATTTCATTTTCGACTATTTGAAGCAGTTATGAGAACTACGCTTTTGAGAACTTAGATAACGAAACCGCTTTAGTCTTATTGAATTGCCTAAAAGGAAAATTTATTAAAGTTTTGTAATATTCGGGACTTATCTCATGAATAATTTATTCAAAAGTTTGCTCTTTAAAAGCTATACTTTGTCGGAACGAACAATTAAACTAAAATCAGAATTAAAAATTTAATAATTATTTCAATTTTGTAATGCTAACCAAATATAAATTCTTTTATGCTAGTTTCACTTCTACTCCACATTATTCTCTGAACAAGTATTAAGAATCAAAGAACCAAAATAAGTTTTATAAACTTTGATATTTTTGATGATAAAAGTTTTGATAAAAGTTTTGATAAGAATTTGAATTAGAAAAATCATTTTTACAGACGTTTTCTTAATCGATGAATAAGTTGAGAAAAGCACAAACGTATCATGTTCATTTGAGAAGTGAATCACATGTTAAAATGTATTAACGTTAGACATCACAACTATCATAGAGCTCAAAGTATGTTTCAGATTCACTATATATTAAAGTCTCATATCTATTGTTAGAGAATTTAAACTCAGATTTCTTTGTACAACAGATTTCAAGTATGACTTTTACTGATAACTATTTTTTTATCATCACATTAAAGCTTTGAAAATTGAATCTCAATAATTTGAATCCATTTTGATTGACTTTTAATAAGATAAGTACGAAAAGTATAAGTTTATATTGATAATGACTTGAAGTTTTATATGAAATTGCCCAGCTTTCTTTAATTCAAACTTTTTTAGATCTAAAGTTTTTGACAAACCATTGTTATTAGTAGTTTTGAAACGAACTTATGAAAACTTGAATTTCTTATTAAAACTTTTGTTCCAATAATGAAAAGTTGCTAAGGAGTCTTTGAAATAATCAGAAAAGCATTTGGATGGTTGAGATATTACTATTAACAAGATTAAGCTGTTTTCATGTAGTTTAATTGAAAGAAATCAAGACTAATAATTGATTTTTGAAATCAAATACTATGGATGGAGAAGTAATTATTTTTTGATACACTATCCGAAATGACAATTTAACTACTTCAATTTCAGTGTAAATAATTTTACACTTATCTTATGTATCTTATACATATTTTACGGATAAACATCTTATACATTTATTAGACTAACTCTTATTTCCTTTATCCTGGTTAGTACTTCTATATATTATTGTTTATTTATAACTCAGCCACAATCCAAACCTTTCCATCTAGCATCGAAACAAATTCAATCTTTTCTAAATTGTACTTTAACCCATAAACAACTATTGCGCAACTAACTGTATCACTCGATTTACTACGCCTCCACGCTAATAACAGTTACATATACTGTACTATTCCATCACATCAAGTCCATTCCACTAAATCCAATTTTCTCAACATATTTGTCATATCTATTTAATAACTAAACTCCTCTTCACATCTAAATCTCTTCAGGAACTTTTTCAACCCTCAACCTACATACATCTATATTCTAGTGGTCTTTATAAGTGTCCAATTTTTCAGTCTATTCAATTCATATAATAAGGTCTTGAGATAAGAGTAGAGACAAGTTAATACAAACCCCGTAGGGATGAGGCAAGAGTGGATATAAATTAATACAAACCTTGTAGGTACGAGATCAAACTGCACATCAGTGAACCAAATATAAATTCTTTAAGTAATACTCCAACTAAAGTGAATGGCATACAGAATACTCCAAGAAGTATATCACTGACCGCCAAATTCAGAAGAAATATATTAGTGACCGAACGCATTCTTCGGTCTGCACTCAATGTTATGATAACCAATGCGTTACCAATGATTGCCAACAAGAATATTATACTATACGGTAATATTAGAGTAAATATTTGTTCATTACTTATCAGTGCACCAGTCGATTTGTTAGTTTCAAAAATTATATTTGAGTTGAAATTCGCTAAATCGGTGTCCGAATAATTTAAATTTAGTTGAATAAGTGATATGTTCACTGAATTTGAATCCATTTTTTATAACCTGGAAAAGAGCAAAATTGATCCATTAATAAGATTCATGAACACATATGACTATTAGCAGATCTTTGTTACTAAAAATAATTTATTGAATGATAGATTTCTCAGTTTATAACTTATATCTATATTAAATAATTGATTTACAAGGGCTTAGAAGTCAAAAAGTGTACCCACTAACAAAGCCTATGCAATTGAACCTAGCAGTAAGCTTGATAAGACATAAATCTTATTATTTGACATCATTTTTGGATCATAAACTAATAAGTCATCAAATTATAGATAAATATAAGCTTTATTTAGAGTAAGCGTATTTTAATTCTATATTCAAATAAGTGTTGAAATAACTAATTGTTTATATCGAGCTTGTCTTAGGTTAATCATCATCAAAAATAAATGTTACTGTAAGCTTAAGATATTGTATTATTACAAACTTATTAGAATCTAAAAACATACATTATATACAACATTAATGACTTATTAGTTTGTAATCAAATTGTTATGAAGACTCAAAAAGTAATATCAAATGATAAGAAGATTTATGTCTTATGAAACTAACTGTTAAGTTGGATAGCGTGCACTGTAGTTAGTGAGTTGATTAGTTTTCTAGTTTTGTTGTCGGAAAAGTTAGTTAGAAAGTAACTATCTTAAAATAGTAATAAGCATTATTCTTTTATTAAGCACGCTTTTCTAATGCCTCTTTAATTTCAATCTTAGTACTGTGATCAAATCCATTGGTTAAAGTTGTCTTTAAAATTTGTATGATTTCCTATTTTCTAAAGTAAATCAATTGATAATAACATAGAATATCTCTCAGAGAAAACTATATCACGTTTTGAGTAGAGTCAAAATATATGACATTATGATGAAGAAATAGCAGATCTGTGAAATCGTATGGTAATCTTATTTATACGATCGCAAAGAAAACTGTTAAAAATAAGAAAATAATTGCTTAATTTTCAAAGATACTCTCAAATAGTGGGAAAAGCTTGAAGAAATAGAGCATACTACAATAATATAAAACAAAATCATCTTATACATAATGAATTAGAATTAGTCAAACTGAGTTATATAAGTTGATAATAGAGTAATAGTACAATCATGAATACTTGCAACTTGATTAATTGCAGCTTGATTAATTGCTATAGTGAGTAATTAATAAATCCTATTAATGTGATTGCTAATAGTTTTGAAATATACTATACATTTTGACATTTCACTCAATACTAAATTAACTAAATAACAGATATCTATTGGATTGATTAGTAAACTCATTTATTGTATAGAAATATTTTCCATATAGTAATTACTAACTAATGCATTTAACAATTGATTCGTATTAACAATTCTAACACATTGAAAATATGTTTGAAATTTGTTAGAAAATGTTTCTTTGATTCAGTCATAAACAAGATTTGACTTTGGCTTTCACTCAAAACAAACCACATTCACTACTCAATACTCAATACTGAATATTGAATATTGAGTATATTGAGTTTTCAGTTAAACTCTATCTTTTATATTTCATAAACCTTCTTGTTTTCTAAAGCCAACAACTAGTAGATTTGCACATCAAACTTGACATAGATTCAGACAAATACAGTTTTACACAAAAGAAATATATTAACAAATATGTTTATATTGAAGACATACGTTACTCATGTCTAACAACTAATTGACGTCAATCTTTCAGCTACAAACATCTGATTAGAAATTGATTGAAGCTTATATGAAAGAAAACACTAATTGTAGGTAATATTAACGATCAAATGAGTATAGTTTGCTGTTTTATAGCTAATAGAAATCAATATTGGACAGTTTGTTTGTTAGTATAACTACTTTCATTTATAGTATATTAATCATGGTTCATATACATCAATACTTCTATCACTTTTTAATTAATCTCAATAATATAAGAGTCTATATAATATAAGTACTATTAATGATATTTACTCAAGTTTTGACTCAGTTCCTATTTCTTATCTTTAATTCATATTAACTGACTATTGATTCCATGATTTTAAAAGTTTATATTTCTATAGATCAAAATCCTATAAATACATAAATATAATTGAAATCAACTTATATATAAATAATAAATTCTATTAGACAAATTGAGTTGAATTTTAGTTAAATCACTTATTTTGTAGACCAATATGTCCATCAAATGATCTAAGTCTCCAAACATAACTGTCAGTCATACCAAAAAAGGTGAAAGTTAGCATTCTGATCTAAAAAGTTGACCAATAATTGCTGTAGAAATAAGAATAGAAATCTCATCTTTTCTATCTGGTTAGAATGAAAAGTTGTCATCTAAAAGTACTTTCAAGTATGATTAAGAAACTACTTGAAATTGTCAGATTGCTCAGGATTGCAACTAAAATCATAACGGCTTATACTACATTTCAGTTTTGAAAGCTTTTATGAATTTTCTAAATACATGTCATATTTATTAATTCATTTAATGTTTCGTAAGACAGTAATGTATTTTACATTTTTAAGTTTCTAAATCACATAATATTTAATTCAAATGTAATTCATTTATAATATAAAAGTTTTCACATTGACTTAAACTTGTCTATTAGATTTAACTGCCAGATTCTCATAATTGTTTACTTCTCTATCTATAATATCTTTTATAGAACTATTGGGAATGATACATTTCCTTTAATTTACAGTATATCAGTTATCTTGATTTGCAGCTAGATAAGTTAACAAAATCTTAATAACTCTACATCTTTATTCATTTATAAGTTAATTTTACGTATCTTTATATTCACTCATAAGTGATTTTACGAATGTTTTGCTTAAGTAAGCAGACTATTCCTACAAACTAAATATTATAATTCTAACAATACAAGCGATCTTACTATAACTAAACATCACTTTGTCTATCTTATCGATAAGTTTTATTCATATAAACTTCTCAGTTATTGACATCATTATTCATAAATTTGTCACAAAAACGACTGGAGCATAATAAAGGTTTTGAAGTACTTTTGTAGTTATTTCTATAGCAGACTCTCGATGATATGCACTACGACGCGCGCACTTTGACTTCTAGGCTATTGTTTCTAATTTTAGTTAAACTTATTTAGCCTAAGAGAAAATAAATATGCTTAATCTCTGATACTGTTCCTCATATATAGTATAAATATTTATATTAAAGTATATTATTAAGAGTATTGTATATGGTGATTCAAATTAGTGTGTCAGTCTTCTGGATCTAAAATATTTTGAGAATTCGATTATAATTATGTATTATTTTAGCATGTTGTTGTCCGTGTCGCTCCAAATTCAATTTTTAGACTCTAAGTTTCTACTTATTCTTATGTCCAGTTAAAAGTTCAAACATTTTTCATCTATATTGAGAATGCTCATTAAGTGAAAATCTCATCGAATTAAATATTTTTATAATTAATTAAGTGATGAATTTATTGAATCTTCAAGCTTAAGAGGGCTTAGTTAAGTTACAAACTAGGCCAACGAGACGCTTGATTTCTCAGTTAGAATTTAATATTTATTCAAACTAAATCTGAACCTCTCTTAACACTGAATACTCCATTGACGATATCTTTTAACCATTCTTTAAATGTTTATAGAAGCAAATACTATCCACTTAACTCTAACTATTCTACATCCTGATCGATCATTAGTAATAGAATTTGACACTCTTGTATTTAATCATGTTAAATAAATGGCAACATCAAATTAGATTAAACTAAATTCTTTGCAATTGATTTGAAGTATATATCTATATATAGAATGCTTAATCTTATGTTTTCTCATAAATGAATGATTACTTTATATAAATAGTTTTTGATTTGAAGTTAACTCATAAAAATTGCATTCAATCACTAATTACATTAAGTCACAAAACATCATTAGCTAGCTCAACCTAACTTTTGAAAGCTATCATAAATATAATATAATAAATCTTTATTGACAATTTCAACGTTTTATTAGATCTTTTAAAGTTGTTTTGAAAATTAGATTATCTTGCTCAGACGATACAAAGTTCACCACAAAACTACTTTAATGATCCCAATAAATATGAGTAATTTACTTGCCATTTTATTAGTCAACAAATACAAGATATCAAATCGGATTTTACTCCTGGGTTTAATTCTAGTCTATTTCGTTATATTGATTCGAATCGATCTCAAGAGTGTCTGACTAGACATGCAATCAAATAGATTAATGCAACTTTAATTTAATATTTTATAATCTCTTTCAGAAAGAAATACTAACTTGCTTAATGTTTGAACTAAACCTAATTCAAGTTACAGTCCATATGTTTTGTATTCTATGTCGAACTTTCAATTTAAATTCAGATCTCGTGATAGAATGATCTTCAACACTAACTTCAATTTTAACTGAATTAACAGATCCTTATCTCTTAGTCTCGATTTCATGCCAAGTTTTGCGTATTTGCAATTGTTCAGAAATTTGAAAACAGAATTTCAGCTAAAATAGCTTGTTCAACAATAAGAAAATTTATCTTGACCGAAACCAGGAAACTTGATACATAAATACTTATATTATAGATAAAACGTAAAATGTTTTCCATCAAAAGTCATATATACACGGAATATGAAAATGGATTTTTTAAGTTTATTGAGCACGACTCTGTCAATGTTTTTCGCAAAATATTAAATATAGGGCTCCATTCTATGAAGATATAGTTGCAATTTGTTCGTGTGTATGATCTTTATTTCTGAAGTTTCCACTTTCGAGCTCCCAACTGAAATACTCAATTGAATCTCAAGAGTCTTATCTCTCAAAATCTGAATAAATAATGCTTGAAATGTTGAAATGATGTTTTTCCTAAGCAATATTTTTAATGATACTCAACTGTACTAAATTATCTTGTAAATTATCAATCATACAGACTATCTTGGATATAGCGAACTGATTAGTGCAATCTAAATTATTAACTATTACTGGGATTCACCATAATATCACAGATAGTTCATAATTCACAATGTTACTATACATATTATGGGCTATTAGCCGTGAGTTATATACTATTCAAGCCATATAAAAGACCAAATTAACACAATTGGGCTAAATAATTGAATATCCAAGTCTCAAACTAATAAATTTAAAATTTATTGGGAAAATCTTTAATAGATTCATGCAGAACTAGGATAAATGGTAAAGTTTCACATTATCATTACTAAGTTTGAGCCATATCTGTCGAGCAAGAATAGGAGAAAATTTAATCTTTTATTCTCACCATAGCTTTACAAAACGCCTACACTTAAAAATTTTTCAGAGTAATTCACTGAAATTGAGTTCTATTTGTACTGTTTGTGCATATGAAAGCATTGGAAATAGCCGAGTTTTTACTAAGCTGTTAGACTAACTATTTTCATATGGATTCTTTAGGATCACTATTCTGTAAAAAACAAAATATTCACCTTAAGCAAGGATTCGCTGTATCCATAATGAACTCTACTTAGTTTTTTTGAAAATCTCCGAGCTTTGAAATTCATATTCGAAAATTTAAAACTTAAATCATTCTCAATTATTCAGCTCAATGTAATTTGACTTTCACAGCTTTTTTGTATAATTTACAAATAAGTACAAGAATTGAATATTATTTTCAAAGAATATTCTATTAAATCTTGAAGTTTCTAAAAATTTTAGGTCATAACTGTTGATATAGAGATTCTCGAGTAACAACTAGAGATTATGAATTATACAAATAGTTAATATATATTCTATTATATAATAATGAAATATTAAGATATTTTATTATGCTTACAACCAATATTGATATAGTGAAAGAATAAGTTGTGGGCGATATAAATACAAAACTTACCTTCAAGTCGATGTATTCTATTGCAAGTATCTGTTCTGTGATGTTCTCAAATTTTTTCACTATATACGGATCAGTTATTCAAATAGTATTGGAATCAAAATTAGTTTGAAATTAAATTTCGAAAATCAAATATAAAAATATATTATCAAGTACAAAATAACAAGTTTTCAATTTACTGAAGTTAATATTGACAAAAGTTGAGTAAATACAATTCTCTTTCAGCAAAACATTACCAAAAGGTTTTACTATCACAAATTAGAAAAACAACTGTCTCAGTAATCATCATTCAGCAATCATCTTATTTCTTCCTGTTTTGTCTCTTTGATCAAACTTTGAAAGACTGATCGGTAAGAATATTTTCAAGTATAAGCTCTAAATAAGAAAAACTTCATAGAGAGAGAGAGAGAGAGAGAGAGAGAGAGAGAGAGAGAGAGAGAGAGAGAGAGAGAGGGTAGGAGAATGCGCAAAGAAAATAATTTGGTTCTTTGCTCATGTCTTGCAATGTATTGAGAATTTTGCGGGGAAACATCATAGAGGAATTCAAATAATTTGGAAAATTTTATAAATTTTCATTTGATTCTTTAATTGGAATAATTCATCAAACTTTAGACACAGAGCTATGGATTATTTACTGAAATAATCAAAGCATAAAAACATTTAATGCCATTTAATAGTTTATGAATCACAGAATCATATATTCATAGATTCATAGAATTTATTGAGATTTCGCAACTTTGTTGAGCAAATCAATCACTTTTTGAAAAGAAACCAGAAAATGTTTTATGCATTACTTAAATAGTTATTAGTCTGAGACTATGCTTGTAAAGCTGTCATAAAGAAGTTAAGTTTAGCTCAAAAAATTTGTAGTCTAAAGCATAAAAAAATTCCGGATTCCTCTACTGTATAAACTAACCCTTTTCAGCCTTTTGTATAGAACAAATATTTGGAAAAAAACTGAAAATTAAACAAAGTTCAAATTCAGAATTTGTTAGAGGGAAGATTAAACATTAAGAGTTATTTCAAATTCTATGAATAGGAAGCTAATGCAAATGATAGGATTTCAACACCTCTTCCTATACAAAATCCATAATAATTTCAATGCAGATTTTAAAACGGACCTGAAGCAACATCCTACACATATTATTATCCTTTGTTTCATTCTCTATTGTTTTATCATCAAATAGTTTGTTCAAATGTCAACTAAAGTGTAGTTTATATAACTATAAGAAACTCAACTTAGTATATTATAATATTCTACTTGCTCCCACTCGTCCTTGCCCACATCTGATCTTGTTTGTTATAAAGACAAATAGAGATTGTCAGCTTCTGAAAAATTTATTTCTCAATTCTTTTATTACTTTTAATTGTTTTTGGACTTAAGTGTGATATGAGATGATATAAGAACAGATATTCAGATATAAATGAATTTAATTAACTTTGAAATAATAAATGATTTTCAAGCAAGCTTAATCACATAAAATTGATTATACAATACTATTCTACTTAAATAACAGTACTTTCAATGTTAAGTCTAATTAGATTTGTTCAATAAAAGAAGTCACGTATATGTTAAGATCTATTTGTTTCTCTCAACAACGACATTTAGTTTACTAATTACTTGACTTTTCCTGTTCTCTTCGTATAAAAAAGGTTTTGCTAAACTAATATGTTTAATTTTTCTGTGTCAAACATTTTAAAGATCTATCTTAACTGTTTTCACTTCAAATCTATCATAGGATTTCTAAATAATGAAGTAGAAAAAGATTTTTATTTACTTAAAGAATAATAAATTATTATTAACTGAGAAAGGTAAAATAGTTGAAAATATGGTTGATTAATATTATTATGGAACAAGTCCTAAAATCAAACCTTGAATTTTATTATCAAATATTGACTTTTAATACATGATTTATTTTTAAATAAGATAAATATATGTATTGAAACATGAATAATGCACTGGAAGACGTTTCGAAACAATAAATCACTTTGTCAATACTCTGATCGAGTCTCGATAATAGAATTCAAGGTCTCTTATTATGGTTTGTTTCATAATCATACCAATCAACTATTTTTTTTAACTATTTTGTTGAACTCTCATTGTTAATAGACAGTCATTAGGTTTCCTATCGCTTTAAAATCTCTGAAAATGTTAGAGTGATTCGACAAGATTAGGCCATATCTAATGTATTGAAAGTTGGTATGAAAAAAAGGTGAATACTTATGAGTGCAAAAGTATAGAAATGACTTTATTGGTCTTACAAGCCTTATTTGCTAAGTCTTCAAAATCATGCTCCATATGCTACTTCACTTGTTTATATAAAAATATTATGTACAGGGTGAGAAAAGTAATTTTCCCGTAGCGTAGAACAAAAACTATTATAGTTAGAGCAAAATAGGTTGGATACTCTGATTTTTCGTTAAAAAATACATTTAAAAGAGTTTATTTTAAAAGTCAGTATGAAAATTTGAATAAAATTCTTTTTAACTTTTATTCCAATTGTCTGTCACCCATCGCTCACTTCTTTTTAATTTGTTTGCAATCCATTTTCGAGTTATAAATTGAGCCCCGCTTTCTCTCGCCTCTCAAAAAGCTATGCATTTGATTCTATCGATGAATCTTTGCTCATCCGAACCATTAATTAATCCAGCCATTAATTGTCAACATTTTTTCAAATGATATCAATGAAAATAGTATGAAAAAGCGATTAAAACAGATTGTATTAAAATTTTTGGTTTACTAACAGAATATCATTCGTTAACAATGTTACACGTTTAAGTTTTTAAACATAAACTTTTTTTAATGTATTTTTAACGTAAAATCAGAATATCCAACCGATTTTGCTGTAACTATAAAAGTTTTTGCTCTAAACCGCGAGAAAACCATTTTTTCTTACCCTGTATAATATTGTACTTTTCATGTCTTTTCATTTCACTAATCGTCTAACAGTTTAATTTAATCATTTTGATTTGTAATACAAGTCAAGACTTTATTCCTAATTATATCGTTTACATTAAAGTCATCTGAAGACCATTAGAAATAAATTTAGCGAAAGAATCGGATATCAATTTTTATTTGCTTTATCTGCTCACGTATTAAATGAATTTCTTTTCCTATTCTTGTTTACATCTAACAAATATGAATCGATCGAAACATTATAAACTTTTCACCTATTCTATGAGCACTTGAGTACAATTCTGTGAACACTTGAGTCCATCACAATTTTCCCTTCAAGATATGTCTTCATTTAACTTATTATCTCAATAACTTTCATTCACTATAAGAATAAAACTTTCTTTTCTAATCAATATTAGGATCTCATGAAATATTCTTTACATGACGTATTATAGCTTAAAATTATTATGCATAGAATATACTGAAACTGGTATTCATATTCTATCTGTCAGTTACTTTTATAATTAAATCCTAATAAAAAACTTAATTCAATATCAAATTCTAATAGATTATAAGAAGATTCTCTATTCTTTAAAAAGGCTTTTAAATGTCTCTAAATTGTCGAGCATTTTTAGTTTCTACTTCCTGATTAGTTATTCTAATTTTAGAAACTTTAGTTATCTTTGGTAGAAATAGACTGAATCGGTTAAAAAGAATATAAGGAATACTAGATTCAATAAAATTGGCTTGCACATGTTACACTTCTGGTTATTAATTTCGACCTAAAACCTAATGGAATCAAAATAATGAGCTGGAAACTCAATTTATTATTATAGTCTTATCTCCTGTTCAGTAGGTTAATAAGGTAGTTTTCTTATCGGTTTCCTTTGAACTTTATTTTAGTATTTAGACCTACCAATCCATGACCAGTTTAAGATTTTAATTAGAAGTGACCACTTTTGGTAATCCTGACTCTAATATACTACTTGTTCGTCTGTGCGATGACCACAGATCGAACTTTCAAGTATCAGTCAAACAAACAGATGAATTAAGTTACTACAATATAAATAGATACATTTACTACAACTTAACATATTGATTATAGTTGACATTGTTACCAACACTACTTCTACTACTACATGTAATGAGCTTTTAAGTGTTTGTCCATGAATCACCTTGGTTCTCTATGAAGTTTTTCCTCATGTCAATTAGTAGAATCATTATTTATATGATCAGAGATTTATCGCTCAGAGTACTTATCACGTAATATTTCTTAAATTAGTGATTCATTAATAAAATGTTACCTTTCGAAAAGTTGAGTGAAAGTTATTTATACAAAGCTTAAACAATTACAAAATCTTTTACTCATAACAGATATCTTGACAAGAATTCATTTTTAATAATTAGTTTTATTATAATCAAAATAATCTATTTTTCAATTACTTATTGATTTAGTTTACTTTCGAATAGATTATTCAAATCATTTGACGTAAATAAACATTGATAACCGTTTGTAATAAGTAGATTGAAATACGCTCATCTTAAACTTTCCTATAAGTCATAAATATAGAAAGCTTTCCAAAAGGCATGAACTAACACTTTAATTATCTCACTAGAATACAATTCATATACAATAGTAACCATTCATATTTTCTATACAATTTAATGTGAAATATTTGAATGCATCAAAACGTTATCCTAAACATAAACTACAAAAATAAACCAAAAATCTAATTATTAAATTTGAAGGTCCTCTCTTATATAAACATTAAACTAATAAATCAAAATATTGACAATATATTTGCATATAATAAAGAACTAGTGCATTATCAAAATTAAAAATTAAATTAATTTTCTGGTGTTAATCATTTTTGAAAACACATCAATCAATTGATGCATTCATTCTAAGCTAGCTCATCTTCTCTATCAATAGAGTTATTAAATTGATATTGAAATTAACTTTTCTTCAGACCTGTTTTCTTAAAAGATTAACTCTTCACAGAAGTTATAATCCTTAAGAAAGAACTTTTTAATAAATTTCTCAAATAACCTTTAATGAAAATATTTAACACATAATACATTTTATCACAAAAATTAGTTTCAATTAGATTACTTTTAGCTGTCAATCAAATTTTAATTCTTCTCATCTAATGGATTCAAATTTTATCATAACTTCTTCTATATTTGATCCGTTTTATGATTGATTGAAGTAATTATGAAACTAAATTTAATTTAGTCAAAAGTTTAAATTTTATGTTCAACTAGTTTCAGGATAAGTTCAGAGCAAAAGAATAGTGAAAATTGAATAGAAATTATCAAAGTCTAGTTGTTACGTAACCTTCACCATACAGAAAGGTAATAAACATCATTCTATATAATATATTGTTATGAGCTTTTTGTTATGAGCCTCTTATGAGAATTATTTATTGGACCTTTCCTTCTCACAGATAAGCATCAACACTATTCTTCATTCTTTTAATAGTCTTATTTGTTATTTCATTATTCAGACCTATCGAGTCACATGCTATTAAATATTAGTTTCTCTATTGTTGATTTCTCATTCTATATGTTACGTCTCGACAAATACTATGAGCTAATTATGTTCAAATCAATATCTAAAAAGATTTAGAGAATCATTAGGAATAAATTAAATTCTAAATTTATCCCATTTCCAAATTCTCTTACTTAAGACTCATTTTTCAAGATGAAGATTAACAATTGTTTAAAACAGTAATTATGGAATTACGAAGGAACTTCAACCCGAATATCCGTCGTCAGCTCAGACTTTTCGTTCGTCACCAGTCTCCAAATCTTCAGCAGTATAAATATCAGTCTAAATCAATTAATAAGAAGAGTGAAACATTAATTTTTACTGCATTGCCTCTACCAACTTGGGATATTCACACTTGGATTCCTTGTGATCTTTTGGGAGTTTTCAAATATTCATTGTATCTGAGCGCATAATTAATTAATGGTCAACTTCTAGATTCTCACTAATGAAAAATAAATTCCAATTACTCAAGTCTGAGTACTTTTTTGAATAATTTGTTCAGAGCGAAAATTAATTTTCACAATAACTATTCTCTTGATTCGATCCCAATTTCCCAAATATCTATTGGAGAAATTTTATTTTCAGATTTTACAACAGAATATATGGTTTTTTGAGCACCGAATTCAAATTTTTAAACACAGAAAAGCTGACCTCTAGTTATTGTGGAGGATCTCCACAGAGAATTAATGTATTAAATCTCATGGAAATTGAATCTCATAGAAAACTTTCTTCAAACAAAGCCTTTGGTTCCTAACTTTGAGCAAACTTTTATTCAATTTGAATCCAATTTGAATGATTAAAAATATGGATTTTGTCTCAAATCCTACAAATTCTTGCTTTCGTTGATATTATGTTTGGAAAAAAAATTCAATAGAATCGAAAGATAATAGAATAGAAAAATTTCAAATTTTAATGTTGTGACGCGTAGTAAATTAAACAGAATTTAGATTAAACAGAATTTAAATTAAACAGAATTTTAATTTTAAAACTCTGACAACTCAGTTTCCAGTAGAAGTAGCAAAATAAAGCTTAAGGCTTGTTAGAAATCAAACTTCTATCTCAAGTACACTTACGTTCTTTGCTGTTCTTTATTAAAACTCTTGATTTATTTTAGTTCAGTGATTCGTTATAAATAAAAGAAAATAACTCTTTAAGCTAGTAATGAAGTGAAGTGAAAGCTGACTAGACTTTTCTTGTTGACAAATGCTTATCAACTTACGTGATTCTGTACAATTCTATATAGTTATATACGATTCCATACGATTCTATACAGAGCTCTCACATAATAAGTTCATACTTGAGTTCTTTGTACTGCTCAAGTTTTTAGATTTTAATTTCTTACTTTTGTCTATTTATGTCTTAACTTGGAGTAACTTCACAATCTTTGGGTGACCAGACGTTCTGAAATCTCTGGGAAACTATTGGAACCAGCCCCTTTGTTCTTCGTCCAAGACTTTTATGGGCACAAGAAAATAGTCTATAAAGACTTTTGGAGGATTTTCGAGTTACGCGAATGAAAATCAGTTAAAGAGAAATAAATACGATACACCCATCCTGTTTTCTATTTAATTTTTATGATATTTTAGTTGGCAAAGTAAATGATTCCAACATATATTATATCAACGTTTTGACTTAAAAATAGAAATTTTTAGGATTTCTAAACTATAAAAAACTAAAATCTTCCTGGAACTTCTTTCAAAACGGTTGGGTTTTAGCTGTTCAGGAATGAAATAGACAATCTTCGAAAAACTATTAAGTAGGAATTGTCTGAAGACCGGCAGAACGATAAGAGGAAAAAGTGTGAAGTGAAACATTAGTCAACCATAAATACAAATAAACGATTTCTAGTTGAACTGGTCAATGCAATACTTTGAAAAAATATAAGTTTTAAAGTATCTTGTACTTGTTATTTGCTGATGTCTAAGCATAACGAATAGTTAAGAACATATTTAATAATACTATATTGAAAACGATATCTTTAACGTATGCTAACGTTTTCTTACTAACTATGCATCTATTATGATTTGCGTAATTGGATTTCTGTAGAATTTTATAGTTATAGTCACCTCTCAGAGTGATTTTAAAACTTCTATCCTATAGAAAGTTGAAGAGAAAGTCAAAAAGTAATTCAGATACTATCAGAAAATGATTAACTCAATGTGAAGACAGAACAGCAATATTTCTCACTAGAAGAATCAGTATCAATGACGATCAACACTAATGCATGGAACAAGAGTGAAACTTAATGGTTTGAAATAATCAACAATTTTATTCGCTTTTCCTTTATGATTCTAAGATTTTTGACACAAGTTTTATATAAAACTACGCAAGTTAAAAGTTATAACTAAGACTCTTAATATTAAGGCTAATTAAAAGAGTTTATTAGAAAATAAGGAGATTGGTCAAATTTTAATTTTAATTTACTACACATAATACGAATTTACTAATCATTTTCTTTTAAGCTACTAATCTCAGAAAATACTTTAATGAATTATGCGCTTCTGAGAGTTATGAGTTTTGTTAATTTTTATTAAGTCTATATCAGTAATTGATTGGTTTAAACTATCGCTCAAAGTTAGAAGTATTAATTACTGTTAAAAATATGGCCAGAATATGGTCAGAGTATGGTCAGAATATGGTCAGAATATGGTCAGAATATAGCCAGAATACAAAATATAATAACGTTTGTGAAAACAGTTTATTAGAAAGTAACTATTAAATTCTTGCAAAATTCAGCCTCTTATCATTTTAAATAAATTATGACTTCAGTTGAATTAGACTTCAACTTTGAAATCTATATTAATTTATATTACTTCTCAAACTATTAGTAGAAAAAAGAAAAGATCTTATCCTTCAGAAAAACGAGTTAAAGGGTTAGATTTAAGCTGCATCTGAACGAAATTATGCTTTCAATATCCCTAATTTATACACTCTGAGTTGCCAATCTGAGGACTCTGGCTATTAGTTCATTTTATGATAGGCTTTAGGAATAAGAGTCAGTAGTAATACTCTAAGTGAAAAATGCCATAACGGACATTTTTTTGAGTCTAACCTAGCCCAACTTAAGCCTATTGTAGGACCTTCATTACAAACAAGTTTGAAATATGATGCAAATACACACAAAATGCAGGTGAATAATATGAAGATAAATGTAGTTGTTAAGTCAGAATCAATTCCAATAGAGTTTTATAGGAAGGTGGTTGAAATTGTATTCAAAGCTTTTTTAGCTCGTATTTTACTTGACACAAGTAATAGAGCAAATTTTTATTCAGTAATAGTTTGTAAATCTTAATATTGAGTTTTAAAATTGTAATTTAAACTCTGAATATCAAACTTTTTATCTATACTCAAATTTATTCTGACTTAATTCTGAATTATTCTGTACATAATTAGGTGAAAAATTGAGAAATAGTAGTAAAATGGTTAAAAGAGGGTTAGGATAGTAATGCTTTAAGCTTATGTAGATTGCAAAATGAATTTTAGAGTGAAAGTTCATCTCTCACTCCATCCTATTACCAAACATTACCGACAAATGCTTAACGGATAAGCATAAATCTCAAACAAAGTTTGCCTTACCTCTAAAATCTATTGTTTATATACAGTGCATAATATTGATTGAAGATAGTTAAAAATAAACTTATTTACATAAAATGTTTGAATGAATATATTTAAAAATACTCTTGATAGTACATTCCGCAAAAGTGTAACAAACTCATCAAATACAATACGACTGATATAATAAGCACAATTTATAAAAGAAACTGAATTGTTTTGTCTGAATATTTTGAATATTTGATCAGTTATTTCTTAAATTACAAAAAGATAGATATAGAAATGATAAAATGCCTGTCTCATCAAAAAGCATCAATTTGAATCAGTAGTAGTAAGTACGTAAACAAACTAAATTTATAGTATTTTAATTTCAAAGCAACATAGTTTGCTATTCAATTTGACCAGTTTCAAAGGCTTCAAGCAATCAATTGAAATATTTATATCCAACCAATCAGCTCTTATACGAAATCGCTGATCCAAAAAAAACTTTCAGAATGATCTTTTTTTACAATATAATAGATATTTACGGGTGAACTTACGGTAAGTTTCTTATTATTAGAGTCTAAAAATAAGTCTTAAATGTCACAGACTTCTAATTTGATAGAGTCAGTCCAGTTATATATTACTATGAATCTTACTTATATAGTTGTTCTGAATCTTAGCCTTTCTATCTTCCATCAAGTCATTCTTAATTTCAATTAATTTATTTTAAAATTAGTTTCTGTTAGCTTAAGATAATTTAAAACTAGAAGTTTTTTATATAACGTAATTGTAACAGGAGTCAACCTATGTCTTAGTTCAGATCTCTAATAAGAAGAGTTCACATTCAGTTTGTTATTTAGATGATTGAAAGTGAGCAGAGACTTAAGAAATAGATAATTTAGATGAATAATTAAGAATAATTAACTATAAAATTGCGTGATCAAACCTATTGGCACTCTTACTTCTAGATTTGAATTTAATATTTATAAACAGAAATTGTCTTATTTATAAACTCTAATTGTTTGCTAGATCATATCTTTCTAGTTTCTAACTATATAACTCAAATTCTATGTGTAACTAAAGTTATTATGACAATCTCTCTATAATCAATTGGTTAATAATAAATCATATCATTTGAGGCAGTATTAAAGTATAGGACGATAAATGAGATTTGTATATGACAGAAATGTTGGGCTTCTTAGTTATTTTTGAAAGCCAATGAGTGAAGGTCTGTTAAAAACTAACCTAACCTAACCTAACCTAACCTAACCTAACCTAGCCTAATCTAACCTAACCCAACTCAACCTAACCTATTTAATATGCATTGTTTTAATCTCGAAATAATTCATAAGTCAACCAAAATATCTATAGTGTGAGCTTAACTAAGCATCATTTAGTTAAGGTTATTACCTTTAAGCTATATGAAAGCTTTTGCAAAATATACCACTCGAGAGCCTTCTAGAAGACTATGATATCAATCATTCAAGAGCTTATGTGTTAGAATTACCAAAACTAAGTCACTAACCTTCAAGTCTAAATTTTTCATCTAGTAGTTTGAGATTTGTTCTAATCCCCTATCCAATGAAAGTAAAATTAAAAGTTCAAACTTTCAGCTCTAATTGACTGATAAATAAGTTTGAAATTTAGGATAAGCCTATATTTTGTGACTTAATCAAACTAAAGAGTGCTCTGCAATAGAAAAGTATCAAATATACTATAGAGACTAACAGATACTTTAAATTACGAATTAACTATAATTGAAATTTTTAAGCCATATAAAAATGCAACTTTCAAACGAATATCTTTTGCATGGAAAGGCTTCACATGTTTACGGAAGTTTATTCTTCATTTTCAAAACTAATTACTGGGCTAACTTCAGCAAAAGATCATTATGAGTTATATAAAAACAAATTAGATACATATACGTTCAAATCTCTAATCTAAGTTACTTTCATTTAGGTTAATAATAAATTATTGGCATTTACATTAAAAATTAAAAACTACATCATAATAAAAAACTGACATTATTTCAATCAAAATCAATGTGATGAATCTGTAAGTACTCCATACGTCTCTTAAGACTACAAAGCCTCTATAGATTTGAGATTTAGTAGTTTCATTAGTAGTAGGACTGATACTTATAGGGCGTGGACATAAGGCGAGTCCCAACCACAACCAAATGTTCCGAACATCTATTCAACATCTATTCCAATCAATCCCAAAATTATGGTATTTTGAAAAATACAAGAATACCTTGATTTACTAGAGAGGATCATGCTTCTTGAAAATACTATAGTAGTACCTCGATATAGTGAAACCTCTATAGTAAAAGCTCTTTATAATTAATATGAATTATTCACTGTATCACTATATTATTTACTATTACTACCACTATTTTTCTTATCTTATTTATCACAAATTAATATTTTATGTTTGTTCTATAAATTGAATTTACTTAGAATAACATATTTAATATATCAATACTTATTTGTAACTGAACTGGATACTGGGCTGGGGACTGAACTGGGGACTGAACTGGAGACAGTATGTTGTTTTACATATTTTTATAGTAAATCTTATATCATATATTGAGTTTCTAGATCGTTTCATTTTCTAGACTAACGGTATCACATTTGTCACCAATCATCAAATTAAACAGATCCTCAATAAATGACTAAATCTCAAACTAAACATTTCTTTATTTGAAAGTAATACTAACAAGGTTCTAGTACTTCCTGTATTACTAGGGGACATTTCTATTTCTATTTCCTTATATCAATTTAAGTTTATTTTGAATGTATTCTTCTAAAAGATTTTATTCCCACTAGTGTTCATGAGTCTTATATTGAAAATTCTCAAAATCTATCCAATTTAGTTATATTTCTAAAATTTCAACTTATAAAACAAATGTCATTTGACATATCAAATTGATGAAAAACTGTTCTGATAATATTGGTTTAAAATAGATGATGGCCTCCAAGGTTAGCCAACATCATTTTCTTCTATAGCTCAAATTGTAACTGCAATTGTGACTGTGTCTGAGACAGGGCCTAGTGTGCTTTTTTCTTAGATTCTGTTAATACTTGATTCTTATGCTCAAACATTAGTTTTTACAGTGTGATAGTCAAAATTAATTATTTTAAAAATTGATTGCACAAAATTTATAATTATACTATATATTGATTTTTAAGATATATTAAAGGTTCAACTTGATCTGATATAATCAATTATGAACTGAGTTTAAGAATAAAACACGTTAGATTCTTATTCAGCTAGTGTACCAATTGCACTCATCATACGCTTGACTTATCGAACTATTCTTCAACATCTAAATATAGTTCGAATTTTGTTCAGGAAGTTCTCTTAGAATCAACATAAGTATAATTAGCATCGCCTTTGAAGATTATTTTTGAATTTCTACTCACTGATTTAATCAGTTTTGTATGGTAGAAATGGTATCGAAATTTTCTCATTTTCAGATTGCTTCTTTTTATAGCTCAAAATTGTTCTCTTGAATGGATCAAATTAAACAACATTTTATAAAAATACTTATGAATAATTAGTCTTATATGTCAAAAGATGGAAAATAATTCATTTTATGTAATTAGATTAATATAAAAAAACACTCTTAATGGTATCTAATAGTAAAATAAATTAACTAAATTATTCATGATCTAAATGTTAGATTGCAAAGGCGTTCGAATTTAGAGTTATGATTAGAAGTTGAAAAAACTTCTTAAAAGTCATTAAGGAAAGTTACTTTATTTGAAGTCGGCCTTCTTGTGAATTAATCAAATCAAATATATTAAGAAGCATAACTCTAGTATAATTTAGCTTCTTACATTAATCAATCATTTGGTGATTATTGTATTTAAGAATGAAAAGTTTGATGCTATAGAAATAAATACATGTGTAATACGAACACTTACTAATTTATAAATTAAAATGTTTAACAATTCTTTATAACAACCAGATGTGATGCGTTGTCGTGGGATACTTCCCATCATAGCATAATATAGAGGATATTTAGAAACTTATAGAATATTCAAAAATAAATTGTAAATCTAATTTAGCAATAAATTCATGCGTCACTCTGGCAGATGGGCACATCAGCGGCTTTTGTCTTATTACCATCGTAGATTATTAAGTTTTTGAATGTAAGTTATAATTAGATATAATTTCATTTTTAATAATTCAAATATTAGATTTATTACATTTGTAGATAGTATTTATCAAATCAACTACTTAAAAATTATATACAATTATTTTTGCTTACGCATAAGCTAGATTAATAAATCATTCATAAATTGAATTCATATTTTCATTTCATTAGTTTCAGTCAAGATAAAAATATTAATAACTATTAGTTTAGACGAAAATATTTCTCCCATGATAAGTAGAACAAAATATAAAGACTTACAAGTTATAAATGAGATCACTGTATAACAGCTAAATTTATTGAAATGTGCTCACATTTACGATTGAATATCAGTATATATTACTCTATAGAAATCTGTCTCTATAGCTCTATTATCACAAACTTTTCCTAGAATAAGCAATCTTCTACCTTTCAATCTTTGTTCTTTTGATTTTTACTCAATAGCAAACACATTTGGGAACAGATCTTTGTAACAGATCTTTCAAACAGATCTTTGATACAGATCTTTGAACAGAACACATCTTTGAATCACATTCATACAAGCGTTAGTTTAGATTAATGAAACTGCGTTACACATAATAGACACTAATGGTATTAAAACTGGACATTGACTAATGCCTCAACAAATAATAGTTCTCATCAATTGATTTGGAGAATCAATCAACTGTTTCTATGAGGTTCAATTAAACGTTGTTTTTTAATCATTATAAATATTCTAATTTTGAGAATAAGTGTCGGACTTGGCGTACATATCAAAATATTCAGTTTTGCATCCGCCTGGATATCAAAATATCCAGTTTCGCATCCGTCTGGATACAAGCTAATGACAAAGTTCTTGACCGAATTTGAAACTACGAAAGCCAAGATCTCATTAGTCAAATGGGAAATTAAATTAATTGATATCAGGTTAGTATGAGAAGAGCTTGTTTGAGTTAATTCTCAGGAGAAATTGATCTGAAATTGATCTGAAACATTATTAACGCTATTATGTGTTAGATGTTCGATCTTCTCATTAGAAACTAACGATCAACAAAAGTTCGTTAAATATTCATCTATTCTCTATTAATTATTATTGATTTATATTAGTTAGTAAACTAAACTTTTGAAGAAATTCCTTGATAAATAGATCATTTATTATGCATTAAAAATACTTTCTATATTAAATTCAATATTGATGTAGAAATGTATGTTTAATGCATAGCTTAAGGTCAATTCGTTTAGGCATTCATTCAAATACAAGGTTCATTTAGCATGTTAGTGAAACATTTCTTAGTAAACCATCAAACTTTATCAACTTCTTTCAAACCGTGAGTAAATCAATTTTCTAATTAACAATTGACAAAATTTTGTTTACACCCTAATGTCTCGAAGATTGACTTCTAATATGTTTTATAAAAATATTTTACTTGTTATAAATTTAGTACAACTATTGAATAAATTTAATCAGGCAAGAGTAAATGAGCGACAAAACTTAGGACTGTACAATCGAGAATCCAATTTGAACTATTTGTAAATCAAATACTGTAAGAGATACGAATATGACTACTATTATTGATAATAATTTAATTTTCGATCATATTCAGTCTTATATATCATGTTATGTTCATCACTTTAATAAATAGAATATTCGTTAAAGAATTTTCGATAGTTCACTAATAAGTGTTAGCTATAATACATTTAAGATATGAGAACCTTTATGCTGATTACATGTCAAATTTACAATAGTAATTCATTTGCTTTAGTGGTGTGTTTCCCAAACGATCGTGTGAGTATCTTGGCAACTATTTTGTGAGGATGTATCTGATTTCGGAAAATTGAATCATATTGGACTTTTACTAGTTCTTCAATTATGGTTTATCTGATCAGTCTTCAGATTGAGCATAGCTGTTTTTTGCTCAATTTTCAATCTTTTAAATTTCCCCTAAGTATAATTCATTTTTGCTACTTCTCGTAAGATTTCAATCAAACATCGTTATGATATACTCAATAAATAAGAATTTTTTAAACTTTTGATTTTGAACTTAATGAGCTTATCCGGGAATAGATTAGATATAAAGATAGATTGAATTGCACACGAAACGGTCAAAGCCATAGACTGATATTACAAAAATATTTAAAGGTACCAGACATGAAAAGTCTGAGAATGACCGGACAAATGAACTGATTTGAAAATCGATAATAATCTTACAGAAAATAACTCAAAATATGAGTAACTATTGACTAAGAAAAGTAATTGAAGTATCATGAAAACGTTTCTACTTTATTTATAGTATCTAGTATATTAATATTATCTAGTACATTAATAGTATCTAGTACATTAATAGTATCTAGTATATTATTTACTGTATTAGATGTATCAGTCAATCTATTAGTTTCAAGTTTTCATATACTAAGTTAGAGAAATATCAAACTAATACTTGTACTTACATTTATGGATCAAATTGAATGATCCATAAGTTTATAGTTGAGTTTAAAAAGTTTGCTGTTTGGGTCGAAGAGAACTTAGACGAATAGAAATGATAATAATTTGACAAACAAAAGAATATATCTTAGTATTTAATACTGGACACAATGCTAGACAATAAGTAAATCTGTCATCAACTCAATATATAACAGTCAACCTCATGTGTGATAAGCTACGCTTCACAGTTAACTGATAATAAAACTCACTTTTATGTGACAATAGAAGCGCAGATGCAATAGAACTAGTCCAAGATTATTGATCCTCAATCTTATTCTCAATGCTTAATCGTTTCTTTAGTAGTCGTCAGCTGAAACTTTTCCAATTGAATCAAAATTTGAAGGAATATAAATTAGGTTGTATATTAAATCAAAAATTTAGAAAAATGTCCAAACTTTTATATCGATCAATCATCTATTAGGAAGTTCCATAAAATGAATTCAATTTAATAATCTAGTTCGCAAATTCAGTAACAGGCACCTTATCCAAGAACTAGAACCCAAACACTCAAATCCTACTCCTTAAGGAATTCATTGCTCAATTTACACTCAAATTTGTAAAACAAAGTGGATTTAAGTTAAACTAAAAGACCAAACTGTGAATAATTCATAAATCTAATAGATGTGCTCAGTATTATCAAAATTAGTCAATTTAAATCTCTGAATGAATACTTAATTGAAATACTGTGTTCTTAAGCCTAAAGTTCGAATTTTTGCCTGCAACTAACTCAATTTGAGCTGACGTGTCTGGTCTGACTTAGCTAACCTAACCTAACCTAACCTAACCTAACCTAACCTAACCTAACCTAACCTAACCCAACCTAACTTAATCTGATAAAACATTGTATATTGCACTGAAATCAGCTTTTTGCTTTAAAACTCGACATTTATCCGAAAAAATATTTGATTTTTAAAACAAATTCACTTATCCAAAAATGAATTGAAATTTTTGTGCACTTTTGCGTCTATTTCTAGAAGTACGTCAATCTTAGACTTTGGTGACTTTGATTTGTACCATAGCCTTCATGGCGTCCATACTGATCCCATTTTAACAGACTCTTTGACAGATCTTCAGATTTGGATCCTTCTATAACCTCATTCTGAGAGTCGATGAATTTACCCAAAAACTCGTTTGGAGAAATCAATTCATTTCAATTGACCACAACAAATAGAAAGCATCGCAAGACTTCATCCCTCGCAGTCAACGAGTCTCTGAACGGCTGATCCATAAGTTTATGTCGATCGGACAGATCTATCATCTTGTTTCTCGATAGTGATAATAGAAAGTGAAGTCCGAATACCGAAACTTCAATCGAGAAAGATTCAAATCACAATAAACATGAAGTTCCCCTAAAGACAGAGTCTGACTGCCATTCTGAGAACAAACCGCTGGCCTACACATTGAACCTCATCTGCCATCTCTCAAACCTACCCGTCGAATGAATTATAGATGTTTTACACCAGCGATTGTCAAACAGAAATTGAATCCCACGTGTGTTATTCTCCGATAATTGTTGAGTTAATTCAGTAAGACTTATTTTGTATTCTGCTTGCCTTCAGCTCCAGTTTCTGAAACCCAATGAGGACCGCATACGCTTAACATTTCAATCAAACGACTCATCATTTTTGCAATTAACGTCACTTATTTTTAATTCTGAGAATTAACTTGACTTTGGTTTCAAGTGAAGAGGCTTTAGATGTGCTTTCAAGCATTTAAATAACATTTAAACTTGTGAAATGCACTCGTTCTTAATTTACGATTGAAAACAACAACAGATTTTAAAATATCTCAGATAAGTCAACGATTAGATTGAGAAATAGCATCAAATTTCTTGTCCTTCTAATATATATTTGTGTGAGAATAAGCTAATATTTAGCAAATTTTCACACTTTCTATCAAAATGTACGAAATTGTTAATTAACGTAAAATCAAATTCAACTCATAAAAAGGGATAGAAATGAAAGTTTGTCCTATTCCTCACTCCAGTCTTTCAAATATTCTGAGCAAAACTCTAAAATCGAGTTATATTCACACCGAATCTAATTCTAATTTATATTCAAAATTGACTTTATATCAAATTAATCGATAGCTATTTTAATTGAAATAAATTATTTCTACAAAAAAAAAACTTTATAATAAAGATAATAATAATAATAAAGTTCAAAATCCTTTATTAAGAAGCCATTTAACGGAATCAATAACAAAGTCTCCCTTAAGAGTGAGAATAGAATTGGGTTCATTAATAGAAGACAAAATTCGTTTGCGATGGATTAATTCCAAATGACCCCTCAAGTCTTCCTCAAACTGCCAAATATCGCCCTGAACTTGTTGAATAAGAGTCAATGTCAAAGTCTTCTCATTATTCTTAAAATGGATTTGATCCAACTTTTCCAACACGTCCTTACGGTATGAATTGAAGAGTCCGTCCCACCTATTCTTCCAGTATTCCTCGTCATTTCTGCCTTCGATTTGATATCTTCTATAGACCGGTAATAACTTGGATCTGGTTCGAGGTATGAAATAAGACAAATTTGGTTTGACTTTGTTTGGCGGTGAGAATCCGGAAGGTTTAAGCCGTCCATCACTCTCTTGTTCCGATAATTGATTCTTCGGAAAAAGTCTTTCGACCCAAAACCATAAATTCTTATCAGCAATAGTTTGAGAATTAGCAAACTTATGATCTTCATGACCAACAAAAATCTGATTAAAAGGTTTAGAATTGATGTCAACTTTAGTAGAGCGACTTTCAGGATAATGTTTTTCCAACTTAACAGAAGATAAATGATAGATTTGATCACCAGTTAGTTTGAGGTAAGGCTGGTCGTGAGGTTGAGGTCCATGTAAAAAGTTGGGATCATTACGTTTGTATCTGAACGTCTTTTGGAGGCAATTTGACGATTTTATCGTAATTTCGGTTTATATAACGATGTTGACCTGTAATTATACCCAAATTAGATCGAGATAGACTTGTTTTACTTGTTTTTGTCAATTCGTGACCAAGCAATGATCGAAACATTATTTTTAATTAACTATTTTATATTTTATTATTTCAATTTGATTTATAAGTTTTAATCATTTTCCATACACACACATCATGTCTAGAAGTATATGTTTGTCTTTATAACGCTTTAACTCATCTTTTCTCTTAATAGCTTTTGACGTACTTTCCTATGAAACAGTGAAATTGCAGTTAACACGTTTCTAATGTTTATCTATTCCTAACAAGGGTTTGAAAACAGATTCATTGAAAAGTTAATTTCATGTCCAATAGATGTCAGAATATATGTGAAAACTATTGAGAAGCGGCGTAGCCCTAACAATTGATTTGACAAGTTTGAAACATTTTCTAGATTAAGTAATAAATTATAGAATTTAATTACATTAATTTTAAAGCAATATTCCTATTATAAATAAAATTTTTTTAATTAGCAAATAGACATTTTGACAGAAACGGGAATATTGCTTGAAATCAACTTAACTTAAATCTAATTAAATTCTATAATTTATTACTTAATCCATACATTTCATCGGTTAGAAAAGTTCTAAAAGTTTCAAATATATTAGACTCGAGAAACTAAACGAAAAATAAAAGATTCCACATAGGTCGATAGTCCTAAGAACCCACCTGACCAACAAGGACACATTCAAACTCTTTTGAAATTTGGTATCAAAGTAACTGAAAAATTAGATTCTTAATTTTGCAGAATTTAGAGGACATTTGCAAAAATGATTAATTGTCTGATATAATGTATGACTTTGACTATATTTCGAACTTGGTTTCATTTTAAAAGCATTCCGAAAGTATGCGACCTTCCTGGTTAAGTGTTCAAGTGAAAAACCATTCTCACTTCAGTCTGATTTTGTACACTAAAGTCATTTTTTCATACTTGAAGTTTTTCAAAATTGAGTCAAAATCTTTTTCCAATGAAGTATTTAATGAGAACAACATGCAAAACGTGTAAATTTCAGTAATTAAGGCTAACTGAAAGTAGAGATATAAAAGATTATCAAAACTGATCTATAGTGTCTATTCATTTTGCACCATTAGAAAATAGTGACAAAACATAACATAACTTTTAAATGATTACATAACCATACTAGGGATGATTATCCATCTGTAAAATAATCAGTTAGACCAAATCTCAAATCTCAAATCTCAGACTGAAGAGTGAATAATATAGCTAAAAATTTGATAATTTCCTTTTGACCTAGTAAACAAATCACATCCGATTCGATTGAGTGAATCATTGTATATATGTATGTACATATACATATAGACAACTATGTTTGTTAATTAGCTTATACTATAGGTCGTTTTGTACAAACTAAACAGTAGTTGTATTTATGTAGTGCGTGTCAGAACATATACAATCTACTATTTCAACTTAACTCACTGTGATCATTTAGCGAAAATTAGAGTCATTTAGTAATATATTTTCTAGATTGACGATCGTATCACACTGTGAATATATTAATATTCATTAATCTATAAAATGTTCCGTAAAGTTAAGAAATTGAGTCGATTATTGATAACTTGACATAAAAATTAATTTCCGGAAGACAAGAAAGCTGAACAAATTTATAAATAATATACCAGATTCTTAAATCAAAAAATGAAAAACATAATTTATTAACTATTTGATAATATTGTGAAACCTATTGTTCAATGAATTGAATAATAATCTATTCATATAGATAGTAATCAATTGACTGCTACTATAATTGCTTTCTTCACAGTTAATGTCTTTCACAATACTTATTACGAAACAATACTTATATTGTTTGAACTGAAGAGAAGCCAATTGGTAACTATTAAATGTTGAATTTTGCCACTAAGCAAACATTCATTTTTTTCAGTTGTACAATAAATGAAACTTTTATATAGAGAGATATGTTTTGAATAAATGATTTTCACTTTTTCCAAACAGGCTTTAGATCTGAAGATCTGTAAAGCAGTGCTTAGATCTAAACTGGGTTTAAAATGATAGCAAAAGTTGTATATATTTCAAAATAATGTTTCAAATCACGTATAGCATAAGTCATTATTTTTTTATATTAGTACTGAAAAATTCAGAAAAACTCAGAAAAACATATAGAATGAGAACATAAGGAAAACTAAAATCATGACAAATATAACTTAAGGCATGATAGCTATAGCATTCAATTAGTTGAGTTGATTGAAAAAGTTGTCATATTTAAGTAGAGCTTAATATAAGTTAAGTTACTTTAGCCATAAGGCAAAGTCAATCACCCGTTCGCCCACGCCATCCAAAAGACTACTCGTAGAATTATTTTGCGTTCAAGCCTTAAAATTTGAACATTCAAGCCCTAAAACTCGAACATTCAATGTAGATGTTTTGAAATTTTGAATAACTATTTGTAGGATTTTTTTGTGTTGAGGCCAAAAAAATTGAGCAAGCTTAGAAATAAGTGACGCATTAGTCGAGCAAGCTTAAAATAAGTAATACATTAGATATCCTTCATTTTAAGGCTTTAATGGTATAATCATTCACACAAGAAGTATTGAATCAAATTGCTTGTTGTAAAGGTTGACAACTCGTGTTCATTCAGTGTATAATAACTCTGTTGAATATTCATTAGGAGGTATTTCAAAAAATAACAAATTAAGAATTCATTACTCTTCCGAAGAGATGAACTGATATTAAAACATGAATCTATTCATTATTTTTGACGAATATATAAAAGACGTTTTTTATAATGACTTTATAAACATAGTCTAACTTAGAATATGGTTTTGATAAGTTAGGCGTTTTCTTTTTAAAGTCCTTCTAAACTTATCTATTGAATCATCAATTCCCAGTAAAACTCACCTGATTATTCTCAACATAACTTGATTTAAATTTGAAAGACTAAGAATTTAAAGGATCCTAGAACTGATGATAAATTACTATTAAGACTTATAATGTGTAAGGTAATTGACGCATTTTTGTATGGACATTAACATCGATTATGCTAAAATCATTGAAAAGCATAAAGGACAGGCTTATCAAATAGAAGTATTATTAGATATTTTATACTTTATTCGTTTTCTCTTTTATATGTATTTATGTTATATAATCCAATAAAAAATAAGCTCAACAAAAATTCAGCAGAAAAAAAGCTCAACAAAAAGCTGAAAAATCAGATTAAAAGCAAAATCTCTATGATTGAGTTAGAACTATCGGCATGGAATAAATAAATAAGAAATCACTCGAAAATTAGTTTAAAGCGCGTAATATAAGCGATAACTTAAAGTTTAAAATACACATAAAATTGTTAGCTATCATAAAGTATCGCACTATACTCTAGACTCTGATCAGATTAGAATTTGATTGATAAAGATGATTTGTAAGATTTTGTAGTTAAATTTACTTTTCAATCAATCTTAGCACTTAGATGATAACGAAAAAGTATCTTTAAAAATATTTTCCTATCCTTGCACATTACTAAATAACCAAATATCTAAGTCTAGACATATTTAGACTAGAGTAAAAGCTCAATAGACTATATTGTATTGAATAAATTTAGTGTTGTTAGAAGTCTCTCTCTATAAGTTATTGATTGATTAAGTGTTTAATATTATACTTAACTTATGTTATAATATATAAGTTGCATTGACATAATAGCAGTTTAACAGCAAATAACTAAATATTAAATATCTATAAATCGATTTGGTTGACATAGTAAATGTGTAAAAGACATATAAGTCGAAGACAGATAGATTGGTGAAAGAAGTAAATATTAGTTTTTCTAATATAACACAGACCATGAAGCTGATCAGTGATTCCTCTCATGTGATCTAAACATCTTATATAACAAATGAGAAGTTTCTTATATTAAGGAAAAGAATAATAGATGATTTTAAATCCTTTAGCTTCCATATTAAGATTAATTACTATATATGGCATGTAATAGCAAATTCTTATTTAACTCATTTATATTGTTTCCTATATTTTAATTCTTATTTAATTTTAATTTTAATTCATACTAAAACATAATTTGAAAAATTTAATATAAAACAATCAGTTTAGAAGGAATAATATGATATAATAATAAAAGGGTGCCCATTAGATTTTCTCAAGAATAATGATATAATAAAAAAGGTGTCCATTAGACTTATCTGATTAGCCGCAGGTGCATCGTTATGTATAAGACTAAAGATTATCTAAACAATTTACTACTCATTTAAGTTGCTAAGGGCGAGGTCTTCTTTATTATGTCCTTCTATTCAATTTGAATCATTCCTACTCTGGTTTTCTATCTTTTATCAAAACATGTTTATCTTGAAAATCTGAATTTTCTTGTTTTTTACTTATTATTTCTTGTTTCCATTTTGATTTAGTTTAATTGAACAGAAATTGGTATTTATTTGCTTTAATAATAGCTTACATGATATGTTAATTATATTTAAATATATCAAAATTTACAAATTAATTCAACAGATACAAGTAAAACACATAAATCTGAATTATAAACTATATGAATAGTAATTCAATGAATTGATTACTTCTTTTAATGAATAAATGTATTTATTTCAATATTAGTCTTATTTCTACCCAACCAACTCTTCCAACCCTTCCAACTCTTCCAACCCTTCCAACTCTTCCAACCCTTAAGTTAAAGACTAAGTGATAAGAACTAAACCCAAATGACTCAATAGATTGAAATGTCAATAAGTATTAGATAATTTAAAGTGAATCTAAACACGAAGGAAAGGTTGTGCAAAGAAAGAATAAATCTATAAATCGGGTAATGATGATGTAGAGATAATAATTATTTTGATTTACATCCAAAAGGGCTTAAGGGAAATATATTAAAATAGCTCATTATAACAGTGTATATTAACTATTATAACAGTGTATATTAACTATTATACACTATTTTATTTCATATTTGACCCACTCTTGTCACATGTTTTACAACTTGTTTCTATAACTAATTAACTTCCCGTAATTTGTCATATAATTCTTATTTTATATATTTATTCATATATTTACTAAATTATGTTATGATTCATATTTTTCTATTTAATAAATCAAATAATAAATCAGTTTTTACAGCTTTCAACACAATTATTTATAATATATTCGTTGAGGAAAATATATTATTTTTACCATATATGATGTACAAAGTACCTAGATACAATATCTAATTCGACTCTACAATCATAGTTACTTTATTCCAAAACTAAATTCATTCCTTTCTTCATATCAAATATTCATTAAAATACATGAAAACCGACTCTTGTATTAATCTTGTTTTGCATGACATTTATAAGGAATAAACATTCTTACATTTCGCACAAGACTTGAGTATAATTTTTGTACTTTCAATAGATATGGTTTTGTTTAAGTGTTTGGTTTGAGAAATATCTTCAAAAACAGTTGCATTGAAAGCAGAAAAGACCTTAAAAAATAAGTTTGTGATTGAGAAATATAAATATTTACAATCAGATAAAAGAATTTTGAAATGTCTTTTGATCAGAATTTGTGAACTGTAGACTAGAGAATACTAAAAGATTCTGAAACTATTAGAAAATACTAAGAGATTCTGATATCATGAGAGAATACTATAAGATTCTAAAACCATTTCTTTTCATACGATGAAAACATGAAAAGAGAGTCAACTTATTGAATTAAACATTTTATAGAAGTTGACACTAAATAAAACATCTAGCACTTCATATATCTTCACAGATTCTATTCATACTCAACTTAGTTATTCTAGTTTTTAGATCTCGACAATTTGCTTTAATAGAAGATTAGGTTAGGTTAGATTAGATTAAGTTAGGTTGAATTAGGTTAGGTTGGATTAGGTTAGGTTAGGTCAGATTAGATTAGGTCTCTTTCCGTTAAAACAATTATTTTTATAACCAATAGAGTTTATAAAAATTTCAAACGTAAACATTTCTATAAACTCAATAATGTTTGTAGGTTTAAAACAATTTATGACCTCATCGTCAATGATGTAATTTAGACAAATAAAGGCTTGTTAAACATTTAGAATCTACTTAGCGTATATTCACACCTAATTGTAGGTCACATGATTTGTCGGTCAAATTTTTCAAGTCTTATTTCAGTCGGATATATGAGATAATTAGTATATGAAATCATTTGATATCATATGAACTAAGTGAAGGTAATACGAGAGTGAAATTTGTGAAATATGTGAGTCAAATTTCGCTGAAACTATCTGACGCAACAACTGCTTTTCCTGAATTCAAATTTCAATGACATATCCCCCAATGTGTGAATGATGACATACCCCTACCTTTATTAATATTGAGAATAATAATAAAATCCCATCAGTCTTTATTTAATATTTACTCAATTAAGAGTTTTATCTATTGAATAAGAGGATGTCTTGATATCAAATAATATAAGATGTTTGTATAGATAGGAATATATTTGTATGAATAGCAATTTATCTGTATGCATTGATATATATGTTTGTATAGATAGCAATTTAAGCTTACTTTTCAAATATAATTCACTTATGAATCACTCGATAAGTCCTTTCATAAATTCTGTTTCAGGTCGAGATGTAATAAATCAAATTAATTGACAATTAGGTTGAAATTTCTACTTCAACATGAATTATTGATAATCTATATGTTTACTGAACGAGTCTCTACGATAACACATCAGATATAGTAGTAATAAATATATTTTACTAGATTAGAAAGTATACTACCAAATAGTTATGCTAATGGCTTTAGTTCAATCACATCACATGTCATTTATTGGAAGCAAATCTCTTCAAACCTTTTTTTACTTACTTTCGAGCCATTTCGTGAAAATATTGAAATATTTATTTCGTGGAAATCCTTGAAAATCAAATTTGAATCTTAACTATGAAAAACAACTGTGTGTAACATTATAACAGATAACTCATTAAACTTGTATAAGGTAATAGATTTATGAGATTTTTATCCAATTGAATTACTTTTACGTTTTTTTGCCCAAAATTCAGGCCTCAATTCTTTGAGAAATTTTCTAATCTTTCAAATGACAACTTTTAACACTATTAGCGTAAAAATTGATTTGAAAAGAAAATAAAAAAGTTTAGAAACTAATTATGATTCAGTAAAAGATATGATATGTTTGAGAGAGAGAGAGAGAGAGAGAGAGAGAGAGAGAGAGAGAGAGAGAGAGAGAGAGAGAGAGAAGCAAGATAGAAATAATAAAAAAACAGGACATACAAAGTTGTAATAAAACTTAACAACGAGCATGCGCAAAGGTGACGTGCAAGTGCTAAGGGGCTGAAAGACTACTTCTCAGCTAGAAGTTGGTTCACATATTTCTACATTTCAGATATGTTGCCATACACATAGTCACATAAGTTGGTATGCATACAGTCATATAAGTTGCTCCACTACTTTGTAAGCTGTTCTAAACTGTCTGGAGTGATGAAATGCTATCTCTGTTGAATTTCAGTTGAATTGAAAGCGTTCGTAATATCTGTTTTGTTCTGGAAGTCGTCATAATATATGTTCAGTGCTCATATTTCTAAAAGTCCTCATAATATCTGTTCAGTGCTTACAATTCCGAAAGTATTCATAATATCTGTTCAGTGCTTACAATTCCGAAAGTATTCATAATATCTTTTAAGTGCTTATAGTTCTTAAGGTACGTTCAAAATAGATTAGTATATGAGCTATTCGTGCAGTTGTGTCTGAAAAATTAAATTTTCTGTCATCTGGAGCTAACAAATTGATGCGACCACTAGTTCTGCAGTCATAATGACAAAAACTAAACATTTGCTCATTTTCTCAAATATGTTTTTGAAGATTGATTTGAAGAAAATACTTCAGATCCTTATAGTTCAAACCCACGCAATCAGAGGCACAATAAGTATTTTGTCCTTATAGAGAAATACGAATTGAAAACAAATACTTCAGTGATAAAATTCATATTCCCTTATATTTATGGACAACTTTTTTGGCCACTAATCTCTATCGGATCTTCTTTTGCTCATTACTACTGAAAAGAGAAGAATAAGCGAGAAGAATACCATCTATACTCACAAACTGATGCAGAACATGTCTAAATCAAATGATTGTTATGTATCAGTACATGTTCGCTGATTGGCAATACGCTATCAGAGATTTATCATATGCTGAACATTGATCCGCGATAAGGAATTCAGTGAAGACGTTAGCTTACAAGCTGAGTATCTGAGTATCTGAGTAGCTGAGTATCTGAGTAACTGAGTATCTGAGTAACTGAGTATCTGAGTATCTGAGTATCTGAGTTTAAGGCTCGCGTTTGGAAACCTTCTGATACAGTATAAGCTGTTGTTTTCATTAGTTTTGGTCACCTTCTCGCCCATCAGACACAGCATAAGCTGTTGTTTTCATTAGTTTGGTCACTGGTGTTCAACTGTTTTATATACTTTGAGATTCCATTGGGAAATAGACATAATAACTCGCATTTCATTTTAAGCCACATCTCATTGCATTAAATGTTTTTCTGCTAAAGACATCACCACAAGAATAATCATCATTAGTGTTGATAAAATATATACTTCTCTAGGTAAGTCGTTTACTATTTGTTCAGATTTGTATTCAAGCTTTTTAACTCTATTTGTGCCTCAATTTAATCCTTATAATCATTACAATCATTACTGGCCACTCTGTTTATACTCTAATTTTTAAAAAGTTGAGTAACTTTTCTAAGCTATCAACTGATAAAAATATATATCGATTATATATTGTTGAGTCAAAACTAAAACTTAGTAATAATTATGATTTTAATTAAATTTTTCATTTTCATCTTCATCTTAACGGACTTGGATTAAAGTAACCATAGTAATAGCTCGTAGTTTAGTCTATGATAAATGACTCTATGGAAGGCTAACATCCCTTTGTTGAAGATAACGCCTTTTTTAGTTATGAAATACCTTACAATAAGGTGACATATTATGCCTTCTCAACAATAGGATAAGAGATCCTCAACAATTTTAGTCCAGCTATAGTACACTTTAGCTATACTACACTTTAGCAATACTGTACTTTTCAGCTATACTACACTTTAGCAATACTGCACTTTTCAGCTGTACTACACGTTTGAGCTATACTGCACTTTTCAGCTATACTACTCTTTCAGCTATACAACACTTTTCAGCTACACTACACTTTTAACACAATAAGTTTAACACTAAAATACCAGCTTTTCCACAATAGGGCATCAGCTTTACAGCGTTTTATCTCTTTACTAATAAATATTTGCTCAAAACAAATTTCATTCTTCCTAAATAACTACAATTTGTTTACATCTGAAATCCAATATATGTTAATCAGTGGATTAATGCCAAATCTCAAATATATCTGTTCATAAACAACTACTTGATTTGCCAGAAACTAGATTCCTCTGACTCTTGTACCGCTTATTCATTACTATTATCACAATACATGCTTTATAATTAGTAATAATTGTTATTCCATCACAATTATCACTCTTCATATCTGTCCTTAACTCAGCGCAATCTTCATAACTGTTCAGCTGAGTACAACTTCATAACTGTTCAGTTAAGTAGAACTTCATAACTGTCTATAACTAAGTACAACTTAATAACTATCCTTAACCGAGCACTATCTTCATAACTGTCCCTAACCGAGCACAATATTCATAACTGTCTAGTAGCATATAAGGTGATCTAAAAACAACAATTTAAGAGTGAGTAACTAGTTCACCAAAAAAAAAAAAAAAAGAAACGACGAAAATACTAAAACATAAAACTAATCTGAAATTAGTTGCTAGTACTATATTCTAATAACCTTAATTATAAATATAACTATTAGTTAAGTAGTTATATTAATTTATTAACTATTTATTATTATTATTATTATTATTATTATTATTATTATTATTATAAATAATTAATCAAGTGTGTATTATGTGTATTATGTCTATTATTTTTGTTGCTCTATATATTTCTGTTTATTATTATTATTACCATCCCTTATCTCTATTTAGATCTTTTTAGATTGACTACTAGTTCGTGGATTATATAACATATTTTCATTATTAAGATTAATTGTTTCTTACTCCCAAACATGCTTATTTCTTACTTATACCTCAATAGATATAATGAGCTATAAATGAACTTATATTTTCCAGATATTTCTTACCACACCATAACCTTGATTGTCTAACATATTCATCTATAACCTCTTTCTAGAGGATCTTCTTCTTTTATAGATCAGTCTCATTTAATTATAATTTCTATTTCTATTTGGTTTGTTTATTATTTTTAACGCATTATTTACTTGGTCAAATATTTTTACTTCTATTCTATACCAGTGTAGTTTAATGTTCACGGCCTACTCTCTCTCTCTCTCTCTCTCTCTCTCTCTCTCCGACTCTTACATTCAATTATTTCTCTTTACCAAAATCCAATCGATTTAATACCATTTATATATCTAAACAATGAAGCATATTAGATCTTATAACAAAACACTAACTACCAATAATCTAGTCCTTAATTTAGTGTTTAATATTGTTTTTATTTGACTGAAACGAATATATCTAATTTTAGCCACAGAGCCCTTGACTTTAGTGTTGATTTCAAGTTTGCTTAACCTTACTTTTTCAGTCTTTTTTTAGTCTTTTGGCTTTCGTTGAGCAATAAATGAATGAAATCCATTGAAATACTGTCTTAAAATAATTGCAAACTGTTTTTTCTTCACTTATATTGCTATATCTTGTTTAGCCTATTAATCAATTTAAAACATCTAGTCCTTCACAATTGTCGATCATTATCAACTTATCGTATTTATTAGATTTTCAAATGATTTCTAATTAAAAATAGAATATTTTATTTAGATATTACTAACCAAAAATAGAGCACATACTAAAGTAATCACCAACAATACGGGAGATATAGTCTATGTACAGTAAAAGAAGTAATACGCTTAGTATAGACTATGCTGTAAAGGGGACCAAAATGCGCTCTAAACTACTTCTACATGTATGTTTGTATTAGATGATCGGACTCTCAAAAAAGGAATGTCTTACATGTCAGAGACTGACAACAAACACATATAAATGGGGCTAAAATCTAGTGTTGAAAATTCAATGTTATTGCGCTGTTTTTGTTGTTCAGGCAATAACACTGGTTTACGATATAGCAATCCGATGACCGGAAGTCTCACTTAAGTGGATTTTCAATATTGCAAAACAGGTCTTATTTAGAAAAGACATCAAATACGCTAAGCTTTGACTCTTGCTTTTGAAAAATGACTAAATTCACTGATATATACAGCTAAAGTTTCCAATCTGAGCAAGTGTTAGGTTAGGTTGGACTAAGATAGGCTAGGTTGGACTAAGTTAGGCTAGGTTGGCTAAAGATAGGTTAGGTCGGTTTAACTTTTGTCATCTTTAGATGAAAGTAATCCAGGCCTGTTTATAATTTCTAATAAGATAACATTTTCTACAAATGTCATTTCAAATCTTGTTCGCTACTACTTTGTCGATTGATAAAAATAAAAGTGGATTAAACTCAAACCTAAAGAGCCATTGGTTTTAGTGTTGTATGTAATACGATATATGTAATTCTGATCAATTCCCATGAAGTACTTTCTGGTTAAACGATAATTTTTGGTGAGAGAGAGAGAGAAAGACGCGAGAGATGAGGCAGATCGGAATGCCTTATACATTGAATCCCATTTGAAAGACTTATCCTCAAAAATATTTTCAATGTCCAAACCCATCAGTGACCCTAATCCCAAAATTTACAATCGAATCGTTAGTCATTGTGAATCGAGTTTTGGTCACGAGAACCCCAGAGTCGCCCAATGATTACCATAATAAATAAATAATTCTTACACTATATTTTATGCTTTGAGGTCAACTTTAGTTATTCAAGTATTAAAAACTGGATCACACACACACACACACACACACACACACATACCACATACTGTATATATATCTATATATATCTATGATCTAAATGGATCTGACGCTACCGTTAATCTATCAAATCTTCTCAACTAAAGTAATCCATTTCCAACTATTAAACAAAATGATTAATTTTCTTTTGCTGTCTATTTTTGGCCATCAGTTCTATCAAAATATAATATATATCTTGAAGAATAATAGAGTTCTGTTAAAACCTATTTTTGTGTACACTTATTTATAATTTTCAACGTCCTATTCAGTTATTATTAAGTAATAAATAACAGAATTTATTCATACAAATAACGGAATTCATTCTTATAAATAACGGAATTCATTCATATATATAACGGAATTCATTCTTATAAATAACGGAATTTATTCATATGAATAACAGAACCTATTCATATGAGTAACAGAACCTATTCATACAGTAGAGAGTACTTAAATTATTGTAACAGTACATCAAATTCAAATAATAGCAATTGAAGACACCATTTATAAAATTGATTGCTATACTTCAAAGCAATAAATCTCTCAACTGATAGAAGTAAAAACTTTATATTTGAAGTCTTTACGCGAGAAGATTTACCTAAAAATCATATAATTAAAAAGTGATAAAATCATTCATAGAAGTTAGAGCTCTATCAAAATTGAACAAAGTAACCAAGACACATTACTGAAGTTTCTTTATTTCATATAATTGACATAAAGTCACATCGAGCTATCATCATCATCATACGATCCATGAAGACTTAAAACGAGCAACTCTTCTGGTTAGGACTGACAGAAAGACATGACAGTATTAAACCTATTTCAGGAATTGAATGCTCACAGCGTGAGAACGCAGCGACTATACACCCCTGCCATAAGTTCACTGTTCTTTACTGTAATGTTATCCATATTCACTCTTATTATGACTCAATACCCTTAGATCATTGATTTTGAAATTTGCTTTTGGTGCTTTAGTTTTTTTTGTTTTATAGCTTTAATTCTTTGGTTTTAAACTTAATTCTTTGGTTTTAAACCTTAATTCTCTGACTTTTAAACTCTAATTTTTGACTTTGAAGCTCAAATTTTTATTTTATTTTTAAACATTAATTCTTTGAACTTAAACTTTAATACTTTGAATTTTAAACTTAAAAATTTTTACTTTTAAAACAAATTTGAAAAAAAGTTAAACTAAACAAGAATAATAAATGGATTTTTGTGTGAAAATAAATGCTTAGGCATGAAATCGGACAAAAATGGGTCGTGATTTCTAGGTTAGTGCCTGTCATATAGAAGCATTAACTATAAGAGCTTATTCTTTATGTTTTCCTTATTCTACATGTTTTTCTTATTGTTGGTATTTTCTGTTTTTTCTTCTTCTTCTTCTACTTCTTGTACCCGTTGTTCTCACACACAATCGATTGAAGTTTAACCATCACTTTTCACTATATCTTTCGGTCAATGCACTTTATACTTTAAATATATCTATCAGTTCCTATATTGAATTCCACCACTAATTATTCGCTTAAATTATTCCTTTGATTGATTCAAATTAGGTCAATATTTCTTTTTATTGGAATAAACTTGAAATTAATGCATTCAATCGATTATGAATCGTATTCATGGCAATCAATAGCTTTAATTTGTATCCCATATAAAAAAATGTTTTAAGTGTTTTGCTTTTGGCTCAATCAAAATTGTTTTTTTATTGTTATAATCTATGAGATTTTGCTTAACTTTTGTTTAATTTTATCGATTATTTTCAGATAAAGATAAGTATTTTTTGAAATAATTTCCAAATAGTTGAATAGGTAATAGATTGAAAAGATTTATTTTTAGTGCAACGATCTAAGTTAAAAGAATCAGGTTGACGAATATTTGAGCAATTATTTAAGCTGAGTTAAGGGTTACAAAAAGTCAGATAGACTAAAGCCCAATTAGTATTTCAGCATGAATTCAAGACTGAAACATCTGATCGCCTATCAACCTAACCTAGCCCAGTCTATTCTAACCTATCCAACCTAGCCCAACCTAACCTAACCTAACCTAGCCCAATCTAACCTAACCTATCTTTATAACTTTAAAATGACATAGCTTGACATATCTGCATAACAAGCATATCAAAAATTGTCAAACTTAAAAACACTTCTAGTCTGTGAACCTATATGTTGTTGGATGTGTTACTATCTGTTTTGTTAGTCGAGAGATGGTCCATCTCAAGAGATTTGTATACTATGTTTGCATAATAGTAAAACATTTCACATTAAATGAGAAAGAAGTGAAAATCAATTTGATGCTATTCAATATAAATACAGTACTAGATTGAAAATTGACACACTTTTTTACTTTGTAACAACTTCTCTTTGAGCAGTATTTTAATAAATTTTTCTGTAACGGACTTAAACTTTAATCAGACTATTTCTCTTCTAAATAATTCTAACACTAATTAAGAAAACTATTTTTAGTACTACTCAACTTAAGCCGATTTGAACTTAATTTTTAGTTGCTTTAGCAAAATAATCGATCATATACTTTGAGTTATAAAAGTACTGGAAATTAAAATAACACAAAGATATATATAAGATAGCTTTGACTTAAACCTAACTTCTAAAGATTAGAATAGTAGAAAAAATATATATAAGATAGTTTCAACTTAGACCTAACTTCTAAAAATTATAATGCAAATATATATAAGATAGCTTGAAACTTAAACCAAACATCTAAAAGTACATGACAAAAAACAAGCTGACAACTGGTTCAATCAATTGTTCCTTAATCTAGATTTCATATGAAGCAAACTTTAGCAGCTATGGGAGAAGACAAGGAATTCAATTGCATCAAAATTGTTGTTGTCGGAGATGTGCGTGCAGGCAAAACTTCTCTTATTCATCGATTTATTAACGATAAATTTCCTGAGGTATTATATCTTTATATTCATTCTATTATATATCTGTTCCGCAATTATTTCGATTCGTATGTCATAATAGTTGTTATACTAATTTTTTTTTATTAGTTCAATACAAAAAAATTCAAAACAAAACATTCAACATTCCTAGCATAAAATTTTAATAGAAATAAGATCTATCGTAATCTAAAACAAATCAGATATTCTAATATGAGATGCCATAAAATTTCTCAATTTATCTATTAATATATTTCTCTTAAAGAACATTACGTTTAGGAAAGAAATATAATATCTATTTATAGATATCTATTAAAATATTTCAATTAATCGTTGAGATGTTAAATTGAAATAAAGCTAGTTAACATGATTAGAAAATGTTAATTATTAATGACTAATATATGAAAAATGAATATGATAATATATGAAAAATGAATATGATAGTATATATGAATTTCATAGATATATACTCCAACCGGTTTCGAGAAATACACAGTTGGTTTTGAAGTAGGCGGATATCACTTCAATTCCACCATATGGGATACTTCAGGTAAATAACCCAACATTTATTTCTCGTATACCATTCCGTAATAATTATCAAATATTAACGCTTAAGCTTTCGTTTCCAAATATTTCTCTTAATCATTTCTTCAATTGTAATGCTCATTTCTGGTACAGTCTGACCTAGTTATTGGTAACTTGGTTATGGGCAAACTAGATTGTTAACAAATCATTTATTAAGTCCAATCCACCAATGAGTCTAATCTTATATTAAAGAGTTGGGATATAGACAAACCTGGTTACAGGCAACTTATATACTACGCACCTACCAGTCGCTTACAACCAGGTCAGACTGTATTCGTGAAAGGTATAAATAGAAAAAATGTTACGCTAGATATTAATAGTATATGACGAGAGAATAAATTGCTAGACATTGATTATTAATTTCTATGATTTCAATGATGGCGTTGAAAAAAAAGTGGCAAAAAAGTGACAAAAAAAGCATCAAAAATAACAACTTTCGCAATCTTACTGAAGAGAAGCGATCGAGCGTAAAATATTAATGAAAAATGTTGGCAGAGCTTTAGATTGTCATAACATAATATATGTGGTTTGTTGCCTAAACCCATGTCAATACATTCACTAATCTAATGCTAGTTTTTCTCTATATTTTCGCTTCTTCTAACTTATTGCGAGATATGAGCAATCGTATTTTATGCAATCACATTTTCTAAACTATGCTCATTTAACTTAGTTTTGAAAAACATTTCTGTACTTTCAAACTGAAATGTTTACAATTAATTTAAATTAAGTATAATTCTTTAATTCTTTAATTCTTTAATTCTTTAAGAATTATAATTCTTTCTTTCTATCTAATAGCTTTTTTATTCTAACTAGTTATCATTCCATTCATGCTAAGGCATTTTAATAAACTTTATATTTGTTTAAGTAATACTTAGACCAGAAATATATCATAACTTAAGTAATCCTTAGACCAAAAACATATCATAACTTAAATTAATCTCAACCATAAAGCCAGAAATCATAATTAATATTATAGTTATTTATCTGTTTAGGTGCTCTTCCATATGACACTGTCAGACCACTAGCATATCAAGACGCAGATGTCTTTCTTATTTGTTTCCATCTTGGAGACTGGAATTCATTACAGAATGTAGTCAATAAGGTATGCAAACATAGTTTATCTTAGCTTCACTTTGTAGGGGCTCAGGCTTTCAAAATGTGATAGGACTGAGGCTTTCAGTGCGTGATAGTGACTGAAGCTTTCAGTGCGTGATAGTGACTGAAGCTTTTTGAGCTTTATAGGGGCTCAGGCTTTCATAGCTTCATAGGGACTGAGATTCAAACTAGAGATCGTGTGAGAAACAACTCGAATAATAGACTTAAACAGGTCTACTTATTTATAATTAGCAGCACGTCTTAATGAACGCTAACTGTGTTAATTAACTGTATTTTTTCATATAATTTATTATAATTAGTGGTATCCAGAAGTACATCAACATTCATCATCAGTACCTGTGATACTATGCGGCTGTCAGAGTGACCAACGATTTGCTGAAATTCAATCTAACATCTATAGTGATTCAAAGAGAAGACCAGTTTTCTCTGAACAGGTGAATTACTAATGAGTAGATCGATAGTCAGATCGATAGTCAGATCGATTGTCGCATCGATTGTCACATCGATTGTCACATCGATTTTCAACTTCTAAAGTTTGATCTTTTCTTAATTAGGCACTTGCCGTTTCTCGGCAAATCGGAGCCATCACTTACGTTGAGACTTCAGCCTTCTTTAATAATAGGACAGCTCAAGAGGCTTTCGAAGTTTCTGCCTTAGCCGCTAAGGGAAAATTAAATAATAATAATAAAATTAAAACTTCTTCATCTTCTACTACTTTGACGAGGCATAGATCACTTTTTAAGTTACGTAAGTGTAAGAGTAAAGCTGAGTTTAAAGATGAACCTAAGAAATGCTCTATTATGTAAGCAATCTGAAACATGTTCATTCATGTAAGTTATATGAAATTGATCTATCTTTTGAGCAATCTGAGAATGCTCTATCTTGTAATAAACCTAAAAGTCTTCTATCATGTAAGCAATCTAAAAGTGTTCAATCGTGTAATATAGTCTCTAATTATTACTATATGAAAAGATTATATATATTGTAAGAAATTATTCAATAAAATTACCTTTTGTTTACTATTTTATCACTAAATTCATTTAATTTGCAAATTGATTTCTTTTCTCATAAATTTTCATTTCTTTATAGTGAATCATAGATGAAAGTTTTAATTATTGATAGAATCAAATAATTCAAAGTTAGGCAATTACTTGATATACACTCAAATACTTATGTCCTTTGATGGCAACTAGAAGTGATGGTATGCTTACCATCAGATTGTAATATCTGTAGATATTCAGAAATTTGTAGAATGTTCAATATACTAATCAAAAAAAATTAAAATCAAATTTGCTAACAAACTCATGAACATGACAGGGAGGTTGACGTAGCGATGGACTCGTCATGTTGCTATCGCGGATTACTAAGTTTACGAGTGTAGTGGTATTATGGTTTAATTTGATTTATTCAACATTAGACATTATGAACTGAAATAGTAAAACATTTACTCCAGTATCTCATGAGCATGAAGTCCATAAACAAGGAGTTGATTAGTTTTTAAGGCGGCATTCATTCAAATTATACTTTTTCATATCACACGCATTAAGTCTAATCATAAGTCGTTAAATAATATTTATAAATAAGTTCTGTGAAACATTCAACTTTCTCAGTAATGCTCGTGTATCACGATTTTTGATGAGTTTAGTGAACAAAATCAATTTTTTAATAGCTTAATATGAAGTTATCTCACGCTATGAGAAAATACTAAAATCTTACTCTAAATATACACATTTAGCTCAGAAAATGGTTTATGGTATCAAATTAAAATGGATTGAATGCAACTATATCATGAATTGACTATAAAAATCAGTTATGCTATTAATGAGAGAAAAGGGCAGATAATATGATATTAAAACTTCAATTTTTACTTAAATATAGCAAAACATGTTTTCAATACTAGAGGCCCTAGCTCTTTCAGAAATCATACTATCATACATTAATTTGTACCTTAATCTATTTCAGTTTAAGCTAGTGGGATTAAATATCAACATAAGAAATCTTTATTTTATTTCATTTATTTCAGTCCAACTTTTATAGATAATGGATTATCAATTGAGATCAGACAAACATCTGGTTTAAGAGCACCAAACTGACTTATATTAATAGTTTCTCTGAGTTAAAGTTTAGTAAAACATTTCAAATATATAACAGATGGACATTACGTAAATAGTTTATATAAGCTAATGGATAGAGAATAGAGTTCAATATTCTTGTAGTTCTAGAGTGATACATATGGTTGCTTCTTAATATAACCAATTAAATTAGCCTAATTAATGATGATACCATATTTTTAAGCTAAGTTAGCTTGTTAGGTCAGGGGTTAGGTTATGGAAATACAGTATTTGAACCGAACCCTATTCTCTACACATTAGCATTAGAAAAGCAGAGAACATACATTTCTCGTCTTCATGTCACAGATAGTATTGAATATTTTAAAGTTCATGTTATACTATCATTTTCAGTATTTTTTTTTGTTCATTCATAAAACAGTATTGAATGTATTAGTATTTGATAGTTTGATTTGAAGTATACTCAAACAAAGAGATTAATGTCAAATGATTTCTGAAGAACTTTATGTTTGAAAAATATATTTAAACGCTTTAAATAACCGAAGTTCTGTCATAATTGACGTTTGAGTTTGATAGCAAGTTTAGTTAGATGACATAAAAACCATTTTGTGACATGATCATAATATATTAATTAGTATTAGTCTTCAATTTTCGCAACTCATAAATCATCGCAACATCTTTAGTGATCTTTAGATCTTACACAAATGCCATGATTAGGGTCATAAAAATTAATCGTTTCAGCATTTGTGGACAATCATTTGTGATAGTTGTGATTTGAGTAGAATTTATAGGTTAGGTTAGGAAATGAGATATAATAGGTTAGGTTGGGTTAAGTTAGGTTGGATTAAGTTAGGTTGGATTAAGTTAGGTTGGATTAAGTTAGGTTGGGATATATGATATCAGCTAACTAATGGTCACGAGATTTGAACTAAAAGATAATTCCAAACCAATAAACAGCAACTCTTTTATTACATTTACAAACCTATGATAACATGTCTATCTGAAAGAGAAGAAATTCAATTCACGTCTAAAAGTCACGCTGCAATAAACATACCAAATGATTGTCCAACACTTTTCTCTCTTCTCTTCAGTCTTAAGATTGAATTTTTCCACAATTGCTGCATTAAAACGAAAACTTGAATTGTAAATAGCAGTCAATCAAATGGAGAGAGAGAAAACGTAAAAATTGGTTTTATCAGTGAACTTCTATCTCAGTCAGAATTTCTGGCCTTAAGGTAGAGAATGTCAGATATTGGGTGAATAAGTGTTCAATAATTAAGTTGATGGCAAATTCATCGCTTAATGATAAGCAATCTCTTCACTAACTGGCTATAAGTGACACTTGTTTTATAGTATAACTTAAGACTAACCTAACCTAATCTAAGCTACCCTAGTCTAGCCTACCCTAATCTAACCTACCTAATCTAACCTACCTAATCTATACTTACTATGAGGTATACTTTCGACTTCTTATACTAATATCACGAACATTGAAGATAATTAACTCAATCATCATTGACTGAAGTGAAACTGTCGACTAAATTGCTATCAAAGCTATCATCAAGTATGTCATAGTCATAGTAATCATAGTGTGGTTTCCGTTGGTCTGTCTTAAGCTAATATCTAACTAAACGGGTGGTACTCTTTATTATATTTTTGGGCGTATATATGCGCACCATCTCAAGTGTAATTTTTATCTTTCATTTTTATCTCTAATTCCTTCTTCAGTTTAACTCAATGGTTTGGGAAGCAATTGATGCTCACACTCGTCAATCAAGAATTTTATTAAATTAATTCATATGTATACATATCATTAATATTCATAATGTCTAGATATATATATATAATTCTGATTCACTTCTTGGCAGATTCAAGTCTAAAACTAATTGTTCTAAATTATAGTCAAACTGATATATGATTGATATAAAATCTAACTGTAATTGAATATTTTATTCTAAAATTTGACTAGCTTCACGTCACAGAAGACATGCTAGGAGGAGATAGTTAAGTGCGAATACATGTTGGCAAAGCGGTTTTTTAGCAGTAAAGAGAGCTTAAAGTAGGTTTGCTGAAAATAGTATGTTTTCTACTTATTTTTATCCCGCTTACAGCTACAGATCTTTTAAACGTTTCCATATTCTTCTCATTTCTACTCTTATTCTTACTTTAATTTATGGCTCATTCATTATTTTCTAACTAAGCAAAATAGTCTTATAAGAATTGAAATGAAAAGAATTTTAAGTGTGAAAACGCTAGTGCTGCTTCAGCTGAATATAATTCAAATTTCTTGTTTAACCGATAAGCTATTCAAATGTTTCAAATTCTTCTATAAATCTGTTGGCTTCCATCAGAAGTGTGATAAGTATGTACTGAATTTAATAGTTATCCTATAAAAATTGATTTTAAAACTCTAAATCCAACACTACATCAATAGCTCAACGCAATGCTAATCCATTCATAACAATCAGTCATGTGTACAACTATAATCACCTATCACCTTCTTCTCCTATATGAATACTACTTTTGTTGATAGATCTCTAGATAGATCTGAAGATTGATTTCCAAATTCTTTTCATTGCATGAATGACAAATCGCAATTTTAGCTTTAAAAATCACATTTTCACTACTTTCTCAGTTCATTATACTGTTAACGAATTCCTTTGCATTCAAACTGTAAAAAAGTCTAACAATAAGTCCAACAAAAACTGTAAAAAAGTCTAACAAAAAACTTTGAAATACTTTATTAAGATTGAGTGCTTCTACCCCTAAAACGATTGTTTATAACATATTTATAGACATGAACTTTCAGTTTCTTAACTTAATGAAGTCAGATCTAATCGGTTTAAATTAATTTCAATTCAATTATCTGATTGTTCACTTATCTAAAGAATAGAAGAGTTGACTTTTTCTTTAAGTTCAATACTATAGTTTTCCTACTAATTAGATCTCAATTCCTTTAGGTTATCACTAATGAATTTTTTTCACTTAGTTCTGAAGCTTTCATAAAATTAATGAGTTTTTCTCAGTTCTATTGTTATGGAGACAAGAATCGGTTGAGACAAGAATCGGTTAAAGAAAACTGTTTGATTTAATAGAAATTGATTACATAAACTTATCATCATTTCAATAGAATTATATTGAAAAAGTAAATATTCGATGTAACAGTACATTCGCCTATTTGTTAGGATAAGGATAGGGTAGGTTAGAATAGGGTAGGTTAGAATAGGGTAGGTTAGCACAGGTTAGGTTAGATTATATAGAGATTCATTCTATTCGTATTCATTCAATATGCTATTGTGTCAAACGTGAAGCGAAATACAATTATTAAGCTTAAGAACCGAATCTATTTCTTCTCTCTTATATCAAATGCTTTTCTTATTTTCGATTTTGTTCACACAATATATTCGACTATGTTTTCTTGTCAGCAGAGAATTGATAACTCAGTTGTCAAGCCTCTTCTAATAATGACTTAATCTATTTACAATTATTTTGTTTAGTAGGCAAGCTTTCTAATCGTTACCTTATAGCTCCCTTAACCCTTTCTATCATATTAGACCAGTACGTGTTATCCCTCTTCATGTTTGTCAGCTTATTACAAAATATCAATTCACTCAAGACTGCTGTGCTCGAGGAAGAGAGCGTGCTTAATCACTCACTCACTCACTCTCTGTCTCTGTCTGTCTGTCTGTCTGTCTGTCTGTCTGTCTGTCTGTCTGTCTGTCTGTCTGTCTGTCTGTCTCTCTCTCTCTCTCTCCAATCCTTCTTCTCTTACTTCAAGAAGCTGTCTAACCTCGAAAGACCTTAAAGATCTCAAGGGAGGAAGATGGCCCCTTATGCCTCCCTACTATGATTTGCTTGCTTTTTCCTCAGGTGAAGAAACAATCTTCAAGCGACTAGTAGAAATATAGCCCTAGATATATATTCCATGTATGAGGAACAGGATGTCAACTAATCTATGACAACTTAGTTTGTTTTTACTATTCACATTTGATGTCTATTATATCTTATTTTCTATTATATAGTACTGAACTCAATATTTTACTTTATAACTATATAAACTTTTCATTCTATAGGTACCTTAAAGTGTAAAACAGAATAAATCGATTAATTCTCTTGAGTCAAATGCTTTAGATTATGTTCAACTGAGAGTAACAATAAATCATTTATACTAGTACTTGTCTAACTTCTTTGGGTCGTGGCCAATTTTTGTATTAGTCATCATGCAATGTTGAATGCTACATTTATGTAGACCACTATTGGGCCGCAGACCACTAATGGACCACTACTGGACCGCATAATGCTGTTTGGAAACCACTGATTTCTAAACCTATTGAGCAAATCTAGTTTTTTGATTGACTTAAATTTTATTATTTATATAATTTCAGGTCAACTTTTCTACAACTTTCAGTTTTGCTCGACTAAATACTGAATGAATGATATATTGAAAACGATAATTGTGTTAAGATTTATTTTCATTCTCTATTATTTTTTTTTATTTTTTCATTTTTTCCTTTTTGACTGAATCAAAACTTTTTTTCATAAACTAGTTATTGTACGAGAATGAAAGTGATTTTTTGTTCACACTAATGAATAAAAACAATTTTTTTGTTAGTTATGTAAGACAACAATTAGGCCGAATTCACTTCAATCAAATAGTTTGACTTATTTTCAATTAGTACTTATAAGAAAATACTAAATCATAATAAGTGATGGAACAAATGTGAAAGTTAATGAATCAAAATGATTTTATTTAATTTATAAATTTCTTTTTATGTGAAGCAATTTGATTGACTTATAATCATTTTAAGAATACAATAACTTATTAATGTAATTATTAGCAATAATGCAATAATATTTATTAGTTTTTAATCATTCATTTATACATACCTTGTACTTGCCTACAGTGTAATATTTTGCTTAACTCTGTATTTTTCAAACTAAACCATTCGGCACTTGAAACAATTATTGTGAGAAACAACTTCTTCAACTACTCATCTTCAATGTACTAGTAAACACAAATTCAATTATTTTATTTAATTATATGTTTTAGTTTTTCTCTTTTTATATAAATGCACATTTTATTTTGTAAATTAGTTTTCATTTTATTTTATATTTTTATTTTAAACTCAAAATAGTTTCATTTTTGCAATACTTGTATATCGTTAATAGATGTATAAACTTCCAATCTTTATCTCGATCTTCTATAAGATGAGTATTAGCACAATCACCTCTCGTTATAATGGACACCCAAAAGCACTAGAAATTCGTTGATTGTAACGAAAATTGACTATATAGAGTATGACATGTGTAGCCTACAAACCAAATAATTTATCAAATAGTACACATTATAGCTAGTAACTCACTATATCCTACTTTATTATAGGGAGAGTTGGCTGTATGATTTAGGTGCTACTCAGCCAACTTAGTTTGCAAATCTGACGCTGCCTCTGTTCAACGCTATCTAAATTTTCAAATTGCATGTTTATCCTTAAAATAACAAACTCTTTTTCGATATTAGAAAACCAATTTAAATGTTTGAAATTGCTATTTTTCTTATTAAAGTTTGAATTATTTTCTAAACTTTATTTTATATGGTAGATAGGTAAGATTATACTAAATGCAATAGTACTTATCATGAGAGTATTCGTAAATACATATTTTCTGTTTGCAATAGTTGATGAACAATTTTCCTAATACAAGATAAATAAATATGAGTTTGTTTATTTAATCAATTTTTACTATTAAGATGAGAAAACATGATTTTGGTGAATTTTAAGTTTTTAGGAAAACTCAAGTTTATCGCCATGTTTCGATTAACTTCAGAACAAATAATGCTATAATTGCGATTACCTGTCGGATAGAAAGAACTCTATTTGACAATTCTTACACTTGATTTCTGATCAAATACTTACTTGATGACCATGAAATAATCGATAGTAAATAGTTTTCAACAATAAAACCTAACTCTTTTCTAACAAATTCTTTCAATGAATGACGTTAACTATAATATTTCTCGAAAAATAGATTCAGAAATGCTTCAAATTCCAGCTTTATTTATCTTTAATTTGGTGAATGTGGTAATGTAATATTTAGCTGAATATAACATGAAATTATTTACGTAGTTGGCATAACTTTTGCATCTAAGTTAACTAAAGACAAAGTGTTTGTAATTAATTATTAGGAATACAGAGTCAAATGAAGTATAAGTAAATGACATTCTAGTAATTAAAGCAATTTTAACAAATGTTATCATATAGAATAACATGCTCAGATTGATAGTGGACAGAATAAAACCAAGAATGCAAATTTACATCACTATTCAAAATTATAACCAGTAATTTACTTGTATATAGAGTTAAATATTCTTAAATTGCTAATAACGTTTCAATCTTCATGCTTCATATTCTTATCTATTCTTTAATTTACTGTTTATATTTTAATCATAATACAGTGGCACATTATATAAAAGTAGATTAATTGCCATTATATTATGCTATATAAGACTCAGAGCCCACAAGACTCAAAGCCTACAAGACTTAGAGCCCACAAGACTCAAAGCCCACAAAACACAATGGGCAATTCCAAAAACTGTCAATGTTAATGTTATAATATCTTTAAGGGAACAGTTAAGACAAGACATAATAAACAATGCACTAAAACCAGTGATAGGATTTAATATTTGAGTGATAAATTTAGTTGAAGAGAATAACTTTTTTGATATATTAATCATTCTATAGATTTCTATATAGATTTCTATTTGACTTGTGAGACTAATCCCAACGTCACTCGGAATGGTTTCAGATATGATGGCTTTATATTATCCCTACAATTGTAATAAGGAATCCTATCAACAATACTGTAGATGATATAAGATTAAAAGAAATTCTCATATATATAAAGAATCTCTCAAATACATGAATATGTATTTATTCTTATTTGATAATATCGAACATATATAACTGTAAATTGAATACGAAAATCAATAACAGATTGTGATATCTATAGACCAATTGATAAGAGAATTGAGATAAATCAATTCTGAATAAATTAGGTGCCGCATGCGTTTTCAGACAGAATTTGTTGTGTTAGGTTTCTATCACTATATTTTCTAACTTATTTTCAATACTTTTCAAAATTTATGCGGAGTTCAGACTAACAGATAAATTGTCAAACAATATGTTAGACTCTGACGTCAGAACTCAGAATATATAATACTTCAACTGTCTTGTAGGTTTAATCAAAATATTTTCTATTATATTATTTTTAAAAGTTTTTACTATTATTCACTGAAAATAAGTAAAAAATTTGCATCAAAACTAACCTTATGTTCATGTTTATTATAAGTTCTCACGATAGTTCACAAACTACTTCACATGAAAACTATGTGATGTTCAATACTACTATGCACTTGAATGCTTTATCACAAACTATTTTACGTGATAAATGATACTTAGATTCATTTTAAGATTACTTTCGGAATTCAATTGTAACAAAATTGCATATGAAATTGTTGGTCATTTAAAATAGATCTCTGCATATTCTATATTATTGTACATGCAACTAGGTTAGGTTAGGTTAGATTAGGTTAGGTTGGATTCCCTTTTTTACGTCCATTAATAGGTCTAATCTTAAGGATTGCAATGAAACAGTTGAATGATATGAGATTTTTACTCAACAATTAGTTAATTGATTATAATATTTAAATAGATACCAAATGATATTATAATTAGACCACAATTATTGTGTTTCAAGTAATTGAAAGGTTAGGTCATAATTGCTGTAAAACTTGATGTTTTGATTAAATCTGAATAGTTGTGTTTATCACCTTTGATTTTGAAAAGCTGAATATTCTGTTTCGAGAAATTCTGTACTTCAAACTTGTATCAAGCGGAAATATAACTATAGTTTTGGAAATTATTGATTTAAACAAAAGTTTTCGTGACCTTTCGCTGAAATAGCATACTTTTCAACCTGAATTTTCTCAATTTTCATTCAAATTGATGAGATTTCATGATTATAGTTGCTTAAAAAAGGTAAAATTTGCAAGCATATAAGAGTAGCAGGAACTACATAAGAATAAGACGACTTATGGCAAAAATATACATAATTAATATAGAAATAAGAAGAAAATAGAAGTTACGCCACTGTACGATTGAGAAAAGAGTCGAGAGAGGTCGATAGTGAGTGAGGTACATAATGGATAGATAGATAGATAATATGCCACGAAAACATACGTAAAACACATGTCAACAATTGATAACATATTTAATAAATGGGTGTCATTTAATACAAATCATTATTTTGATTAAATATAAATTAAAATACAAATACAAATAATAATAACTAATAAAATATTATCTAATAAACAAAAATGTCGTCAACAACAACAACTAACTATACAGACAACTACGACCAATCGGGAGACAACAACAATCAAACAGACAACAATCTAATATCATCATCATCATCACGATCAAGCGTATCATTCCTAACAAGCACCACATCATCACATACAAAACACGAAGACTTAAAAATGATGTTAGAAAGTAACAAAGATGGACTTAAGTTAGAAGCAATGAAGAGAATTATAAGTATGATAGCTAAAGGTAGAAGTGGTCAAGCGCCCAGAGAGTTTTTCGCCAATGTTGTCAAGAATGTCGTCACTAAGAATGCTGAGTTGAAGAAGTTGGTCTATTTGTATTTGACTCGTTATGCTGAACAGGAACAAGACTTAGCTTTGCTATCAATCGCCACATTCCAGCGGTCTCTAAAAGACCCGAATCCACTGATTCGGGCCTCAGCTATACGTGTGTTGAGTTCAATTCGCGTGTCAATGATAGCACCGATTATGCTAATTGCCATCAGAGACTGTTCTAATGATATGTCCCCTTATGTGAGAAAGACTGCCGCACACGCTATACCCAAACTCTACTCTTTAGATCCTGACCTCAAGAATGAAATAACTGATATTATTGAACGTCTTCTAAATGATAAAACATCTCTTGTCTTAGGTTCAGCTGTAGCTGCCTTTGAAGAAGTCTGTCCGGAAAGATTTGATTTGATTCATCAGAATTATCGCAAGTTTTGTTCATTACTCACTGATGTTGATGAATGGGGACAAATCATTCTAATTAATATGTTAATACGTTATGCCAGAACACAATTCACTGATCCCAACTCCAGATCTACTTCTGATCCTAACGATAAATCCGATTTTGATGCTAACTCTCAATCTGTTTTAGATTCTGATCATCGTATGCTTCTCAGATGTGCTAAACCTTTGCTTCAGAGTCGCAATTCTGCTGTTGTTTTGGCTGTTATTCAGTTAAATTTGAGTTTAGCACCTAATAGTGAAATCAATTCGCTTATCGTTAAACCATTAATTCGATTATTACACTCTCATCGAGAGATCCAATTAGTTGTTCTTAAAAATATCGTTACGTTGACTGCTATGACAGAAGGAGATAATGACAGCAATCATAGACCTGTCACATTGAAAGGCAGTGATGATGAAGAGGAGGACAACGACCCAATCTTCGATACTGCCCCATCAAAGAAGTGCATAAAATCGTTATTCGAGCCATACCTGAAGTCATTTTTCATCAAATCGAAAGACAGCACTCAAGTGAAAATTCTCAAGTTGGAGATAATGACCAATTTGAGTAATTCGGCCAATATATCATTGATATTACGTGAATTTCAAGCTTATATTATGAACTATCAAGAAGACTTGGAGTTCATGTCAGCTACCATTCAGTCAATAGGTCAGTGCGCCTCAAGAATCAAAGAGATCGCTCCCGTTTGTCTCAATGGCTTAATTTCATTACTTTCCAATCGCAATGAAGCCATTGTTGCCCAGAGTATTGTTGTTATCAGAACTCAGATTATCAACAAAGACGAATCAATTATTTCTATGATTATCAAACAAGTGACTAAATTGATGGATAAGATAACTACACCTCAGGCCAGAGCTACTATTCTATGGATTTTGGCCGAGTTTTGTCATCGCAATGAAAGAGCTCTGAAGTATGCGCCCGACGTTCTCAGAAGAATAGCCAAAACTTTCTGCAATGAATCAGATATCGTCAAATTGCAATCTTTGAATTTGGCCACAAAGCTATACATCACTAATGAGAACTCGGATCGACTGAAACTACTCGTGAACTTTCTCTTTAATTTAGCCAAATATGATTTGAATTATGACGTTCGCGATAGAGGAAGAATTTTACGCCAATTGTTGAATGACATCCCACTGGCGAAGAGAATTTTATTGACGTCTAAATGTGTTCCTGACATCAGTAGAGCTGTTAGTTCTGGAAGTGCTGATAATTCTCGCTTCAGAATTGGAACTTTATCTCATTTTCTTGGAAAACCAGTTCCTGGTTATGAACAACTTCCCGATTGGCCTGAAGTCCAACCTGACACTAGTGTTAGAGCCAAACCCGAGCCATACCCTGAACCAACTTTTGCTTTGGTCAACATTAAGGACAATAATGTTAAGAGAAAGAAAGAAAACGCATTTTACAGCAGTGGTGAAAGCGATGAATCAGAAACTGATGATCAAGCCAGTGATGACCAAAGTGATGATCTGACAGACGAGGAAGACAGCTCTGAGGAAGCGAGTGATCAACAATATAGCGAAGATGAAGATGAAGAAGAAGAAGAGTCTGGTGAGGAGGATGACGAGGAGCAGAGTTCTACAGAAGCTTCTGGTAGTGAGAGTAGTGTTGAGGTTAAGCCAATTTCAAATCCGCACCCAATAAAACCAAAAAAATCGGAACCTGTCGAGCGAAAGGAACTCAAACCTAAACCAACTAAAGATGAAAAAACTGTGAGCAAAGCGCCAGCCGTTGATTTATTGTTAGACTTGGATGACATGTCTTCGATGCCTACCAATGCTTCCGTTATCTTATCTCCAATGGGTTCACTTCAAACACAGCCAGCGCCCACACCTTCAGGTCCTTATCGAATGGTGGAAACGGCTGAGAAGATCCCGACAACAACTTACGAACTGATATCAGTGACCGGTAAATACAATATTATTTATCGGTTCCCTCGAATGCGCGACGGCATTCAAACGCTGGTTGAGTTGATTGTGACCAGTAATGTGGACGAGACTATTACTATAAGTGGTAATAATTCAGTAGAATTGAAAGGTTTACAAGGAAGTGAAGCATCGCTTAAGTTGACAACAGGTGAAATCAAGTTAATCACTATTGGAATCGACTTCAACGAGTCAGCCTCACAAGGAATCGATATTACAATAAATGATGGATTGAAAGCTAAGATTGTAGCACCTATAGGAGAAATACTATCTCCTGTTAGATTCTCTGATTTAGATAGTTTTAAATCTGAACAAATCAAACTTAAAGGTATGAATGAAGTAGTAGAGAAGATGACAGTGAATCAAGATATAAGTGAGGAAATGATAAGCGATGTAGTGTTGAAAGCGGCAAATTTAGCTAGTAATCGATTTGCAGAAGATGGTATATACAGATATTGTGGAGCCACTCTCAAATTTAAAAGTCTAGTTTTGGTTACGATTGAGAAGGAGGATATGGTAATTAAGCAAACTGTTAATTGTGAGAAGATGATCATTGGTTCTATGCTCTCCAAAATTCTCAAAGACTCATTCCTTAAACTTTAATCTTCATATGTATTTTTGATGATCGATATTATATTATAAGAGTTTAATTACTGATAAATAAATAGGGATTTTAATTATAAATAAATTAATTACAATTAATTACAATTATCTTATTAATTATAATTATTATTAATTAATTACTCGTTCAACTCATAAGTGCCGTCACTATGAATCAACAAATCACCACTTCTCTCCTCTTTGATCCCAAACTGATCGACAAACTCATCCAAAGCTGCATTCAGTTCCTCAATTGAGTACACTATCTTCTTCTTAAGACTATCAGCATTAGATAGAAGATTATTGATTTGTTGACGATTGATGGTAGGTTTCCGTTTAGATGTTTTCTTAGGTAGCACCCAATTCAGTTTGTTAGCCGTTTGACCTAACGTGTCAGTTTGTTCATGAGCCGTATTAATTAAATAATCAACAAATCGTTGAGTTTTAAGCAGCATGGTATCAAAAAACAATAGTCGACGACGTCTTGTCAATTTGTAGAGATGACGAACGCGCATATCAAGTTTTTCCAATTCTGGTATTAATCTGTTCAGGCAGTTCTCAGCGCTTCTCAAATAATTGATTTCACGTTCAAACGGATTGGTCTCTACATTATTCAACACTTTCTTCCTCCTTCTATTCCAAAGATTTTTAGCTTTTATGGCTGGACTTTCAAAGTTGGGCTTCTTTTGTTTGAAGTCTTGTTGATCTGATGATGAAATGAATCCCATGTCACGATTTGTCTTTGTTTGAACAATGGGCTTGGATGTGATTTGCACACTATGCGATGAATGCCTTGACTTAATTTTGGTTTTAGGCTCATTTTTTAGCTGAAGGTTTTCAACAATGAGTAGCTGATCACTTGTTGTCGGATATGTAGTCCATGGAATGGCATTGTTCGAACAGATGACTGAAAGTATAAGTAGAAGTTTGAGAAAGTATGAGAAAGTTTGGTAAAGTTTGAAAAGATTTGAAAAAGTTTAAAAAAGTTTGAAAAAGTTTCATAAAGTTTGAAAAAGTTTCATAAAGTTTCATAAAGTCTAAAAAAGCCTAAAAAAGTTTGAAAAAGTTTCATAAAGCTTCATAAAGTTTGGCAAACGTTCACAAACTCACAAAGACCTATCTCCAAACAACAAAAAAACTTACTTTGAAAGTAGAGAATTAAGTTGAGTAAGTATTTTATCCTCATATTGGTTAGTCTTGACGTTATGGCGAGTAAGTAATGAATTGAAAATAAGTTGCATGTGATGGGCGTTTAAAATAGAAACTAAACTATATTTGTTTCGGAACCAGTTTCAAGGCTGGCTATACTGGTGATCATTATTTAGTCCTATAATAATCATAATATTATTGTCAGAATCAGTTTTAGATTCCATTGTAATCGATGGGCAAATATGTGGTTTGATCAGAAATAACTGTAAACAATTATTATATGTATATATGATTTCATGCTTTCAATGGCTTTTTCATGCTTTCAATGCGTTTTCCGTAAATTATCTATAAATAAATGTTCGTATTTCCTAATATTTGAATAAATATCGTAAAAGTAGAGGTCAAGTAGAAAAGAAAAAGTTAGAAAAAGTTAGTAAAAAGTTAGTAAAAAGTTAGTAAACTGTCAATAAAAAGTTAAAGAAATATTCGATGAACTCTATCGATAAGGTCTAAACTTGCTGATATTTACATAAGAGGTAAGACTAAGTTCATTGGTTTCAACTATTATTTACTTTATCGGATTTGTCTCATCCCGATATTTGCCAATTATAGGAAGAATAACAACATTTTTTGAATTCCACAAACCATTTCAAGTATAAAGGAGTCAAAGGATTTCAACATAAGAGTACTTAGACTTGAATAGTATCAAGCATTCATAATATCAAACTTAACACATTTGAATATAGACTTTGAGTTTAACGAAATATTGATAACTATTTTACTGTCAATCAAAATATACTTGAATATTGAAATGAATTTAGACTTGAAATACTATTTGTTGGGTATGAGATCGAAAGTGAATTCAGTGGCTAAACCAGTGGCTAAACCAGTGGCTAAACCAGTAGGGGGTTCAAGTGTGTAGGGTGAGAGCGTACAAACTTTCAAATACGAAGCTAACTTCATATAAAATATGTAAATTTTTGATAATAACATTTTGTTAATTAGTTGTAATAATTGCTATAAAATAAAGTCAAATATATATTTCAATAAGGAAAGTATATGTTTAAGCAAGATCAACTTCACATCTAAATATCTAACTTAACATTGAACATACTCAATAATGTGTTCAATACAGTATCACACAACAATTTAATATAGTATAAAAATTATTCATCGCTTAAATTGATAAATCGTTAAGCATTTAAGATGAATAAAGTATGTCAACTGATAGGAGAATATTTTAGTATAGATTGACAAACCACTTAGGATTGCTTTTGTTAATTGAGTTGGAGTTGAGTTGGATTTGAGTTGAATTTGAGTTGGATTTGAGTTGGATTTGAGTCAGAATTGAGCTAAAATTAAGCTAAAATTAAGAATAAGATGAGTAAGAAAACAGATATCTACAACATCTAAGACCACACACTGATATGGCATTGAAACAAAATTATAAATAGGAACCAACAATGAAACGGAAACTTTAAAGAGAGACAGACAAACAATCAGCATAGTAATAATAAATATTTGTTACCTATTCACAATTAAACTGAGAAGCATTACAAAAGCGATTACAGAGTGTCCATCAAAGAGACGATAACTATCTAACAAGTCAATATAAACAATAAAAATAACTATATTCCAGTAGTAATCTATCACTCATGTTAATGATAGATTATTGAAAGTCTATTTGAGTTTGATTGTTAGCATATGCTTAGTCAGTTTTGATGTGTAATAGTTTAAAGTAGAGTTACTCCCATCTCAACAACAATAACACTCAAAACGATTGGTCTTAACTGATTTACAATAAATTCGTGTTAAATACTATATAAATGGTTAATTGATTATAAAATGAAATATCAAAATTCATTCATTGATCCATACTAAACAATAATGAATAAGTACCTGCATCAGATAGGTTGAGAAAAAGTAGTAAACAATAAGACATATTTTGCTATAGGTCAACGTATTTACACAACAATAACTATTAGTTTGTTAGCTGGTTTATTGAGAAACATATCAATACTTAAACACTGTTATTTCATCTATACTATTAAACGTTAACTTTCCTATAACCTTAAACTTTCTATTTGATTACTCTTACAATGATGCAAATGATTGGCTTCATTTTCAATAAAGAATAATGTTTTATTTTTAGAGCAATGATGTAAACGTATAAGAAAGTTGTGTCTTGTAAATCTTATTAGTTAGTAAAAGTTAGTTTATAACTATTATCTTATTTAGTTGTGACTTATGCGCGTTAGTCAATTTGCGTTTTCTTAGCAATAGCTTTAAGGCTTAATAGATCAATTGGTTTTAACGCATGCGCAAAGTCACAGCTTGATAGTGAAATGACTTAAAACTTGCGACAAATAAACAAAAACTAAAAACTAGTTCAGAGTTGAGCCAATAACAAATAATTCTTGAGTTCATTAGGAATAAAAAGCATATGAACGAAAGGAAACAAATTTTTGCCATATTTAGACTTTCTAATAGTCAATCGGCACAATTGTTTCAAACTTTTCATACCAGAATGCAATTTAATCAACTTATCCATCTGTTCAATAACAAATGGAGTGTCAAGATCTGGATCTTCTAAATTGGTTTTCAGCGTCCGATAGTTATCAATAATTTTTGCACAACCAGCCAATAAACACAGAGCAGCACAAGAATAGACGCGTTGACCGCGATCTCCACGAGGTTTAAGTAGATCGGGGTCAACACTATGTGACATCTTATTGAATCTGGTGCCAGAGTTGAGGAGAAGTCTAGTGGCTTCATAATGTCCGTAAAGTATAGCGGCATCGATTGGCATTTGCCCATCTGCGTCTTTAAGATTCAAATCTGCTCCATTCTCTATCATCAATCTCATACAATCCAAATGACTCTCACTCAGATTGTCGTTAACCATCACGTCGTGCAATGGTGTCCAACCTATAGCTGTTTTGATGTTAGGCTTCGCTTTGTTATTCAGCAAAATCTTCACAATATCTAAATGTCCCTTCGAGACTGCCAAATGAATTGGTCTTAACTGATAAGGACCACCGATGGCGGGTATTTCCATCTTGTCAGGCGCATTCACATCAGCTCCATTTTCCAATAGGACTCGGACACATTTTTCGTAGCCCAATTCAGTGGCTAAATGTAATGGCGTATAGCCGTCCTCATTGATCATGCATTTAGTCAACTTTTTATGACTGACTAATTTCTCTAAACCTGAAAAATCATTGCGTCTAATCGTGTCAAAGATAGCATTAGTGTGTTGATCCATTGTGAATGATATACCCGGCGAACAGTTACCCATGATTTCAATCTTTAAATTATGATCGAGCTGTTGATTGTGATCGAGTTGCAGATTATGACCAAGCTACTGATTATGACCAAGCTACTGATCAAGCTACTGACTAAGCTACTGATTGTGGTCAAGCTACAGACTATGATTAAACTACTAATTTGACACTTGAATTACCAAAGGGAATATGTGGCGAATGTTATAAGAATAATAATGATCGATAGGTGTACGATGTGTTATGATTTAATAGCAACCAATTCAATCAATACTGCATAACATTCTGTACAATGCTGTCAACATGTTTGTTGTTAGAGCTGTTTCGCGTTTCTAGAATACAATCATAAGAACACCTCAACTCACTATATTTCGATTTCTCAAATAATTTCATAGTCTTTTGAAAGAATACTGCTTTAGGGGGACTACTAACACCAGCCCCTGCCATTAACCTTTTGCATAACGTAGTACTGGGGGACCACTAACACCAGCCCCTGCCATTAACGTTTTTGTATTATGCAGAACTTTATGTATTATATAACGGAAATAAACATTAAAACTAATCGATAACTACTATACAAAAATGTATTTTCAAACCAACATTCAGTACCATTAAGAGACAGAGATGAGAAATACCAAACAAACTTATTAGATTATAATGTAATCTAAACTTAGATATTTAATAATCGTTGATAGCAACCAGAAGTAATGCTTTATATCAGATCATAACAGTGAAGATATTAAACTTGTAGAATATTATAGAATATAGTAATCAAAGAAAATCTAATCTAGAGCAAATTTATGCATAGCAGGCATGCATAAAAGGTTGGCATAGCAACAGCCTATTTCTTATTACTATCGCATATTGCTAAGTTATCGACTGTGCACATATAATAAACTTGAACAAAATATTACCTCAATTGGTGATTAATCTTGGTCTGACTGATATATTGCAGTTTAAGTCAAACCAAATTACAGATTCACATTAACTACTATAGTATGAATTAATTATTGAGTTTGGTAGAGAATCAAAACACGATTAAGTTGATCTTAAAATATGAAATTTATTGATTCTACAGTATTCAACATAACACAATAGAGTGCTGACTGACAAAATTGAACTGATCTGTGATACGATTAGCACAAGTGACATGTGTTATAGTAAGCTTATAGTTAGGATATGGTAAGCTTAATAGTTAGCTTATACTTAGCTTTTCAGCTAGCTTATACTTAGCTTATACTTAGCTTATAATCTTTTAGTTAATCAATCAATTTCTCAACCTATGCACTCATTTTTATAACAAATTGCAACTTTATTCAAGCAAAATATTCTAATAGTTGAAGAATGATTGTTCAGATGATAATTATGGGTCAGTGTCTGATAAGTTATCAAAAAATCATAACATTTATTGAATGACTAAAGAGTAACAATATATTAGTTAATTAATAAAACAATAGTGAATGTAATAATAATAATAGTTAATAATAGTAAGTAATAGTTAAAGTGCACTTAATTATATTTTAAATAGTTAAGTTTTGTTCTTCTCTCTTGATATCACGTATTTCTTGTTTATAGACAAAATAGTAGCTCGGAGTTCGCATTCTCTGTTAATTTCAATTTTGTCGTTAGGTCATTTTTGTTATTCGATCATTAATTGTTTGCTTGTAGTCAGTTTAGTCCGATTCTTGACTCTTAGTTTAATATTTTGTTCAATGTAATGAAAGTTTTGTTCAAATATATAGCTCAAGTTCCTTTAAAATCTCATCAAATGTCACTGTAATCATGCAACTTAAGTCAGAAAACTTAGTGAGACCTGACGCTATCCTCAGTTTATGTTAAACTATTAAGAGTTAAGCCAAAGCATGAATGAGTCAAAAAAATGAGTCGAAAAGTCAAGTTTGGGTTAAGCTGACTTCAAACAATCTGACACCAATCAAATGACTTACAACATCTCTCATTGCTCTGTTAGCTCCCGAATGTATTAAAATCCTACCGATCTGTTCAACTAAACTGCTGGCCATAGCATAATGAAGTGGCGTTCGACCCATCTTATAAAAGAAATCAATATCAAATCAATTCAGTAATTCATATAGATAAGTTAGTCTAGCCTAACCTAACTCAACCTAACCTAACCCAACTCAACCTAACCTAACCCAACTCAACCTAACCTAGCATATACTCAGACTAGTTTAAACAAAATAGTCACTGGAAAGTACCTTCATATTCAAATCAGATTTTTGTACTTGTGTCAATCTGAAAGCTTTGTTTTATATGTTTTATAATTCATGACTAAAGATCGGATTATATTGATTAACCTTTAATTTGATTAGCTAATACAAATATGTTGTTAATGTTATTGATGAACTAAAGGGTCAAATATTTTCTAGTAAAGTTCACTTCTGGTGTGATTTCAATATAAAGGCACTTTCTACATACTTAATTTATCTAGTATTTAAATACTACTTTCCTAAATAGTTAGCTAATGTAATGATTTACACTTAAATACTTAATAATACGCGATAGCAACTAGAAGTGATTATCGTCATGAGACGCTTTCCGTCAAACCATAATATTTAATATATTAACCAAGCAAATTATAATTTAGATTTGGCAATAGATTGATGTGTACGACAGAAAGATTGACATAGCAACGACCTCTATCTTGTTGCTAACGATAATTATTAAATATCTAACATATAGCTAGCTAAACATAAATAGAACCAAGCGTAAAACCCAATTAACACATACATTATCAGGAGTATTAACAGCTTTAGGATTAGCATTAATTAAAGTTTCAATAATTTCGAGATTAGCGAACAGTATGGCAATATGTAGAGCAGATCTTCCTCTCTCACTTTTAGCTATCACTAGACTACTATCAGCTTCTGTTAAGTTAAATACTCCTTCTGCGTAACCATGTCTTATAAACGTGTGCAATTCGTCTCGATTTTTCTGTAATCATAATAAATAATTAATACAAATCTTATCAAAACATTCAATATATCTTGAGGTCTATTTACACGATTCAATTTATGTAGAATTGAATATTTGAATTCAACAATGAATTCCATTCAATCCAGTGACTTTATAAACAAAAGTGCTCAGTTTATTCTTAAATACAATGCATAATGCATTCAAGTTATTGCCAAAAGTTAAACATGATTCAATTTTGACATAACCTTGAATATTCAACAACAATTGAATCAGTTCAATTCGTTAGAATTCAAGTAACTTGAATCGTGTAAAAGACCTTGATCCAACTGAAATTACTTGAAACTGAGCTAAATCTTGTATTAAATTATTCATAGATGTGATATTATTCTTCTTAAGAGTAGCAATCACATCATTGCCTTCAGAATCAACAACAGTCAATAAATTATCATAGCCTTCAAGAGCTAATGTCCGAACTAAAGGTACATTTTCTTTAACAAATGCATCCAAAATATACTGATCAATAACTTGTAAATTATCTTTAATGCCATTTTGTACAGAAATATCACGTATGGTTCTGTATTTGAGATCTCTTTCTGGTATTAGATATTCAGCTTGACTTAACATTTTATAAAATACAGTCCTTTTTTGTGGCTTAGCCGCCGCCAAATGCAATACAGTCCGTCCGTATTCGTCCTTAATCTCTGTCAGATCATAACCTGACGAGTTCTCTCCATTAATAATAGCTGATCCTATCGGAGGTCGTGCTTCTTGTACGCTCTCTATAACACTTCCGGACATTGTAATGCCTTCAGTGCTACTCATTTGTTTGTCGAAACTTTTCTGAAGCCTAACTTTCTCTTCTTTGAGTGACTTCTGAAACTCATTCGACATTGTCTCGAAATCTTCGTCTTCAGCCAACTGCTCGTCAGTTCTTGTTTTGAAAGATGATTGAGATATTGAACGGTCGAATGTTTTATTCTTTCTCAAGCGAGAAGACCGAGAATCAGCGTCAACATGAACTTCGGCATCAACTTCATGTATGTTGGACTTAATCGGTGAAGCCATTGGAGAATCGGTGTTTGTAGGGGTTGGTGTTAGTCCTGATAGATAATCGAATTTTTAGACCAGTTAAATACCGGCAACAGGAAACTGGAAACTTACGCGATTCGATGTCAGCAGTGGGTGGTCTTTGCCAGACCTCGGCGTTATCTAGATTTTCGGCACGACTTTCAGATGGAGGCATATAATTCTCGAGTAATTGTCTGATAGTAAGCTCACCACTGTTCTTGAGGTAATATTCAGGTGTTCGACCACTCTATACAACAATAATAAATTCGATACAGTCTAACTCGTTTATAGTGAACGGGTCGGTGCAAACAAAAGTGTTCATTATAACCGGGATTTACTATAAACTTTGCCATAGAAATAGTAGTTATCAAATTGAAATTGAAAATATTTGCCCTCTAACAGCTAAATGAAGATAACATAAATAAGATAATTTACAATACGTACAACCCTAAACAGATAATCTCATCAATTTTTGCGAAAATCTTTGATAACCTTTTAAAAACATTTAGAAGAGTTCACTGTGAATGAGTACCATTTGTACTATCAGTGCCCTGATACATGTTCACTATAACCTGATTTTGGCTACAAACGGGTTCACCATAACCTTAACTTTTACTAGAAGTTCTACGTGATGAATGCTTTGTGCAGAGCAATACATTCACTATAAGCGAGTTAGAATACATTAATATATACTAATTAAAAACTACAAAAAGTATTGATCAAAAGAATTAATGGATCAATGAGGATATATTTGTAATAAAGAATGAATTAGAAAATAAACGAAAATTTGATCACTTGAACATAGAGTAAAACAAATAAGTTTAGGTTAGGTTAGGCTAGGTTAGGTTAGGTTAGGCTAGGTTAGGTTAGGTTAGGTTAGGCTAGCTTAGCTAAATAATTACTTTATCTTTTAGAGTAGTATTCGCTCCCGCACTTTCTAATATCCTGTAAAACTGCTTTTGTTCGTCACTCATAACTGCCGAGTAATGCAATGGAGTTCTTCCTTCCTATTAAAAGACCATTTATTTAACATTTCAGTTGCATATAACTCATTATAATAAACTTAATTAAACTCCAAATAACTAACATTATCTGGTCCATTAATTGTTTCTGGAAATTGACCGATAATATAAACCATAACATCAAGATGGCCATGAAGTACAGAAAGATGAAGAGGACTAGCACCAAAATGATCACGACTTAAAGCAAATCGTTTACGAGTTAAGATTTGTTTAACTTCGTTAAGATTGCCTCTAATGACAGTTTCGTGGACAGTACGAATTTTTGCCATATATGTAGGAACTAATTCAAGAAAATCTTGCACTTGTCTGTTAGCTGAGGTGCGACCGATTAGGCGTTCGCCCTGACCTGCAATGACCACATGTTCTAATCTAAGTAGATCTCCCTCTTCCAACCAGTGATCGATCAGTTCGTTGAGACGATCGTCTATTGTTTAGATAAGTTAATAACGTTTTTTGCAATACAAATACTAATTTTTATTGGGATCGATATAAAGCTAGTTAGTGGCAATCAGATTTGTTCCGTTTTAGATTATGCTCTTCAAGTCATCATGTTAGAGTATGTGGAATGCAGTCTGATCCGGTTATAGGTAATTGGTTGGTGTGTAGGAAATAAGTCACCTCTAACTGGGTTTGCTTATATACAACTCTAACATATGATTGGTTTAGTTAGTGCCTAATAAATAGTTTACTAACAATCGGGTTTGTCTATAAGCGAGTTACCAATAACCAGGTCAGACTGTACTAACGGTAACGTTCAAATAGTAGGATTACTATAATGAAAACTTTATGAACTGGCTATGATTTGATTGTCAGTTTATTATTGAAATAAACAAGATATAGCATGAACATAAATGAAAATAGTAAATTTAGTAGTAGTAGTATTAATAATGAAGTATAGACATTAAGTTAAACATAAAACGTTACCATTTGAGTAATAAAGTTGTAAAGTTGTAAGCTTGTAAAGCTTGTAAGCTTGTAAGCTTGTCTAATTTTAGTAATAAATGCAACTCTTACAATCATCACTTCATTTAACACTCTAGTCACTTAGACGTTTAATTAAACTATTTTTGTTTTCTATATGTTAATCTCTCTTACTTTTACATCTTGTTTATTGGTTTTGGTAACTTAGTATGGTGTTAGTCTTGATTTTTGTCACTTATTTACTATATTTTTGAAATCTGTTTAACTGCATGTTTAAGTCCGACAGGTTCGTTATATTCAGGTTTGTTATATTCAGAATTTAATTAATATTTAATTAGTATTATCTATTCAACTGAAAACTTTAGTCATTCAAATGAAATTAGACGTAAAATCTAATCCCGAAATTAATCAACTTTAATAAAGTGAATCTAGATTATAGTAAACGTTATAGACTGCAATCAGTCGTTCATTATAAGCAAGATGGACTGTAAGTTTGAAGAAAGAGATATAAGATTAGTTTGAAATATTAATTTAGCAGTTCTCTAGAGCTCATAATGAATCAAAGCCTAGTCTCTTGAGTTCAAACAATAACAGATAAGTGTTATGATACTAATTACTTAAACTATTTTTAGCTAATTTAGCTTTATTTAGAATTTCTATTAGTATATTAACTATACAGTAGAACTTCGGTATGATGAACCTCGGTATAGCGAAACCTCGTTAGAATGAATCAACTTTAATGGTTCCAGCATAAACTCTATAGACTTGATATTATAGTAAAACCTCGATATAACTCAGTTGGAAGGACCGGCAAATTATTTCACTTTGTTGAGATTGGGTTATATTGAGACTGGGTTATATCGAGACTAAGTTTATATAACATCAAGTCCATAGAGTTTATGCCGGACTGTCAAAATTGGTTCGTTTTAACGAGGCTTCGCTACATCGAGGTCTTACTGTATTTAGAACAGTTTTATAACAAAAATTCAAATACAAACTGAAATTTAATATTCAACTAAAAGCGCAGACTAATAATAAGCCTAAAATCCATTTATATAGATGCGAATCACAAATGTAAAGTTAGACATAGAGTTACTTGAATTTGACCCGAATTAATAATAAATTACTGCATAAATTACGGCATAAATTACGGCATAAATTACGGCATAAAACTAATTGAATTGTTCGGAAATTGAAAAATATCCCAATAGATTAAACTAGCTTTGGACCCATTCTAGAATAAAAGGTATTTTAGATACCAGTTAATCCTCAATTAATTAGATAAGAACTTATACCTGCGTGGGGAGAAATATTAACATCACTTTGTCTGCTTAGAGATCTCTCTTCTGGAGCTGTTGCCGATTTTCGTGTTGATTTGACTTCATTCTTCTCCTCACTATCACTTTCAGGCTGATTCTCATCTACTTTATCTTCTACTTGATTCCCTTCATTCACATTATCACTAACTTCATTATTCTGAGTGTCTTCTAAGTTGTTATCAACATGTTTAGAGTCAGAATCGACTTTTTGGTCAATATTTATTAAGTGTTCAGATTGATTGATCGTGTTTTCTTCTTGATTGACTTCCTTTTGATCAGCTGTTGCTTCAGGCTCAGTAGGTTCAGACTGAGTATTCTCAGGTTGAGTATTTTCAGGCTCTGTGTGTTCAGGCTCAGTATGTTCAGGCTGAGTATCTTCAGGCTGAGTATCTTCAGGTTGAGTATCTTCAGGCTGAGTATCTTCAGGTTGAGTATCTTCAGGCTTACTATCTTCAGTCTTACTATCTTCAGTCTTACTATCTGCAGGCTCACTATCTTCAGGCTTACTATCAATACATTGATCTGATTCGAAAGCACTTTCTATTCCTTCATCATTAGTAGTCAATTGTCGTCCTTCGTCTATAACGCTTTCCTGAGCATTGGGTTCTGCTGTCAATTGATTACTGACAAGTTCATCATCATTTGGTAGACTATCTTCACGTTGTTTATCATCAATTTGTGTAATGTTTGCAGCTTCTGATTCTTCCTTTATAACTTTACTCCAAAGTTCTGAATCTTCGCTATACCTAATAGCATCAAATGAGTCATTGATAACTTTCTCTGCTATATTATTCGCAACTTCTGGCGGAATATCACTAATAGGATTCTCTTTTGTATCTAACTTTCCTGATTTTATTGAACTTCGAGACGACTGTCTCTGCAATGACTTTACGCTCTCTGTGCTTTTGCGTCTTTGTGTCCCTGATTGTTGACGGACGCGAACCAGCATTTGATCCACGTCGAGCTCCATTCTTTCCTTCTTTATCTGATTCCGTTGATTGCTGTGACCAACTTCTCGACATCTTTTTCTGTTGAGCTTTCGCTGAATTTTTTTCCAGTAATGCTTGTTGTGACCAACTTCTTGACAATCTTTTCGATTGAATTTGTTCTTTGTTAGCACCTGTCAGTGAAGACTTTCTTGATTCAGATCCCTTTGCTTCTTCATTAGATCCTTGCTCTACATTTGGTTCCACTGTCTCTTCATTAGTTTCAGCTGATTTTTCTGACAAGTCTTGATTTGTTTCTTGCTTTGAATCTGTATTTATTTGATCGGAATCTTGATTATCCATATCAGGTTTGGCATCAGTTTCTGTAGGCGGTTGTGATTCAATTTGAGTAGATTCTTGTGATTCAGCTTCTGTAGCCTGTTGTTCAGTTCCTGCAGATTCTTGTAGTTCATTTTCTACAGGCTGTTGTGATTCAGTTTGTGTAGATTCTTGTGATTCTACTTCTGTAGGCTGTTGTGGTTCTTGTGATTCAGCTTCTGCAGATTCTTGTAGTTCAGCTTCTGCAGATTCTTGTGATTCGGCTTCTGTAGGCTGTTGTGATTCTTGCGATTCAGCTTCTATAGGTTGTTGTGATTGAACTGTGTTTTCAAGTTGATCAACTTGAGAATTTTGAATGTCATCCTTAACTGTATTGTCTGTAGTCTCGAGTGAGTTCTCGGCCTTCACTTGCTCTGACTCTCCTGAGGCCTCATTAACTTCTTGAGAAACTTCATTAACAGAATCTATAGTTTTTTGCTCATTCTCTGATGTAATTTGCGATTCAGGCACAGATTCATTGGGCATTTGATTACTTTGTTCGTCAACGACTTGTTTGTCAACATTTATCTCAGCTATAGACTGAGTTTGTTCTTCATTTATAGGCACTTCTGAACAATGATTTTTTTCTTCAGTCTTTTCCTCATCCATTATCTTCTTCTCCATATCATCTTCAATGGTTTGGTTTAATACCATTTTATCATTATTATCATCACTATTATTAATGTTATCCACATTAGCGTCTGAAACATAATCAACTGAATCTGCGGCATTGCTTGTAATTGTCGTCAATCCAACTGATGACTCAGTTTCTTGAGTCGAATAATAGTTCTGATCTTCCATTTCAACAATTGATTGGTTAGCTTCCACTCCAACGGTTTCGTCGAAAAGAGAGGGAAGTCTTGTCGGCATAGAGAGAGTGGTCTCATCAGAAGGAGGTTCTGTCTTAGGCTTGGGTCCCTTGGAAGGTTTAGAGACAGGCTTGACTCTAGATTTATTGAGAAGAATTTTATTATTTATACTATCTTCATTCCCTTTTCTTGTATCTAATCCATTTGATGGCGAGACAAAGTCGTAGTTGTGAATTGTTTGTACACGCAGGTAATGGTCCGCTGTTTTGCCCTTTTGGTCCATTGATTTTGGGTCACCTCCCAGTTCTACTAATTTCCTATAAATATCTATTGCCTTATTCTGTGCTGAGATATGTAATGGAGTTCTTCCACTCTATAATCAAAAATAAAATCTAATTTGATTCTTATTTAAACAATTTATCAGTCATTAATGTTAGTTAGAGTATAGTTCAAACTTTTAAATTTCATCTAAATTGTAAAAAACTAGAGAATTTTCTAAAATCTTCTATACATTTTTATCTCTAAGTTCAAGCCCAAAGTTTCAAAATTCAGCTATCTTTTCATTTCGACTAGTTGTGATCAAAGAAGTTCAAAGTCTGAGTTTGAACTTCAAGATAAAAAAGTAGAAGAGAATTGGAAAATGACTGAGAGCTCAGTTGTAATAATCACATATTCTGTTATAGAATATTCTTAAAAAAAGTTATGAGTTAATAAATACAAGCTTACATTATCTTTAAAATGGACAGTTTGTGGAAAGTTAGTGACCAAATAATTAAGAATATCAGATTGATTATGAGCTGTTGCAATATGTATAGGAAATAAACCATTTTCATCTTTAGCTCTGATAAGTGAGGGATCATCAGTTAATATGCGCTCTACATTACTTATATCACCGTTTATTATAGATGCATGAAGCGATTTTATACTATCCATCAGATGTGGCAACCCTTTCAAAAACTTTCGTGCCTCTTCTCCCCATGAAGTTCTCCCAAACAGTGAATCTCCATAGCCTTCCAGAACGAGTTCTTGTAATTGCTTAGCGTCTCCGTCATGAAGAGCTGTAGAAATTTTCTCTTGAATATTAGGCAATAACACGGAACGTCTTCTGATGTTTTGGGAATCAGTAAGAGAGAGAGGATTTAGTTTTTTGTTGGTGTTGATTCGTGATAACTCGTTGGGTAGTGATAAAAGATGTACGCGATAATACTCAGCGGTTTTGCCGCTCTAACAATTGTCATAAAATGAAACAATGCGTCAGTTGAATTAAGTCTATTGTATGTTATATTCTTTAGTAAGTTGCTTGCAATAAGATTTTACTCTATTCTTACAACTATTGTTAAGAATTTATTCTATTCTTACAAGAATTGTTAAGAATTTATTCTATCCTTACAAGAATTGTTAAGAATTTATTCGATCCTTACAAGAATTGTAAGAATTTATTCGATTCTTACAAGGATTGTGAGAATTTATACAAGAATTGGTGTTAGAAAGTAAGCGATCGATAGTTCTTATAGCAGAAATTCAAATTTCAAGAATAACCTTTAAAACAATTTGCAGACTATTAAATGAGACTTGAGTTTGATTTACATAATTGAATATTATTTTGTTTCCAATATTTCTTAAGTCGATCAAAAGTTGATTTAAATAATCAAATATTTTGATTGACAGCTATTAAACAGAATCGGAAAACTAGAATATATGATAATGTGAACAGAAATCACTATGCTATGAACTATTGAATCGTAAAATTTTCTAAATATACTTTTAATTAAAAACCTTACGTAACTACCAAACCGGAAATGATTTATGATTTGAAAGTTTGAACACCACTTCAAAGTGGTGTCGTTTTCTTTCAACTTAATGGTCAGCATAACCTCGATATAGCGAAATCTCATTAGAACGAGCTAATTTAGATGGTCCTGACATAAACTCTACAGATTTGATGTAATATAAACTTAGTCTCGACGTAGCTGAGTCTCGTTATAACGAAGTAAACTCTTCAGTCCTTTAGACTGAGGTTTAACTGCATACAGATTGTATTATGAATAGAATTAATTCAAGCATATAGTAAGACTTTGAAAAGAATTTATCATTATTGATATGATGACAATTTTAATAAACTTGTTACATATCTTGAGAGCTAATCGATTATATGTTTAATATGCTTAATATTAAAGAATTTTAGATTCAGTACTTGATAAGTTTGAATAACTCACAAACTTATACCTAGTCCTCATTGTAATCTAAATCAAATCTAAAAGCTATTAACAAGAGTAACCTTAGATTGTTTATCCATCATCTAATTTACTAACAACTAATCAGTAATATAAAAATTCTAACTGACTTAAGTGAGATGAAATCTAAACTAGAAGATGTAACTAATTTAATTCTCACCTTCATATGATTAGCTCAACTAGGAACGTTTCATTTCTAACAAATTGGGATCATTTCGACAAATAAGTCATTTAGTAAATGATCGTTTATTTAGCGAATTCAATTCAGTGTAAGCTATCTAGTTAAGCAAGCTATCAAGCAAGCTAGATATTCTACGGTCATATAGATAGAAACTCAGATACTCTACGATTATATAGATAGAAACTCAGATACTCTACGATTATATAGATAGAAATTCAGATACTCTACGATCATATAGATAATAACCTATTTATCGTTATATAATACTCATATCTTCATAACTCTCTTCAAACTTGACATTTAAACTTTATCTTCATTATCTAATTTGGTCTACTTTATGTCAACAAATTAATTGAGTGTTCATTTGTCAATATTAAAGCCATTATAAGCTGAAAGCTAAAACTGTTAGGTTCTAGTTTATTGTGTGTCTAGTATTTAGGTTAGGTTGCAATGAGATTTAGCGGTTTTATGACAACAGTTCATCAAAAATAGACTAAAAAAGTACACTAAATAGGACTGAAAGATAAGCAAATAGCATATAAAGATTAACTTATAAGCTTATATTGCAAATGCAATACAATTGTGTTGGTGATCACATTGAATAAACTGCTTTTGATGCAAAAACACATTTATGACAAACTAACGTTATCTGTACTCTTATCCGGAATAACTATCGAGAAAGTATCCTCTTTTCAAATATTCACAAGTGCTTCGGAATAGTAATTTAAATGTCAATTCATAAATAACTTTATGGACTCAATAGAGTAAACTCTGTCTGAATTTCAATTCATTTCCCGACTTATTCACTCTTTAGATTTACTCTAAAACTAATGCTGCTTTTATCTCAAAATACTACAGACCGACTCAGTTATAGGTAGCTGATCGGCAAACCAGTTGCCTATTATCGGGTCAGACTGTACTGAAATTTATGCCCAAAAGCATTAATAAAAGTTTTGAAAATAAGGCAAATATTTATGACTAAAATAAAGACCTCAAAAAGAGATTTACCGAATCACGAATTCTTGGATCAGCTCCGGCTCTGATAAGCATTTTATAAATCTTATTACCATTTCTATTAGTAGTGGCAGCGGAATAATGCAAAGCAGTTCTGCCCTCTTTATCTTTAGCGTTAACAGTTTCAGGAAATTTCTCGAGAATATACTGAACCACATCGATGTGACCCATTATTGTCGCCTTATGTAATGGAGCCATTCCTAGATGATCTTTCGACAGCACGTAATCTTTCTTCTCCAAATTGTCCTTCTCTAGATTGTCCTGTAAGCCGATTAGATCGCCACAAGACACTGCTGCGTGAATTACGCGGATTTTATTCATTATTTTCGGCACTGTTTCTGATATGTAGATCTGTGATCCCGAACTTTGATCGTCACGAAAATATTCCGCCTTTTCTTTCAATTTCTCTCCATGTCCTTCCAATACTACTCCTTCAAGCATTTCTAGATTATTCTCTTGGATCCATCGCTTCAGATTGGCTGAAGAAACTTCGACTCCTAATCACAACAAAGTTATTTTGAGAAATTGAATTGAGCTGAGTTATTCAAAATTGATTATAGCGTTGATATGGAAAAGAGTAATTCAAAGCTAGCCTAACCTAACCTAACCTAACCTAACCTAACAAAAAAAGTTATACAAACTTGGAATAGTAGGCGACGGCAATATAGTCTTTCTGTAGAAAGTGATTCCATGATTTGAGGATACATTGCTTCCATCATTACTAGAGGAGTCAGCTTTATCAGATAGACCTTCTTCACTTTGTCCGTCAACACTCATTTTACCACCAATTCCATTGAGATCTGAGGGACGTTTTACGCGATGAGATGGTGATAGACTTCTCTCTTTTCCTATTGACATACAATATTGGTTATAATCTCTACCCAAGCATTCTTGCAGTATTAAAGCAGAATATTCTTCTGTATTAAAGCAGAATATTCTTACAGCATCGAAACAGAATATTCTTTCATCATTGAAGCAGAATATTCTTTCAGTGTTGATGCAGAATATTCTTTCAGTATTGAAGCAGAAAATGATTGGGAACAAAATGCGAAGTAATAAAAAAGGTTTTTAATGGACTAAAAGCCACTTTATTTATATTTGGAAAGTATAAAGATTCGAGTATAAGATATATTTTACTCATGGAAATTGACTTTTTATACAAACATCATTTTACGGCTAGTCTTCATAATATGAGAAATTTCTACTAAATTGCAGTCAATTTTAATACAGTAATAGCTGAATATAGTGAGCGTGCTTATAGTGAATTCTCGTTATAATCAACTCTTTGTAATGAATTCTTATTATCATCTAAACAATAGTCTGTCTCTATAGTGAAGCTTCATTATAATCAATGCTAATTATCGATCAGCAACCATTCCCTATATTGAGATATTACTGTATATTTAAAAAGTAGATTCTGTGTATATAAGAATGAATTCTTACTTCTTGATGGAGATTTAGATTTGATACGATTGGCTGTATTGATGGTATAGTTGGCATTAAGCCTCTGGGATCGTTTCATGATTTGTTGCAGATTGATTTGGTCGGGAAAACGCAAATAGAAATCTGCATTTTTTCCTTTCTATATCACACATATACAAAGATATACAACAAAAATGACAACCAATTTATATTCAAATATAATACTAGACTAAAGCTTATTATACTAAAAGCAATAGAGTAGTGAAGAACATACGAAATCAGGTAATAAAGGAGAAGCTCCAGCTTTGACTAACATGTTGTAGAAGTTTCTATCATCTTCTAGTGCTGAAGCGTAATGTAAAGCAGTTCGTCCATCCTATCAATAAAATTGACATTTATTTTGTGGCACGTTTTCTCTCTTTATTATTTTTGTTTTATTCAAGAGCTAAGAATTGCTGAGAATTATTAAGAATTATCAAGAATTGTTAAGAATTGCTGGGAATCACTAAGAATTATTAAGAATAGCTGAGAATTGCTAAGAATTCTATTAAAGAATCGTATTGTTCGACTCACATTATCTCGTGCATCAAGTGTTACGGGGAAGTTGGTAGCGATATATTCGGCTAAATCGTAATGCCCATAAAGTACTGCTTTGTGAAGCGGTGTTGCACCGATTTGGTCTCTGGCAATAATCATTGCTTTTCGATCGAGTAGTCCTTGAAATTCACGTAAGTTTCCTTTCATAGCTGCTCTGTGTAGTTCTGTTATCTGATCCTAAAATCATATAGATTTTGTTTAGAAGTTTCCTGGTATTATAAAAGCTTCAACAGTAACTATATATTACAATTGAGATTATGTTGATTTTTACAACTAAAAATATAAGTTTAATTCATATGAAAATAGTATTTGAGTTGCATTTTCACTATTAGTGTTATTCATACTCTGGCACAATTAAAGCAAATGTCTGCAGAAACGTCTGTAATATTTGTCAATAGATAAAATGGGTCAACAGTATGAATATTGCAGGTTGGCAATTTATTCGATTGATGTGTATAACAGACTATACAGTCAATTAGATACAACCCTAACTGTAGATATGTGTGTATCACAATACTCAATCCGACTCATTTAATAAATACCCATCAGATATCAATCAGTCATTCCAACCAAGTAGACAATGTCTCATATTATAACTAATTATTTCAGGTTATATAGTAATTGTATTGAAGAAGAAAGTTTGAAATCTTATGAAAAGTAGAGAGATTTTAATATGATAGAAAGACCAGAGTTAGGTTAGGTTGGATGAGAGTGTGTTAGGTTAGGTTGGATGAGAGTGTGTTAGGTTAGGTTGGATGAGAGTGTGTTAGGTTAGGTTGGATGAGAGTGTCTTATGTTGGATAAGGTTAAATAATTCGAGTAGAAAATCATTAATAAACATGAACTAAATGGAATACATACGATATAATCAGGTAAGTTGTCGAGAAAATCCTGGACAAGAGGAGCAGTAGAAGTTTGACCTAAGAGACGATCACCAAATCCCTGTAATACGACTTCCTCTAATGTAGACAAGTTGCCCTGTTTAATAAGCTCCTTGATATTACTTCTATGCATTAGTGATCCTATTTGAGAATACAGATATACATCACTTGTATAACTTGAACAACTTGAATATATATACTTTTCAAATGAGTGTGTATTATAGACAAAACATTAGTTCGTTTCATGTATATGTACAGTTCATGTATGTTACGTCAGGGGTATGTATATTATGTTATGTTAAACGTATTTCTCAAACTCACATAGACACACACATACACACACACACACACACACACACACACACACACACACACCTATCACCTCATTCTGTATCTACCATACGCATACTTATCATATACATCAATACATTCATAGATTATTAGCTAGAATGATAATATGAAAATATATCTACCAAAACATTCATCAATATTATATTCACTCTATTTTCTATTGGTTCTATCAGTTGTTAGCCTTTTTACTGTTCAAATATTTAATGAAGATTTTAACACTAATATATAAATCTACTCCATTTTCGTTCTATTTGGATAAATAACTTATTCATATAAACTACATCAAATAGAAATATCATAGCAAATCCCTGTTCAACAACAGCTACTCTAATTCTTGGCTCAAGACAAATTTCCGTATATCTCTTTGAATAGCTGAGAGGCATATAGACTGAAAGATACACAGAGAGACACACGGACCGAAAGATACATACACTGAGTGACACATAGACCAAGAGATGCATATACTGAGACAAATAGATAAAGAAACACTCACTCTGAGAAAGATAGACATCTAATATACTAAATTAAATAAATTGAGCATTTGTTGACTAATATTCGTATTACACTAAAAGCTAAGCTAAGCTAAGCTACACTAAGCTAACCTACCCTAGCCTAACCTACCCTAACCTACCCTAACCTAACCTAACCTACCCTATCCTACCCTAACTTAACTTAACCAAATATAATGACTTACCAAATCTAGATGATGAAGGGTCAATGATCCTGGTTTGTTTTCTACTTTTTCTAGGTTTAGCTACTATCGCTCCTTCACGTAAGACTTGAGCTGAAATTTCTGCTTGACTTTGTAGATAATCTTCTGGTTTTTTGCCGAACTAGGATAAAATGCAAACACCAGAATAGACCAGATATTCAGAGTATTATAGATAGAATTCAGAACATCATAGATAGTATATATAGAACTAAATTTGCACAACTTTTCCTCTTTAAGAGCTATGTCTTCATCACTCATGCCTTACCATATCAGTCGCCTGCTGGTCAGCACCGTATTCTACCAATAGCTTATAAATCTGACCGCCATCTGACAAAACTGCTGAATAGTGTAGTGCTGTTCGACCTCTCTTTGGCAAATATGATCATAAAATAGAAACAAAAATAACATTAAATAGGATTAAAAGCGCAAAAACTAAACTAAAAGTCTGATGAAACACAATAATTTGATACCTATTCAGAAAAACTAAGTTAGAAAGAAAAACAAACAGTCGTAACTGGGGGTAAATGTTAAGTTTGCGTGACTTTTTTACATCATAAAAGTAGGTTATCAAAGTTAACGTTTTAGTTTCACGGCCATCATTGATCATATTATCATTGGTTATGCTATCTTTGATCGTATTATCATTGGTTGTATAATCGTTGATCATAGACTACATAGACTTTCATATACTACGTAGCCTTTTATAGCCTTTCCTACACTACGTAGTCTTTCATAGCCTTTCCTACACTACGTAGCTTTTCATAGCCTTTCCTACACTACGTAACCTTTCATAGCCTTTCCTACACTTCATACACTTTAATAGTTATCTAGTTCAACATCAATTATACTGTTTTAGAAACTCATCTACACTATTGACTAATACTAAATTGATATCGTTTATATTTATTTTTAATCAATTTACTATCGACCTTATGTTGAGAGTCAGGTAACTTTAGAGTGTGATTGATTGCCTTCTAGATTGTTGTGAGTAAGGATGTGTATTTGAGATGAGATTTTTTAGATTTTCAATTTCAATTTGTTAAATAGCTGATAAGTATATGTATGTTTAGTTTAGCTATGGCTCATTTTGCTATTGTATTTACTTAAATTGTTAATCTTTAGATTCAAATTCTGAATAATTTATTAAGGTTAATAAATAAAAGTGAAAATTTTCAAAAATAAATATATTTCTTAAATAGTAAATTGAATCATTGGAATAAACATTAATTTTTAGATGAATATCTGAAAATATAAGATAGAAACTGTTCTTAGAAAACCTATTAGAGAATGAATAAAGTTTGCAAACATTTTATATAACTATATAGAAATCATATTTTCAATATGTATTATAACAATTGCAGAAAGCTATACATGTTGTGAAATTCATTCATAAAAAAATAAGCGAAAACAGATCGATTAAAGTACTATTTCGATAATAAATAGTATCGATCATAATGTACAACAAAATTACGTATATATTCTAAAAGTTAAATGATTCCAAACAGTACTCAACAAACTGTTGTATGTTTTGAAAGTACTCAAAAACAGAAGAATAACAATAAATAACTAAATATAATCAATAATGATTAATTTTTTCATTTCTATTTAAGTATTGGAAAGTATTTTAGCTAGAATTTAACTAGCTAGCTTGTTTTAGCTAAAACGAGCTAGCTTGTTATGGCCAAAGTGAGCTAGCTTGTTTTTTGCTGCCAAAATAGAAAAATATCGTTTCTAATAACTGAAGAAAATATTACTATTTTATAGAAATTATTCAACTTACTGAAAATTCGAAATGAGGAAATATTTTCTGCGTCAATAACTAAAAGTTGCATAAATACTGAAAAACTTATATTATCTTAATCAATAATAATCTAAAACGTTACACATCATTACTGTTATAACTTCTAATGGACTTAAGAAGTTCTAACTGAAAAGCATTTATTAATACGAAATAGTTTATTTCATTTATTTCATTCTATTAATACCTATATTGTGTTTTTAGTTTTGTTTGTTAGCGACAATTGTGCCAACAGGAAACCTAAATCTTTCTTAATGGCTTTCAAGTAATGTCACTTCGGATCTTTATATGAACTCAATTCACTATCTTATTATCTGACCATTTATTGATCTAATTCTATAGATTTGTTCATTTATTCTATACTTTAATTGAAAATAAATAGTATATAATATCAATTTAATTAAGTTCATAATTAAATATGAATTTTATTGCAATAAAGGAACAATCCAATAATTTAGAGTGCTGATTTGTTGCTACAAAACATTTGGCTATATGTTAATAATTAGAGTAGTAGTTCTACCAAGATACGTCTTTATGACAATTCAAAGCAGGAAAGATATTTCAAATATGATTCTAAGAATATTTATCATGCAATGTATTTTTAGGAATAAATTTATCAATAAATGTATGAGTAGTTGAAAAGTTGTGCATTTAAATTAGCTAAAATATCCAGTTAAAACTTGAAATATCAAATATATCATAATAAGCTTATAAATGAAATTATAGCCTTCAAGTAAGATGAAAAGGCATTTTTGTTGGAAATGATCATAATTTCCACCTGATTGTCTATTTAATGTATAGCTTGAACTATTTTACTTTATATATTAAGTATGACATGTTTTAACCAATAATTATTGGAGACTTCATATTCTATGAGCCCTATTTTCAAAATAAGGATTAATGTTTGATATGAAAAATGCAAATTTAAAATAATAGCATATTTAAAAATGGAAAATTTAAGAAAGCTAAAGTTAATTGAATATTGCACCGAGACAATATTAGATAGATATTATCAAACACTATATACAATTAATCAACTCTTACCCATCAACGAAAAAGGCTTAAAATATGTTCAGTTTGCTTAATAGCTTAGTAATTGTTATGATGATGACTATGATGAAAAATAAACGTCAACTAAGTTGAAAGATATATCACTAAAATAACATACTAATAACGCTATAAACAACTAACTGTTCAGTCTAAACAAATTAGCTCAATATAAATTAGTAGTCGTAAGTGATATGCAGTTGAGTAGTTTTTAAGGGTGTACTACATTTCATTCTTTTAATATTAGCTGAATAATACGCCCTTAATTACTATTAATACTTATATTTGGTTATTATGAAAGGAGAGCAATATTGAGCTCATTCATTACTAATTATAAGTTTTACTGCCTTCAAGAATCCAAACTTCAGTTCTATGTATTTCAGTAAATAATTAAATACCACAATTGGTCAGTAAGTTATTCAAAACTTCTTATCTCATTCTTCAGACCAAAGTTAGTTCTGGTTCAAATTCAAAAACCAAATTGGATAAAATGTGATTATGAGCAAGCTATAATTTTGAAATAAGACATTTATGGAGAAGTTTATGAAATAATTAAGTTACTACTAGTTACTAACTGACTTCATGTCCACTACAACTTCTAACATCAATTTATAGACTTGAATGAACTTCAAAAATTTTGATTATATAATAAAAAACGGACAATTTCTCCACTATTCCTCTTCTCAAAGCTTTCATATATCTTATCTATAAGTCAAGTTTAGAGTGTCTTTACTTCTGATGTGCTATTCAATAGTTTTTCATTCAACTTATATCGTTATTCTTTCTGGTCTTGAATCAGAACCAGTCAACGGAAAGTTATAGTTTTCACATTTTTACTATAAGAAGATAGAGATTGAACACTCATAATGCTATCAAATATGTTATAGAGTCTAACTAAATAAATCAATGATTCTATTGGATACTATCTTATTGGAAACTATTATATCTCATATTTAATATTCTTAGTACTTGTTTGAAAATTTTGGAAGTCTTAGTAGTTCTGAAAACTAAACATTTCATATGAAATATTTTAGAAAAAAAGCAACATTATTTAAACGGAAATGATGAAACAAGTGAAGCAAGAGAAGAGTGAAGTAAGTAGAATGCGTAGGAATATATACATACAATATACATGAACCCTTTCAATAGTCCTACTAAATAGTCCTACACTCTCTTAAGTGACCAAATAAACTCCACTACTCAGTCAACATAAATAATTCCGTATTCAAGTTGACCACAATTGTTTGATTTTACTCTAAGAATGTAAATAATGAATAATCAAATGACTAAATCTACTGTTTTTATTTACACCAAACTAAAGCATACTAAGACTATTAAGATTAAAATTTGATTACAGTTTCAAACCATGCATGTCTAGAATATTGCATGCATTTCAACCAGAATATAGTTGAAGTGCAAATATGAATACAATTGCGATAAAAAGATATGACATTGAAAACAAATCACAATAAATCATAGCTCTAAAGGGATTCAAATATGCATTAGGTCCGCGTTAATCAAAACACTTATTATTTGTGTCACTATTAAAAGTCATACTTTTGTCAGTTGATTAATGTTTAACAAAGTAAACCACTTTATGAAATTAGTTCATTTCTAATAATTTAATAGCTATATACCTGTACGTCTTGTTTACTGTTTTTTCCTCAGATTAAATACTAATCAGAGAGATATACAGGAAAACCAACTTTTTTTACGGAGATATACAGGAAAACCAACTTTCTTACGGAGATATACAGGAAAACCAACTTTTCTAATCTATTGTAGAACCAAATATTCAACCTTTAAGACCAATTATTCTGAAACTTGATGAGATATTTTTAAACTACAAATGATCATTATATCACTTAATGATTTCAAATGAACATCTTAATAAAAGCTCTTCACCATTAAGTAGGTTATGAAAGTAATTATAGAAAATCAAAATTTCTCGATTCTTACTTCTATTCTATAGTCAGATCTTCAGAATATTCATCAGCTATGACAATGAGCATGTGTGGAATGGAAATTTCTAGATTAATCGTCACGATTTTTCGATTCTCTCGAAAAATGCTGATAAAAAATTTCATGGAAAAAGTTCAGTTTCACAATTGCCTCAATAATAACAATATGGTGATTATTTTCGATTCTGTAGATCTCAAAAGTATGACATGAAAACAGAAACTGCAGTAACTGTTTAGCTAAATTGTATTTCACTATTTATGACCTGAATAATAGTTGAATGCATTTTAGTCACTATAATAATGCATACAATGGCATAATTTCCATACGATCTCACATTTTGTTCTCTTATAATACAAATGTTTGACAGTTGAGAGAATGTTTTCAGACAAAACAATATATGCGTAAGACTTCTTAAATAGTATTTCTTTTTGTCAAATACAGAAAAGATTGAAAAATATCAAAAAATTCTAATATCAATTTATCGTATCATTTATATAATTTATAGATTGACTCAACTCGTACTGCATATTAGATTAAGTTTTATTAAAACTGGTATCTGAGCAACAAAAATATAGTTTGCCTGTTAAATGAACTGTAATTTTTTGCTATTTTTAAAATATATATTTCGAAGATATATGTTGTAAGTCAGTATATTTTTGTCGATACAACATTAAGCAATAGTTTGAGAAATAATACAAATACAGTAAAACCTAACTCATAAAATATAGAAGTCTTATAGAAATCTTATAGAAATAAAACACTATTGATTATTATAAACTACTTAAGTAGATGCTCAAGTTAGATAGGTTTTACAGTACAGCTTACTCAATATTAAGTTCAATATATCACACTGACTCAACTCTATGCAGTACAATATTACCTATTCATAATTTGATCGATTAACAGTTTAACTTATTTTCAGATCTTCTATCACACACTTTCGACTAGTCTTACGATAATATTCTTAATATTCTTAATATTATATATATATATATATATTTGGAATTAGTATTAGAAAAATCTTAAATTCTAATATCATCTAATCTTACATGATCTCTGGCGTGAATAGTAGTGCCATATCTTTCAAGCAGATAATTGATGATATCTCTTTGACCGTAGATGACAGCTTTGTGCAGAGGTGTAGCCCCCATCTGATCGCGACAAAACGCGAATTTTTTTCTATCGATTAGATGCTGAACACTACGGTATTTTCCTAAAGTTATTGCTCTGTGGATTTCTTCAATTTTGGCCTATTTAATAGAAATATTCAAATTATAACTTCGAATATGCATTTCCTTATAATTCAATTTCAATTTATTTAATGGTTTTACATAAGGCTTACAAAAGAAACGTAATTAAGAAGAGAAAAGTTAACATAAAATGCATAAGAAAGTTGCGCAATAAAATGGTTATGCCTGAAAGTTAGGTAATAAAATGGTTTTACCTGAAAGTTGGGCACTTGTTTAAGAAACCTATTAACTTGAGGTATACGTGACGTTTTGCCATTAAGATGATCGCCATAGCCATCAAGAACTGCTTGCTCTAACTTTTCGAGTTCTCCTTGTTTGAGCCACAACGATATGGGATCTTCGCTGACGGTAGCCATGGGTTGTTCAGATAGAACGGGTTGAAGACTATTTCTACCTTTAGCTCTGATGGGCGGCAATAATATTATTTGAGTCGCATTTAAATTGTTTGCAGATGGATTCGATATAAATTCCGGAAATACAGTTTTGGTTGCCGGGAGATGACTGTGACTGACTTCACACTGGCTTAACATGAAGTCGATAAAACAACGTCAATTTTGTCCAGATATTAGTTATCAGTATTGAATCAATAATTTTTATATTAATGCCGTCAAAATCTATACTATTTCAGACTATTTCAGACAATATTTCAGATAATTATTCAAAATATTATTCAAACAATGTTTCAAGCAATCAATAGAAAAATACAGCTATTGATTAAGACAATATGAGTTTGATTATATGACGTTATGAGTAGATCATGCTAACAGTATAATAGCATCTAATAAAGAAAATCTGATCTTTACCCGAATATATTCGAAATGTTTATACCCCTAAAAGAGAATGTTTACAACTATAAAAAACTAATATTCAATATATTAGACCAATTTCTTTGCCTCATGTCTTCGTATATGCAATGTTATAGAACTTATAGTATATAAACTTAATTCAGTTAAGCATACATGAAAAAGGGCGAGTATTTCAATTGAAACGCTAAGTTATGCTAGCTAAGCTAGCTAACATATAGAAGCTAAGCTAGCTAACATACACAAGCTAACATATGCTAGTTGCTATGACAACAAGACAGGTATCGTTCATAATGTAATGTTCTAACTGGTTTAGAAATGAGGTTAAAACGCTAGACATTCTACTCTGTGATAACAAACCGCAATAACAATAATATATATATATATCAACTTAAATCAGATAACTATAACTAGATATTTCACAATGCTTTAACTATTCGTTTGTTTGTTTTAGTAGTTAATAAATTCAATTTGATATCTAATAGTAAGTGATAATTAAAATATAGATTTGATACCTAACAGTAAGTGATAATTAAAATATAGATTTGATACCTAATAGTAAGTAATATTTAAAGGTTAGATTTGATTCTAAATATAAGTAATAGTTAGTCAAATGTGCTATATAGCTGTGGTGAAGCAAATAAACAAATGAGAATTATATGACTGGTTAAGGTTTATTTGATGAATCTATACTACTATTATGAACATTTCTATTGTTTTTAGTGTTATCTAGCTAGAATAATTACTATCATCATCAGTTCTGACTTTTCATGTAATATATTACTCACTTAATATTTTATGATAACTTGAAAAGTTATAACTTATGTACTAATCTAAATTGTTCTATACTTTCTTCTCTATTAGATTGCTTCCTATTATCTCTTTTCCTCTCTTGGATCTTTTTTCTAATGTTGTTGACCAGCAAGATCTAAAAGGTCAACAAGCCAAAAAATTTCAGCAAGCTGAAAAAGGTCAAGCCAAAAAAGTCAGCAAGCTGAAAAAGGTCAACAAGCCAGAAAGGGTCAACATCCCAACAACTTATAGGAAATCCATTCCTTTGATTATTCAGCAGATTGCGTGAAGTGCTAGTTATATGATTGTGTAGGAACGGAGTTGGTATTACTTAGAAACCGGTCAATAATGACGGGATAAGAGAAGGGCATTAAACTAATTCTTATTTGCTCATTTCAGTCGATCGAACAAACTATTAGCACCAATAATAACAATCGTTTAGTATATCACTTTTATCATGCTTTTCAATTGATATTTACTTTATAGACTTTCAATAAATCTTCATTAACTGATTGATGCAAACTTTGGTAGTAGTAAACTATGCTTATGTTTAGTGCTGAGACTCTTGTATATTTGAAATTTAGTTTTTATTCTATTCAAAATGAAGTTCAATTATCAAGCTTTTAGTGCAAGTAGTGATTGAAAGTAGTTAAACAGTTTGCCAATTAATTCAATGAAGGAAAGTCATTATTATAAAATTCTTTTAACAAATAGCAATCTTACTCTAGCTCATACATCTGACTTGGGACTTGTTAATTGCAGCTGTTTTAACATGTTCACTAAACAAAGTTGAGTTGTTCTTAGTGTTTAGTACTAGAAAAATTCATTTTCAAATCAAAATCAATAATGGAGATAGGTGATGTCAAGACCTCTTTCGAATGGTTCATTTAAGCTAGATCCAATACTATTGATTTTGAACAGAGATTTGATGACACAATATAATAAAATATATTACTAGCAATAATTGAAGTTATGAAGCTTAATTTAATATCTACTAGTATTAAATAAAGTATGAGCGATTTGTAGAGACTGGTGGAGTTAAATAGATAGAAATATATATATCAGGTAATACTCATCCTATACTTCAATGGACACTATATATATGTAGTGTAACATTAAGAAAATATCTACTTATTTACTAAATTACTCTCTATGCATTGGTCACTAGTTTGCTTGTTACTCTTCCAGTAAAATATATATCACGTTAGACTTACCAGATCAACTTAAGTTATATGCGCTATTTTTAGGTCGCTCAAATTGGTTAGAGTAAGACTTATTTTTATTTAGTTTTTGTTTTTATTTTTATTTTTCTACTTTTTTCTGTTAAATTCCCACAATTCATTCTAATCCGAATTTGGTTTTAAAAGTTTTGGTTATTTCAAAGCACTAGATTTGTGGTTAAGATCAAGGCTGATAGATTGAAACACCTATCGATTCTTTTGATATTAATTTGAAAAAATATTATTCACATCATTAACAAAATCATGAAAGAGATATTCAAACTAATTTTTATTCAAAAACATGAAATCATTTTTCATAACCTGAACAAAATCAATATATTACTAAATTTTATGAATAACCCAGTGTTAGATTCAGTGATCTTTGAGTTTGTTGTATAAAAATCGAAGACTGAGAGCTAAACTCATTAATAAGTGATTGGTAGAATAATTGAGACATTTGGGTTGGAAATGGACTGGCATTTAGAGACGATATGGACTATAAGTGTGAAAAACTAGATAACTCTTAAGTCCAGGAAAGTGATTCAGGATATCACTCTTTAACCGTCAGTACATCAATCATGCCTCCGTCACTTACCTAATCTTATTTGATTTTCATTTTTCTTTCTTGTCTTACCTCATTTTTGCTTTACTAATCGTTTTCAGATTTTTGATCTTTTACCATTATAACTATTTCTATGATTTGTTCTTGGTCAGTTTTTTTATTTTCTATTTTCTATTTTCTATTTTCTATTTTTATTTTCTACATATTTTTACTGTGAAAAATGAATTATTTATTCATAGAATTACGAGAAATAAGACAAAAAACTTTAGCATCTCAACCGAATAGTTGATGATGTCGAATGAAAGTTTAATGATATACAATAGGAAAATGAGGTTATTCAAAACATTACATTTCAAAAGATTACATATAAATATGGCTAATTTGACAGAAATGCAACTTTTTCTCAGTTTGTCAATATATTTTAAGAAAAGCTTTTAGAAAATATTAATAATTAATAAGCTTAAAAAGAATTATTTTCAGTAACTCTTCCGTAGGTGATTCAAAATAATAGATTAGTTGCAATATAAAATATTTTTAAAGCTTATTAGCAAAAGTTAGCACAAAATTAGACTTTAAGTAGTTATTATTAGTTTTAATGTATATGTTTTGTAAGTTGCAAGCCGATTAGTTTCAACTTTACCCATTATATTCTTATTGATGGTATAGTTTGACAAAAACAAATATATAGGATCATAAATCATTATGGTCAAATTGAGTCGCTTATATATATTTGTGTATTGTATGCTTTGTTGATTAGAGTGGACAGTACTTGAGTAGTAATATCAGAATAGCTATTTTCAATTATTGCATTGCTACATTGATTATAAACATACTTTGACATGCATTGTAAATATTTTGTTTTGTATACAATTTTAATTTGTGTTTAATTCTATAATTCAAATAGAAGATGTTTAACATTATAAGAAACAAGTGATAAGTGATCAAAGTGACCTTACACCAGATGAATAGTAGTACAACTATTTTAAAAGTATAGATAATATTTATAGATATGTCTTATAAAAGAACAATATATAATCAACATAGTCTAATTTGTATTAAATAATGATTGAAAAAGTCACTCAATATAGCTGTAAATAAGAATTTTTGAAAATTTCAATAATTGAAAAGAAGAACCAAATGTTTAATAATAATGATGATCACCTAAAATAGAAAATTAAAGTTTTTAAGTAACCTAACAAATATGTATTTTCATAAACTTTATTTCCAATTTAAAACTGGAATTTCTCCCATATCTTCATTCTATTCATGATAATATGTTCCATCAATTTTCTGTGTGAAATTTAAATTCTTTACGATACAACAGTTCTTGGAGAATATGAGAAGACTTAGAATTATATACTTTCAAAGCGATCACAATTTATAATGTATTAGAAATAATACAATAGAAATAATGTTCAGAGACTGCGATTTTGAATTTTGATTTGAAAAGAATACAACGTTTTAACTTGCATATTTTTGGTTCTATTTACTTCTTGATCCAAGAATCAAGAATAACATTATGATACTTATGTCTATAAACTGCTTGTCGTTCAGCCCATTTGAATGTTGTGATGAAAATTCAGAATTTCTGAATTAATTTTCTAGATTCTTATGTTTGATGTGAAAAGCTTATAAAAACTAAACTTATTTAATGAAACTCTTTTCAAACGTTAAAGGGATAATTAAGTGAATGTTGAAAAAACGTCAATCTTATCATGCAAAATATGTTTGTTTAACACATCAAATGTCTTCAACAGAACTGAAAGTTAAAGAATTGATGTTTAACTGGAGTTAAGCTAAAGCCAATTGTGCTTAAATATATATAAATAAATAACGTAATAGTTGAAAAGATTTCAAACAGATTTCAAATAGCGAGAACGTGCTCTACGTTTACTTTAGAAATAATAGAAGTACTGTGTAAAACAATCAATTTCTATTATATAAGAATTTTAGCTATATAAATAAGAACTATAGCTATATATTCTATACATATTCTGCAATATTCTGTATATGTTTAGGGTAATCCAATTTGAGAAATTGTTCAATAAATAAGTCATTAATCAATTTATGATATATATAGCAGTAACTATAATTAGCTACTTAAATTTAACTATTAAGATTAATAATAATATCATTAAGTAATCAATATTTAGGTATTGCATCCCTCTATTATTAGAGTTGATTGTTCAATAGAAAAGTTACCCATTTAATCAAGATAAAGTCTTCCATTTGTCTTAAAATATGTTTAATGCACCAAACGCTTCAGTCATTAAATGAAGTTTCCTTCAAAGCTCAATAATAAGTCGTTTCATATGATGTCAAAATAATTGAGATCGAAAATATCTTCAGATAATTCAAAGTAGAAACTAGAGGAAATAAGCTGTCAAAAATACAGTTAAACCTCTCAAAGTCGAACGCTTTATAAGTTGAAAATCCTCTAGAAGTTGAAGAAGATTTGTGAAGAAGATTTGTGAACAATCGCCATAGACCATGATGTTAAAAAACTTCTATAACTTGAGCGCTTCTAAGAGTTAGATAGAATTTACAAGTCCCATATGTATTGAGAGGTTTACTGTATTTTTGAGTTTAAGCTCATGAGAAAAGACGAAAGTCTAGAAATAATCATTCCTAATTTACTTGAATTTTACCTTGAAACCTTGGTCAAGCTAGAAAATAAATCATTAACTAGAAGTTGGATCTAATCAGATTATCTGAAAAACAAATCAAAATTATATTGAAATTTGTGAAAAAGGGATTTCTAGTTGACAAATAAGCTCACTATTTGTTCATTTCAAGTCTTTATAAGTAGACAACAATCAACTAATATTTGAATGAAAGAGCTTTATTAGAATAATTATTTGACTTTAGATAATGAAAATAAATAGAGAAACATGTGTTAATTCATTGAATGAGAATGTTTATACTAATAAATGAAGCAAGCCTAAGGACTAACATGAAAATATAAGCTTTTAATTAATCAGAATAAGCCTCTTAAGTGCACAATAGTTCTGAGAAATGATGTCTTCCGGCGCTAGCTACTTTGAAAATATATTCAATTCTCTATTTGTTTAGTCTATTAATAATGCTTCTTATTATTCTCGTGTAATTGAGAATAATGATTAAACATTTGTAAGCATTTAAAATAGTATTTTATTAGTTAATTCTTCTGATAAGATAGATCTCATTGCAAGTTCTATTCAAATCTCAAGCCATTTGTAATAAGACAAGTTTCTTGTAATTTGATTTCTTTAGATATTTGTGAGCATTTTTTGAACACTTATGAACAGTTAAGAAGAAGAAGAAGAATCAAAATTGACCAAAAAACAAATTCCGGATATAAACTATAAAAAAACTAATAAACCGAAAAGTAAGAATCAGTTTATGAATGATACGCCGTAAGGAATAAAAAAAAGAATCATAATAAGAACAAATTCTTATTACTAAATTGCTTTTCTGCTGGAGTGAAGATTTCGGATATTGTCTTATGATATTCAAGTCTCTCGTACATTGAAGTCTCGAATATTCAAGTCTCGGATATCGACTTCCTATTTAATCGCCAATAAATGGAATGTTTCATCATTAATGTCATTCAGTAATTGTATGTGACATTAGTCAACATATAAATTTGTGATATTGAATTTCCTGCAAAACAGAAGACCTGACTCTGAGCTTTAGTTGGATTTAGTTGCTCTGAGTGGTTTAACTGATCTTTGTTTTAGTTGATCGACATAATGTTTGAGCTCAATATGCAAATAAGATTGACTTAATTCTTATATGTAATCCTTAAATGTAAATTTTTTATATATAATTCTTAAACCTAAATTCTTATATATAATTCTTAAATGTAAATTCTTGTATAATTCTTAAATGTAAATTTTCATATATAATTCTTAAATGTAAATTCTTATAAATTCTTAAATGTAAATTCTTATAAATATTAAAAGTTCGTAAAGAACCATTTGGTGGTCTCATTTTTGATCATATAATATATTAGGATATTTAAGTTTGCTTTTAGAATATTTTATACTAATGTTTTCACAATTTAATAAACTGAAAATATGTTAATTCAATTCAGTCAATACAATACATGTTAAATTATGTTAATTTTATGATAATTTTTATAATTACCATAACTTCTGTTACTAAATGACACCAAATTTCAGTCAAATATCTTTTAAAGAATTGATTTTTAAATTTCTTATGTCTATACTTGACAAGACACACATTTCAAAACACTGATTACAAGACATGAATTCCAAGACACAGATTCCAAGACACGGATTTCCGACAAACAAAACAAAGAAAACATTCTCATAAATTGAAGTTTTCATAATTTAATCAGCTGTTGAAGTCATTTGTGATCTGACTTATCAGATACGAGTCTATTTTTAATGAATTTTGAGCAGTCAACTGAAATGATTGAATTCTTAGTTTTGGTTGACTTAAGAAGAAGTAGTTGTTTGCTTATTAGAAAAAATCAAAACTTCTTAAGTCGCAAGGTCTTACCCGAAAACTAATACTCAATATTGAATGCCATTCCCCTTCAATCATAACAAACTTCTATGCACTTCAAACTTCTTTACTAATTTTTTTTTATATCCGATTCATAGTTTGCACTTTTTATCATTTAAATACTTTTTATGCTTTCGTTTAATCTTGTGTATGTTTGAATATCTAATGAATTAGAATAAAAAATGAAATAAAAAATTTAGATTAAACCAGTTATAACGAAATGCAAATATTTGAGCATAAATGTGGAAAACAAATTTTCACGATGGTTCCAATTAATTATATTGATTGTAAAAATTTAAAATGATTAATTATTTAAATGTGGTTAAATGTTTATAGCTTCTAATGTAAAATATTTCTATTCAATTATATATACAATAAAAAGTTGATAAATATTCCAAGCTTTTATATTATATAACTCAAAAGTCATGATTAGTATTCGGTTAACTTAGTATTGAATGAAATGTTCAACAAAGTGTAAAATGTAATTACACTTAGCATAAAAAGTTCTGTTTTTCAAGAAAGTAATTTTGGTTTTTCAGAGAACTAATTTCAGTTTTCAAGCATTAAATTCAATTTTCTATTCCTGTCATTCTGTTAGGTTAGGTTAAATTGAATATTAAAATCTCGATCAAAATCAAAATAAATTATCTTATGTCAAAAGAATTCTTTAAAATGGCTCAAAGCGAATGTCAACGAATTAAAAACTATACATAAAAAAAGTTAAGAAAAACGCTTAAAGTATTGATGATTCTGAGAAAAAGTAAATCAAAAGTAAATATATAAAGAGAAGGTTTGATTAATGTGAGGATACATAGGAACCGAAAAAATTAATGGATCCATGTAATAAATGTGTTTTTAATTTTTCTGCTTCGATTCATTGCCACAATCGTAAGTTTTTATTCTATACAATTCTATGCAGTTCTGTGCTATTCTGTGCTATTCTGTGTTACTTTATACAATTCTGTGCAATTCGGTGCAATACTTTGCTATTCTATGCAAATCATTCAACTCTGAATCCATGATTTGACTGAAGCCAAACTGGAAAGTCATATATCTTAAAAACCAAGTTATATTTGATAAAGCTTATGATTTTGACATTTTAAGTCGACATCAAAGCGTATTCAATTCATTTATATATAGAGATCAGACTTAGTGTCTGAAGCAGAGGTTTTGGCCATTCAGTCAAATAATGAAACCTTTAAAATCAATATTTAACTAAAACTCTTAATGGACTTTTTGAGTGCTTGTATTCAGCAAAAGGACTTACAGACTCTGCAAATTAATTCCACTTAAGTTCTTAAGATAGAATCGCTAAAATTCTTTCCTGTAGTCAGACTAATACTTATGCGATTTTGCATCACTTTGTGCAGATTATTCTCATCTTAAAGTGTAATCGAATTGAAGTTCAGATTTATCTTTAGTTTAATCCGTTATTCGCTAAACTATCTCAGTAAAAGAGCTTTAATAGTAGTGTTCAACTGTTAGAACTTTGATAGAAAGCTGAGAATGTCTTATGAAAATGGAGAAAATCATTTGAGTGAAAGTAATTTGAATGATAAATTATTTATCTCTCATCCTTATACTAATATTTCATTATTGTCAAGCTAGATTCTTGTTGAAAATTGCTTACATCTATAATTACTAGTATTAAAGCTCCTTCGACGTGTTTCAAGTGTATTAGGGTGGGTTATTGTAATTTGTAAATTTACTTCAGTATTACATGCGAATCAATATCAAGATAGAGGTGTTAGATAACAATTTAATCAAATAAAAATACATATTTGCATTCAAGCTGCAATTTCTATACAACTTAAAATTTATTATTTAACATACACAATTATTAGTTTTCGATCAAATGAATTTCGGTCAAATGAAATTCAGTCAAACGAATTCACCGTTGTAATACAAGCTGCGAAAGTGCATGAAAACACTATAATCTTATAGCAAATAGTGATCTTATGCGCTATTTGTTTGCGTTAAGTGTAAGAAAATGAGTTAATACTATGCTTTCAATCAAGATTAAGGACAGAGTTTAGACCATAAAAAATTGGTAGAAGATCTAACATTTTGTAATATATATTTTGATTTCCGAATAAAATGAAGTTTCTCTACATTAAACACACTATCGACTCACTGCCATAGAGTCATATCTATAATACGATTTGAATTATGGATACAACTTTGTAGCAGTCACTCAATGACTGATGGAATTAGGAGATAGTTTTATGTTACACTTGTTCCTGTTTTGTTATCTGTACAACTGAAAACATTTCTTATCTGTTGATACCTTATTCTCACTCTATAGTTCACATTGGTACCTTATTCTCTCTCTCTCTCTCTCTCTCTCTCTCTCTCTCTCTCTCTCTCTCTCTCTCTCTCTCTCTTTTCACCCCATAGTTCCCATTAATATATTGTAGACATATATTTGCAGCTAATTTCTATTGAAACAATGTAGTCTAAGACATCAATCCTTATTTGGTTTATAGTGTAAAAGTCAGTTGGAAGGGATAGGGAAGGATGAAAAGGGATTCGATTCGATCTGATTCATGTCTGGTTGAGACTTTTGACAATAATGCTTATCACGAAACAGACATTATTAAATAAATGAACGATCATTGGTTTGCGCACAATTCAAGCAAAATAGGTTTGTCAGGTTCGAGTATAATTGCGACCTGATGTTCTTTGTGTTCAACTATAATCAATTTCGTTTTGCTCCCATTCTGCTCCATGTTTGTCAGATTCAATATGACTGAAGTTTGTGCTTAATATAGCTTTCAGGTTATTTTCAGTTCAATCAAACTGTTTTATATATTATACTTATTCTTATAAAACTATTCCGTATTTTCCGATAAAACTGTTCCGTTATATTCTCATTCTTATAAAAGTATTCGGTGTATTCTTATTCCTATTAAACTATTCTGCGTATTCTTATTCTTGTAAAAAAATATTTCATATATTATTCTTATTCTCATTCTCATTCTCATAAAAACCATTTATTTCAATTCAATAAATGTAGATAATCAATCTAATTTTGATGAAGCATTTTAAAATAACCATCGATAAATTGTCGCTGTGACTTCTTAAGTTAATTCATCATGAAGACCATTGAAAAAATCTGTTTCAATGGTTTATATGAATAGAATGAACGAATACTAAGTTGAATAGATGTCTACTTGTTCTTGAGTCTGAAGTTTTTTGCCATATTCCTTTGAATTGAACTAATACGAGATTGTGACAAAGTAGAGGCCGAGGGTGCACAGCACCCTCTATTCAAATCTGAAATTAACTATACATAAAATGCTTATATTTTGAATATGAAATTTTCATAATTTTTTCGTAATAATTGCCATAAAATAAAGTAAAAATGCATTAAAATAATACAAAATAGTTTGTAATCTCAAAAATATATTTAATCAAAATCAATATAGTATGCGAGCCCTGCTATGAATCTCATATATTAGACTCGTTGATTGAAATTCTTCTCTATAGAAAGTGCTTAAGAGTTGTCGTTATTCAAGAGTCGTTCTCATGGACGTAACAAAAGCATTAAATGTAGAATTAATTTAGATTAAAAGTACACTTAGTCTAATATAGTAACATGACGTGATTTGAGTAAATGAAATTGAATTTTACTGCTTTTTATTTCGTGCTATTGCGAAGTGATTAAGACTTCTGACTAAGAATCGTTATTAAGAATTCTGACTAAGAATCGTTATTAAGAGTCCTGATTAAAAATAACAAATTAAGAATAAATTGATATAAAAATTGAGTCATATAGAATATCGGTTTAGTATAAATTGATTGCTAAGATAGCTATAAAATAGATCACTAGAATTGCAATATATGACATATCCATATAAATACATAGAATTGAGAAAAGCTAAACAATTGGTATGGATAGAACAATTACATATATGGTTGAAAGAGTAATTCGTTTAGAAATATATTGTCTAACAATATTGAAAGGATATAATTAAAATGTAAACTATCCAAAAGAAATCACATGTTATGCTTGACAAAATAATAAACGTTAACTATTATATACGGTAATAATATATTATATATATGTAACAATAATATATTCTATAAATGTAAGTTATGTTAAGTTAAGTGTGAAATTATATCAAACCTAAATTTATAGCTTATATATCAAAACCAATACTGTCAAACTATAAGATTGAATTAGATTGAAAAAATATCAGTATTTAAAGATTTGATTTGATGAGGGAACAAATTCATATTTCGATTTGTCATATGTTTGTAATTGAGAATATGGAGAATATGAAGAATATATGGATAGTCTGAATCTTCTATTTTCTTTTATATCACATATTCTTCTTTACATTAATCGATCTGTTGTCTATTTATAGAATTCATAAATTTATTATAAAAGTCAGTCAAGTATATCACTATTGGTTTCTATTTAAGTATATTCCCTTATTTATATTAATAATATATTTAAGTCTGTTCTGACTTCTGTTTCAAATTATTAGTTTATCTCAAAATCAATTATTTCCATAAAGAAATTAAGTTATCTTTAAAACAATAATAAAGTTATCGTGAAATTAAATTTCATATTCTTAATATTCAATTCTTTATATGAATGAACTCTTTAGTAGTTTATGAATATAAACATTTATTATATATACTGATATTTAATGATAAGATTTTTAAATCGATGGCAGGATATAAGAATTGATATTTTCAAGAATCTACACAGAATAATGACTAAATTTTGATTTAAAAAATTTACTCAAATGGCTTATATTCCATTCAACTCATTATCCAAGTGTATTATTTAAATAAGATTAGCTCAATGTCAGACTCTGTCTCATTTTCTGTATTATTCCGTTAGTTATTATTATTTTTATTTTCTCACATTCTTTGTAAATATTATTCTGTATAAATATATCCTAAGGCTTTAAACTTGTTTAGATGAAAACGTGATTGTAATGAAAAGGATTGCATTGAATCTTATGTAAAATGTCTCAAACTGAAATTGAGTTGAATCATTAGATGAATAGTTTTTATAGTAAAACTTTTTCATGTCATTAATCTTACGTGTGATCGCAACTTTTCTGACAAACATCTTACGTGCATAAAGACAATGAGTTTTTGTTTAAAGGAAAAATAGGCATTTTTAAAGCTATTTCTAATTATCTCAACCTAATGAGTTATTTATTTTCTCTAATTCTATATCACACATACTATGAGACTATTCTATCTTATTATGGATAAAAATGAAGAATTCTGTTTTTTATCAATCAAATAAACGATATTTTCAAAACAATTTTGTAAAAAATATCTTATAAACATAATTTTGAGAGATTTATAATAAACAGAGATTTTCAAAATTCATTCTCAGTCATAGACCAAAAAATTAGTCAGATTTGAGAACTGCATTTAGAATACTAAAATATATCTATCTCGAAAATTGCATCAATTGTGAGCACAAACTGAGACCATTTTATGGACAATGTCAGAATGTAATAACTGAACACTATCTAACACTTAAATCAGCAATCGTTTTAATGTATTTGGGATAGAATAGTGGACATGATTTCTATATGAGCTATTTGGGAAACTTTTATCTGATTCATGCTACAAATATGAAATGCTTGTGCGAAAATTGGTGCAAATGTCAAATTAAGTATAAGATAAAACATGAATTTATGCAAAGAATAATCTTGCTAGAATGTAAAGAATAGGCCTGGTAATATTCAAAGAACAAGCTTGCTAATATACAAACTTATATTAATAAGTTCTCTAATATGTATTGTAAACGATTTATAATAGAAATATTTCTTAACGTCTATCTGTCTTATAAATGACTTGAATGTAAGCTTATTTCACAATGAGATTCGCATAGCGATAATTGATTGCTTATAATATATTATGTCTATCACTAGATATGGGATTTGATTTTCATAGAAATTTTAGTCATTCTATCGTTGAAGATATCTAATTCTTTTTATGACAGCTGTTAGCTTATTGACCAAAAAGTAAATTGGTTTTTTATTTCTTATTTTATGTTTATATCATCTAGTAAGAAAATTTCGATTATAGATAGATAAGAATTGTGTGTGTGTGTGTGTGTGTGTGTGTGTGTGTGTGTGTCTGTATGCATGTCTATGTGTATATATATGATACTAATATCAGTATTAACTCATGTTTCACCTTTGTATTTTCACCAACACTAGTTAACATTGAAATCAAATAATTCTATTCTTATCAGACCTAATGCTTCACTTGAGACAAGCTTTAACCTATTGACCTAAAGCTTAACAACTAAAGTGGAATAAATACCTAGCTTGATTGGTACTTAAATAAAGACGCAAACAGTGACGTAGAGGAGGAAGAAAGATTCAAATGAATCAAAAATAGCTTTCTTTTATCTAAAGAATAATAGAATTGTAAATGAAATATAAATATAAACAAATGATAACTTTCTATTTTTAGTATTAAATCTTACCCTTTTGTCTATTTGCGAAATAATGATAACTCAATTAAATGAAAGAATACAATTATAATATTGTACCTTACCAATTTACTATATTGTACCTTACCAATTTACTATATTGTACCTTACCAATTTACTAAATACAAATTTTTATTCAATAAACTGAATCTTTTCCTCACCAAACTCCTAATCAAAATAGTCAATGAATTGATTACTTATACGCATTAGGTTTGTGATAAGATGATTAATTAACTCCTTCCACTTATTTAGTTTTCTTAATCAATTAAGCCACTATTTACTAAGAAATGGTTCAACAAACATTTTATGCGCTTTTAAGTATATAACTTATTTAATGAACAATTTTCCGCTTTAGATTATCTGATTACCTTTCGATTAGTTCAACTAGGTTCTATTGATGAACTGGAGACATAGTTTTAAATATAGGATATTAACAAAACTGGTCAAGTTTAACTAGTGATGGAGCACAGCACACATACCATATTCATCTTGATTATTCTACACTTTTCTGGTCAAAATCTGTTGTGTAATATTTTAAAACTAGCATTTTAAATTTATTTTGTAGCAGTCATCACAAAATTAATAAAATCTCATATTGAAAAATGCGCAATTTTTTACGTCAAGCTAGTTTTAAATTTAAAATTAGGGCCTCAAAGCTTGTATATTCTCAGCACATAATGGCTACTGACATAAATGATAACTTTCTAGAAATGAAAAATTTGATTACTAATAAAAGCAAACATAATTCACTCTAAAATGATTAATATAAAGAAAAAAGTTTTAATTAAAATCATAAGTCATAATAGTAACTTTCTAGATTGATAACTTAAAACAATAGACTTTTATAGGATTTAATTAATCAAAATGTACAAGTCACTACTATGTAGTGATAAATAACAGATATTCCTACTAGAGCAATGTTTTTAGATACATTTCACTCTTTTTAGATTAACACTAAGTTCTTATAAGTCTGATGTGATGGCATTTCAATTTATTATAAGAGTTAAGAATAAATGGGCTCTGACTATGAATGGGCGAAAGAATATGAATCGACTCTGAGTATGTATTCCGTTCTGATTGGATCAACTACTCAACTATTTTTCTTTATATATCTCTCTTGATTCTTGATTCATGTTCTCTATATCTAACCTATATCTATTTAATTTATATTTTTAACAATCAATTTTCGCCCTTCAGTTCAACTTTTCCCCTATTTTTTATTTTTTATTTTTTTTTTGCAGTTTATATTAATTTTTCAAAATTTCCAATAAAACAGATATTTCGATCATATTTGATATACAAATCAATAACTACTGTCAACATAAGTTTCACTTAAGACTCTCCGTCAAAAATTTGAAATCAAAATGAAAATAAATTCAAAATATTTCAAATATTTTGACATGTTTTGAAAAACTGATATCATAAAATAAGAAGCCTTTTGAAAAACCGACATTTCAAACGAGTCGCTCTAATAACAAACTAAATGATGAATGCTAGACATGTACATCTTCAAGACTTTGGTATCTGTATTGACTAGATTTAATGCCTGCAACTACCGTGCGCTGACCGCAACCGCATCCATAGCAGAAACAAGCTAGCATCTTTTCATCTAGTATGAAGATGCATACATATAAACAGATAAAAATTCTCTACAACAAACGGTTGACATAAGTTAAGTAAGAATTACAAATACGGACAAAAAATTGATTAGAACAAAGCGTATATTTAAGTTAGCTTTGTTTATCCATCATAAACAATACTAACTATACAGATTAAAGTCACTTATTATTAGCCCCTTATGTCATATTAAAAACTTTACGCTTTAAGATAGTAAAGAAATATATATTTTTCACTCATATTTTCTATTATTATGTCAAACTCATAGAAATTTATAATAGTTCTGTATAGACTAAACATTAAATTTTTTAATATCTATAACTTTTATATGACGTTTTATATAACTCTTTGAAGAGATTAAAGATAATTTATATAACAAAAAAGTCAAATCGTTACTAACTTTATCTGATTCAACAAATTGTCGCTTATATGCGCATTAAAAATGAGTTCAATAACTAGTATAATAATAAGTCGATTCATTTCATATTTATATAACAATAGAATTGATAACAAATGAATTGAATCATCTTATAATATATATTATCAAATTTATTATTATGACTTCTATGAAAGATATTCTCAGATTAGCTCATTACAGAATTTTGTGATTACAGAATTATTTAGTAGAAAGTTAGCAATTGGCAATTACTTCTATATTTCCCATGAGTCTGTGTCTCGTTCAATGATAAATTCTTATTCTTGTCCTTAAGACAAGTTATGCAAGTATGGCAAATGTATAAACTTCTTATGGTGAATGTACAAACTTCGTATGATGAACGTGCAAACTCCTTATGATAAATGCACAATCTTCAATTCTATAACATTTATAACTTATGAAGATAGAATATGAAATAACAGAATATTTCCCTTTGCACAACACGCGCTAAATAACTAATTTATTTAGCCTAAATTATTAGTATTGTTATTACAGTCTGAACCAGTTATAGGTAACTGGTCAGCGTGCAGGAAATAAGTTGCTTGTGACTAGAATTACCTAAAACCGAGTTGCCAATAACCGGGTTAGACTGTAATCTAATTAAATTAGAATAGACTTGTGGTTTAGTTAGGCTAGGTTAGGTTAGCGCCTTGCTTGTAGCAGAATATTCTGTTCTAAACCCTATTCAGATAACATATAGAATTGGATGCTTACAAGTATTACAGTTTTGGGCGGGTCTCAAAACAAGAATCCAAGTTTTGAGCTTGAAGTTTTATTCTATCTTCAAATAAATCATAATATGTGTTAGGTTTACTATACTGTAAATAAACTGATAAATTTTTAACTTCAGTTATAGTAACCCTGCATTATTGAGTAGAGATGGACCACTTTCAAACTTAATATTAATATTCTGACGGAATTGTGATTTATAATTACTAAAACATTTAATATTTCACTAATGAAGAACACCTTTAAAGTTTCATATCTATTAAAGTTTGATTAGTCAGTTTTAGTAAATTGAATTTCATTAATAAGTTCAACATTTGCTATTTTATTAATAATCTATTGAAACGTTGACTACAAAAATTGAAATACACCAATCTTTACCATTGAAGACATGAATGATTTAGAAAATTAGAATTAAGAAAAATTCGAAACCAGTAAATAGAGTCTATTGGGACTAGAATGTTCAAGTTTATAAAGTTATGCAAGTAATAAAACTTTAACCAATAAATAATTTAAAACTATTCGTATATTGGATAAGGCCATAACTGTTCTATATTGACAATATATGCAAACTGTAAGTAATCAATAAATTTTATTTAGAATATATATGTATTAATAATCGAGCTTCACATTTGTTTGCTGGATCACGCCTTAAATGATTGCAATCCTATAGGTGGAAAGAGCTATACATGAAAAGTACTAGAATTCTCCCTCAATTCTCATACTAACTCATATAAGACTATTTCAGCTTCTATCAAGTATGGCTCAGGTTCAGATCTCCTTGCTAATCAATTATAAACTATTCAGTGAATCATATTAAGACAAATCGATAATACTGCTATCAATCAATTTTTAAAGACAATTTTTGAGAAAATACGTTTTCTAATCTTCGCATTTAAGTGATTGTTGAATTAAGGAGCCTGAAACGACAAACTAAATTTTCTCTAGCTGAAAAATGACTGATTTGTATCAGCTAAAAACGTTGACTCCAAATCCTCAATACTCAATGGTATGAAATGCTCTGGAGGACCCAGACAACCTTGACCATCTCTAGATACTGGACTGCTTAAAATCCAAATAAATTATGCAATGTAATAGAAATCACGTAATTATACTAGAAATTCTGTCAGTTTGAGATAGACTATTCACTAGGAATCAAAACTCCTGGCATATGAAAAGAATAATTTAATTGCGTGAACTTGAAATGACTTCAATCAAATAGAAGAACATACAAACTTTAATGAGTAACATCAAAGTTTAACTTAACAGTCTAGAGTAATTTAAATTAGATCTATAATTCGATTGGAAATAATGATATATAGAATCGAACAAAACTGACTTATTGGCATTCAGTTGGATGAAGCAGATATTTTGATTGGTCTGAAAATCATGGTCATAATTGGACTGAAACATGTTATGGTCTTTTATACATTCCTATAACATATTTGTTCTCAAAGCAATTTTTTATCAAGTCCATATCTCCAGAATCGTGACCCACAAATTCTTGTAGAACACAAGAATCCAACAGATTCCGAACATTCTTTACAATATTCAATCAGAAGAATATGTTTGACAAAAGTTTTTATTTGATCTTATTATAAATTAACTTATTTTGTTGCATTAGTCTTATGTACTTTACAATGAAAACTCAACTACATTCTGAACATTCTGAAAGCTTTTAGGAGACATGACTCGATTAGTTTTGATTCTCATTGGTTTTCAGCGGAAAAATCGATTCAAACCTATTTTATTAAGAAAATGATTTTAACATCAATGACATAAAACAAATGAACCAAAAGACTAACAAAAGCTATCAAATGATTCGGTATCATAAGGGAGTGATTAAAGAGTTAGTTATTTAGAAAGTTGAGAAAATGTTGATCTGGAAAACAAAGTTCTAAACAGGCCTTAAGCTATTTGTCAGAATTGTTATTAGGTTGTAAGTGATATCTTTCCGAATGAATATTGACACTACTTTTCTGAGTCTTCCTATTAAACTTGACTTGCAAGAATTTTTTATAAGAATATTTTATAAGAACTTTTTTAAGAATTTTTTTAAGAATTTTTTAAGAATTTTTTATAAGGTTTTTTATAAGAATTTTTTTCTATAACATCTAAATTTACTTTTTTCAAATTAATTTCTTTTAAATTAAAAATTATTGAAATTCTTTGCATCTCTGGTAAAACGCTTAAAATTGAAGCTAAGTTTTAATAAAATCGATACAAAAGATAACAAAATACTGCCTTCAGTTTTAATTAATTTTGATTTTAAAACACATAATTTGAGGTGATATTAAAATAAGTAACAAAATATGAAATCTTAGCAAAAAGTTATGAATATATTCAACAAGAAAAAAGTATCAAAACCAAAGTGGAGAAGAAGTTAATAAGTAATGTTGGGTTTGAAGCAAAATCGATAGAGATGTAGAGGGGCAGTTATAGTAGTAAGGAATATGACTTGCAGTACTGCAACTCTATTAGTAGTCTATACCATACTATTCTATTGTGCATTACATCTTAACTTTTCAGACAGAAACTCATTTTGACATTTCTACTGATACTCAATGAAAGAATCCCCTAAAACAGTATTCCTATTGCATTGTTCTAATTGCTCTTTCGATTCTATTAAAGTTTTGATAGCATGCACTCTATGGACAAATTGGGCCAACTTCTGAACTGTAATTACTTCGATGTGATCTCCAGTTGTTTACCAAAAACATGAGCAAAACAAGGATTTAATAATACTTTGAGGAATTTCCAGAAATGAGCTTGGTCATTTTTGTGATTTGCAGAATTTCCATAAATGTGCCTGATCATTCTTGTGATTTGTAGAATTTCGGTTGATATCTAACATTACCTTAGAGACAATTTTAATTTAAATAGACTTTCGCTGAACAAACAAGTCATTCTTTAAATTATTCTATTCTAAGAGATCTCTTATAAAGTAATTGAAATGTGAGGAATTTTATGAATTCTTTTTAACTTGATAGACATTATGCTTTAAGATTAATTCACGTATTCTTATGTTAATATTTGTATGACCTGGTGAGAAGATAGCTTTGGAAAAATATTGATTTTCTATTTTGTAAGGCTAGAAAAGTGAACTCATAAATATAGAAAACACTAATATTAATTTTAATTTTATCTTTCTTCCAACTTCTATCTTTTAAGTAAGATTCAAGTTTCAGCTCAAGTTATTTATGTGAAACAATTCTAACTTAAGCTTTGATTACTAGATATATACGAAATGTATATGAATTTTGTTCTTATTATTCTATAAATTCATCAAAATTTCTGTGTAATACTTAATTTAGAAAAACTTTTATCATAAGTTAATGCTTTATGCATGCTAATGAATTCACAGCACTATAAGTTATATAATACATCAAGTTTAATCTAATTTATTTTTATTAAATTTGCTATATATTTCATTTTAGATATATATCAATCAGTTTTTCTGTTAATTTGTTATTTTAAGCCTAAATTGAATAAATAACGTTTTGAGTTATGCTGAATGTATGAACTAATTTCTGATATCTGTTATCTATAAACAATTAGTTTATCATACAAACAGCTACTAAATAATTCTAAATTGAGCTTAATTCAACCAATTTAGTAACAAATATTTACTTATAAAATTTTAATTTCTTTAAGCACTCTTATATAATCCAAAATAAATATTATCAAAATTCATTAAACGAAGACAAACTTTGAAATACTTAACCATTAAATATTAATTCAACTGGAGTGTAATGACTGCACATAACGAGATAGACTACTGAAATAGTCTAAGTTGATGATATGGCAATAATTTATCATTACTTTCCATCAGTTCAGATGACTTTGGGCAAGGTTATTCATCAGTTTTCACCAGTTTTTCATCAGTTTTTTATCCATAAAACAAACTATTTTAATCAACGTATTGATAGACAGCCCATCTTTTAAAGATTGCTCAAAAACGTATTCTCTAAAGATTTAATTTGGATAAAAGTTTTTCAATTTGGAAATTGAAATGGGACTCAGATTCAGGTTTAATTTGAAAAATAAAATTAAACCTCTTGATAGAAATATAGATTAATTCTCAGCAAACATTTTATAAGTTATTCTTATTGTCAAACAGGACTATATTGTAATTAGAATCAATTATTTCTTATTCATAAATATTGTTCATCTTAGTTAGTTTGCATCAATTTTGAATGAATGTTTGAATAGGAGCATTATGAAAACTATTTTATTATTTATATGCATTTCTCTCACCTCTATCCAATTCTCTTCAAATCAATAGAAAAATTTGGTTATATAAATATTTTATAAATCTGAGCCTTACGTTCCAAATACCAAAAAAGTATACATCAAGATATATATATGTCGTGACTGATATACAAAATCTAATATTTTACAAAGTAGTTACCTAGTTTGTAAATTAGTTAGGATTAAAATTGACTCCTCTGTAAACCAGCCAACTAATTTATGAACTATTGATGATTATTTTGCAAGCTAATTGACTAGATTACAAAGTGGTCAATGTTGTAAATTAGTCATCACATATATATATAAGTTAGATGCATATAAGCTAGATGCATATAAGCTAGATACACATAAGCTTTGATTTCAATTAATTATTAACTAATGGTAAAATAATAAAAAGATAAATGTTATCGCGAAAAGTCTAGATAATATAAAACCAAACACTATATAATGTATAATTGACTTACATACTGTACTATATAATGATTATTAGTGCATACTGCGCTGAAGTCTAGAAGTTTGTTAAGGATGTCAAAAGTTGGATTAGTTATAAACTTTAATAATTAGGATTGTTTTTCAATTTAAAATTGTTCTATTATACTTTATATACTTCAAATTTACACTCAAAACCTTATTAGATTAAAAAATATTAATATGAAAAGAGAGATGAGAATTAAAAAAAACAGGAAATTAAACCAAGTCTCTAATGTGTGAATGAGAATGGCTTGAAAATCCATAGATGTTTAGTCAGAGTTAGAGCCTTAAGACTCAAGCTGTAGAAATTGTACGAGCGTTACCTCTCGGTTCAGTAGGTCTTAAAACTTAAAGCTGGCTTATCTTCCTCACCGAGAACGGTCACTAATCACTTTGAGAACTAAAAACTAAGTTTGAGCTATTTAACAGAAAACTGAATCTCTAATAATAACAGATATCAAATTAGAGGCTCATATAATATTAGCCATCCGTGAGAATTGACCTAATTCTTAGGGCTTATTATTAACACTTATTTAGTCATTCTTTATAGCAAAAAATTAATTCTCTTTTCAAAGTGTAAGCTTTTCAGGTAAAATTATAACAACTTGAAAGTAGCAAGTTACTTTTTAATTGCTATTGCTAGTCTCGGGAATCTCGTCCGATGTATTATATTCTAAGTTAATGAGTTAAGACGCATTCTCAACAGTGAAATATTTGATTCTAACATGAATGGCTTAAACATCTCCATGATTTTCCTTACAAATCGTGCAAACAATCAAATGATTTATTGCAAATATGGTAAGATTAAATGCCGTAAAATTAGTTACTTATTCCGTTCTATCAGATAAATAATTAGAAAAATGTTTATTTACTTAACTTTTAATTGAAATCCACTCATTGAAAACAAAATTCATACAACCATATTCTCCAATAATACCATAACTTGAATGCTAAAAATTAGAAAATTCAGTTCTTCAATCATCAATGAATTTTAGTCAGACTGAATACTCGAGCGCTGAGTACCACTACTTCTACTATAATTGGCGATAAAACAAAGAGTAGAGACTTGTACGGAAAGTATACAAGTTGTGAAAGTAGCTTAGTGACCAAAACAATTAAAATACTTTGCAATTGAAGTTAAAGCCAATATTGTTAAATAATATTTCAATTTAATTTCAATATAATAGCAATAATACTGTACAATATTATCAAACAATTGCGTGTTTGTTGTGCTTTTATATTTATATTAATATATTCTTTTATTAACTTTAATTCAACATTTACAAATTTCAAACAGTACTAACAACTAATCTTTAATCACTGTTTGAAGTAATTACGAAACTTTTCTGTTAAACCAATAGACGAGTGGCTCTGAGAGGCTCTGAGAGGCTCTGAGTGGCTCTGAGTTGAACAAAGAGTTAATACATCTCCTTCTCACAAATCCTATTCTACAGCACAATTAACACTGTAAATGTCTTTAATCTCTCACGATTCCATGTTTAATACTTTGGTCAGTACCCAAACTTTCATTTTCTGATTTTACTCTAGTTGTTGTTTCAATCAAATTCAGATGATTTGAGCCCATTCTATATGAAAGTTGTAACCGAAAGTTGAAGTACTTTTCAAATGAAAGGATAATGTATGAACTTTGTGAATTTTGTGAATTTCGTGAATTTTGTCAATTATCCTCAATTATTCTTAATTATTCTCAATTATTCTCAATTATTCTCAGTATATTTTGTTCAAAAGCTTGGAAGCCATTCGATTAAAGCACTGATAAATGTATGAATCGGCATCAGATTTGCGTCAGTATTGATGTATAACTAGATTGATATATAGAAAATTTAAGGTTTCACCAAAAAATAGTCAAAACCAAAACGAAAACTTTCCAAATGAATGAATGGAAAAATATTGAAAACCAAAGCTCTGTTGACTGAGTTGACTATTAGATAACTTTTTTGCAGCAAATAATTTTTTGAAATGCTTTCCTAAAATCACGATTAAATCCACAATAGATTAATGGATTGAGCGCAGAATTGATATACCTATTGTTGAGATAATAAATTGATGTTTAAGTTTATCTTAAGTAAAGATAGCTATAAATAGTTAGACTATAAGTTAAGTCAGAATTATCTACCTATTGGCAATTGACAATCAAACTTCTAACCTTAAACCTCATATTTTAAATTTCTTTTAACAGCTATTTCTTTAGAATATCAGTTGAGTTCATTCTAAAAATATCCATTTGAAAAATAGACATTAACTAATAGAATGACTATCAAAGTTTGACTCTTTAAATCAGAGTTGAATCAAGTGTTGACTTGTATCTTAAATTGAATTGACTGACCAATAAATGAGTTAATGATAGACTGAAGGGTAGATAATTGAGACTTTTACTAGGTAATGCATACATGAGCTTATGTTAGGTGAGATTAGATTAGGTTAGGTTGAATTAGATTAGATTAGATTAGATTAGATTAGATTAGATTAGATTAGATTAGATTAGATTAGATTAGATTAGATTAGATTAATCAACATATAGCTAGATATGACTAATTAATTAAATGAGAGGTAACCACAACCATATAAATTATAATGACATACATACCCCAACCATGTAATAAAATTTTCAACTTCTTTCGACAAATAACACGTCTCACAAAAAGGCATAATGACGTACATCAAAAAGAATGGAAGCCTATCACAAATTGAGATTTTTGGGTGTGCGATATATGTCACTCGATGCTATTCTATCTTTGATTCTATTTTGTATTAGGGCTGCAGGAAATCGTTTTAGTCATCATTATCTAATGGAATATTCTGTTAATCAAAACTAAGTTGTGTTGGTGTTAATCATAGCGATTAGGGAAATGACAGTAAGAGTAAGACTACAATAAACATATGTGCGAATAAGAAGTATTAAGATGACTAAAAAGCATTCTTGCAACCCATCACATATAATAGAAAGATAATGAAAGACTTACCAACAGGCGACAAAAACTCCCATTACGATACCTAAAATGCGTGTCGCTCTTCTCTCCCTCGACAGCGAAATTTTCTGCTTTTCTTCCCAGAAACGCTTCACTGATATGTTGGCATCTACTCTAGGCTTAGCTTTTGTTATCATATCATCATCACCACCATTATGGTGATCATCATCACCACCAATGGCGCTAACTTTTCGTTTTTGTGATTCTTCTTGTAGTGGGTTTTGTGGTGAGTTTTCTTGATTAACAAGTGTTATTTGATCGATGTTTTGATGCGACTGAGAAGCTTCTGATGTGTTTTGTTGCGATACAAAATCATTGATATGTTGTTCTTGTTTTTGTTGGTTCAATTGCTGTTTTTCTATAGTCAAGCCCTTATTCTTCTTCTTCTTTTTCTCGTTCTTCTCATTCTTCTCTTGCTTCTCATCACTCGCTGATTCCGTTTCTATCTTTTGCATCGTTTCGTTCTTCGAGCTCGACATTAAGTTAGCCATCGCTGAAGCTTTGGCTCTATCTCTGAGCCGTCTTCGGGTGGCTTTAAAAATTTTAAAGTAAACCACAGTCATTATAATTAATGGTATAAAGAATGAACCGCTAGATGAATAGATGAGATAACTTTTTTCTTCAGATAATTTACACGGGGTGTCTTGGTTGAACTCTGCCGGCCAGTCGTTCCAACCTATCAGTGGCGGAATCGATATTAAAGCACTGATCGCCCATATTAGTGCTATTGATGTGCAAACTCTTTTCATTGTTCGTTTTTGGGCGTAGTTTATTGGGTCGTGTATTGCCCAGTATCTGTCCTGTAAATTCAAATAAATATCATTAATTATTATCTTGCTAATTCTCATATATTTATTCACTCATTTTCTTTATCAAACTCCCTTTCGGGAAACTAACTTAAGTACAGTTTCAAACTAATTTTGTCTCCGAGGCAGTCGGACGGGACAAATGCATAGGGCCGGAGGCAGTCACAACTGGAACATGTGTCTAACGCATTGCTACCAAAGAAATGTGGGGCTTACAGGATTTAAAGCTGATAGAAGTCTCACTCCAAAGTTTAATTGGCTTACCACTAAGACCACAATGAGCCTGATTCTCAATTATTTCAAGCCTAATACTTCTCTAATTCACTAATAATTCAATACTCAATAGCATTACTAAAGATAAACAGTACTTGACATACATTTATTCATTCTGTTGGCAACTCAATTCAATTATAGAATATTCTTCTGCTGTTTTATCTAAATTTATTCTATTATTCTGTTCAAAGCAAACATTTACTTAAATTTGATTTTCAAATAGAATATATTTCAATGTTATGCTGTGCACATATTTGAAGAATTGAAAAATCGGAGAATTGAAGAATTGAAGAATTGAAGAATTTAAATGTCTAGAACAAGGATGTGATTTCTAATAGAAAAATATTATAAATTGTGGTTTCCATGAAAAGGCTCTGATCTGAAAGATGTGAATATTAGAATATATTACATTGTAGCAGAATAAGTAGAATAAGTTTTGTTTGAATCTAATATAAAGGGAACTATTTTGTCAAACATAAAAAGAATTCATATCTGTTTCGTAAACGAAATATATTCAAACGTTTCTCAACAATTACAATAAGATATATAGAAAACTAATTTTTCAGACTGTCCCCTGTCTATGCAAATATTTGCTTATGAATTCTTTCATAGATTCTCTTATCTATTGTCCAATCATTTCATTCTTTATTCATATGTTAATAGACTATTCACAATAGAGTATATCAATAACTTATTCATTACTAATCCCATAAAATATTTTCTTCATCAATTGGTTTAAAACTTAAATATGTGTCAGATTATTCTAATTAATTAACTATTGTGTTGTAAATCAATTAGAAATTCTTTATAGGTAGTTGGAGTGTAGTTAATTTAGGCTTATTTTTACAATGCTCTCTATCCTTAGTTTCAGTCTGTCTCCAATTTTGGCTAACTGTTCAATGACAAGCTTCGATTTTTAGCAACTCGCTTTCAAAGCACTGACTGCTTCATATCAGGTCCGTAGTGTTAGATAGTCAACATTATGATCAACGTTTTAGCGAAATCCACAAGTTTTGACTTCGCAAATGTTCTAATTTAAACTTTTTTAATAATTTTACTTTCGTCTCAGAGGAAAACTCGATTATTTGATAAATTAGTAGGAATTCATTGAAAAATAGTTGCCACCGACGAGTTACCAAAATCGGGGTTCGACTGTAGTTCTACTCAAATTTATGAATCATTATCTTAATCTAAAAAATTAAACACAAAATTCAACAAAAAAAGCGAAGAGAAGTAATTGCTAAACAAATAACTATTTGAAGAAAATGCTGACTGAATAATAAAACTAAATTTGTTAAGATAATAGTCGACAAGATAGAACATATATTGTGTCATATATAGTTATGCAACTATTCCTCTATGCATGTATATATTATTAAGATATTATAGATATTGGTTTAAAACACATTTCTCAGCTTATTTGGACCAAATATGAAAATACTGTTTTGAGTCATATCTTTAGATTAGGTTAGGTTAGATCATGTTTGCTTCAATTTAAAAATTGTGCCTTAGAGGCAGTAAGATGAAAACAGCCAAGTATAATAAATACATTATATAGATATTGGTTCAAGTATTTATTGATCAAGCTCTCTAAATCTAACTCTGAATTTAACATTCAATTTACTAAGTTGTTAGCTCATTAGACAAGTATTGATAAGTAATGTTTTTGCTGTCAACTTACAAGTTGTCTCTGATGAGTGCTATTGTGTTAATTCAAGTAATATCACATATAGAACTTTGACGAAGAAAATCTGAGTTTTCAAATATAAAACACCTTATGTTAGAATATTATATCTGATATCTTAAGCTATCAACTTGATGAATCCGATCATCAGTCACTAGTTTAGTTTAATGTTTTAATCAATCGAAGTGGTTGTAAGTAAAATACCCTAACTGAAGTGAGTCAAAGAGATTCTAACAATATCTTTCTCGTCAAGATGATGACCACAAGCCAAGTTTATAGGAGTAATCGAATAGAAAGTATACCGTCATTATCTACAGTATACGAGTGTGTTTGAGTAATGATACTATGCTATTTTTAGAATACGATCAGCAATTATAACTCTAATATAAATAACTTTTCCTTTCTCAATAACTTATTCCAATTGTAACACTTAATGAGAAAATAACGTAATTTGTATAAGACGTAATTTATATAAGAGCTACAATTGCTGGTCAGATGGTAGAAATAGCATAAATATCATATATCGTAGATAATAATAACGATATACTTACTATTCGATAACTCTGACATCATTAGAAGCAGAACATCTTAAAAACTTGATGTCGGAATATTTCAGTTACCAAAAAGGCTTAATTTTAGGTTAGGTTAGCTACAAGAAACTTTATTCTCAGACATATTTGCAGTTAAAAGTAAGTTCAAACTTGTATATAAAAGTTTCTCTCAAAGGCATCAAGTTATGAAAAAGAAGATAAACCTTAAGAAACTTTCCTTAAAATTGGTTTCAAGTAATTGTCTTGGGATCAGATTCTCAATAGTATTTTGATTTGTGAGGACTCAATTTAAAGTTACACTCAGCAAATTAATGGTCTACGCTAGCGGCAAGAAAATACTATCACTATTTCAGTCTTTCTGCGTTGCGCATCAATTTTTGCTAAATTTCATTTGTTTCGATTATTGTGTTGAGTATTACATAAAATTGTCAATATTCGAACATATTATGGTCTGATGGAAAGCATGCCATCCCAAGGTATCACTTCTAGTTGCTATTGAAGGCCATCAACTCATTGAGTGTATGAGGAATAATCTTTCACAGAGTTTCAAATATATCATTCGTATACCTTCTATATTCAACATTCTGAACAATATAATGAAATTGTGAAACATTATCTAAGGAGAATTGAGCTTAAGAGAAATTTTCGGGAAAGTTATCCCTCAGTGTATGGAAGATATTTGAAGAAAAATTGCAGATATTTGCAAAAGAAATGTTTTAAATTAAGATTTACTGAACTATAAATGATGTGAAATATGCAAATAATTAATTGCTAAAATAACGGACAGATCAAAATAGCTATAAATATAAACATAAATATAAATATAAACAGAATATTATGGAAACATAAGATAAATGATTAAATTACATGACCAATAAATGGAATTCTATTAAACGTAATATATACATTTATGGCTTCTAAATAGATAGAACTTATCGTAAATTTCTAGTTCTAGGTGTCAACTTTGATAAATTAGATGACTTAGCTATAATTTGGACTCAATTTATGGAGTCTACAAACCAATATCTACTTATATCTGAGTGTAATTATACATTAGAATATATATAATATATATAAACATTAATTTCAATTTTGTTTTTATCAAATTTACTCAACTATTCATTTATTCAATCTTTTGATTTATAATGAGATATATATAAAGTATATATTAGTAATACTACAATGTGTTTTATATCTAATTTTAGACTTTCGTTATATTAGACTAAATAAGTGAAGAATTTATTGTTAGAATAAAAATATTCTATAATATTCTACAATTCTAATAAAAATATTTATCTTTATAGGTCATACATAAAGCACAAAAAAAATAACGGACTATATATCCAAAATAAGAATCATAGAATGTATTGCTGGAAGGAATATAAGTTGAAGATGTTTATTGTTGTTTTCTACATTGCACTAATGGTGTTCTGTTGACAATAGGACTTAGCATTAGAGGTGATTTTTCATTATACTTAGTCAATGAGTTATCGATAGCTAAGCTAAGAATTCGAGCTAACTCAGAGCATTTATAAATGAATTGCTAACAAATTCAACAAATAAATTCTAGCTAAAAATCAGAATCTTTATCGATGAAGCAGCAATTCTAAGAAATCGAATTGCTGACAAATTCAGAAAATAAATTCCAGCTAACAAGACATAATGAGCAATAAATTCTAGAGTTGTGCTTTTTAAGTCAATTAAACATTAGCAAATGAATTTTCAGCTTGACACAAGGCTACTTTAGTATAGGTTAGGTATTTTTACACTGAGTAATATTAATAGTATCTCAAAAACTTAAAATAAATGACTTACTTATTTGAAAAATCATTTAGTTAGGATTGTATTTGAATAATAAGATTTAAAATTTATATCAATTTAAATTACTCTTAAGTTTATTTATATATGGTTGAAGTCAATGATTAATTAGCTTGCATTCTTTACTAATAATAGTAGATAAATACTAATTTAACTAAGCATAATTGATGATTTTAAGTCATCCATAGCAACCGTTTTAAAATCACCATAGCAACGAACAATTCTTATATTTCAAACATCATATTTAACTCTTAGTTTTCCAAAAGGAATCAATCACAATCAAAGATTAAGTCCAAATTGATGTGTATGACAGGGAGGATGATACACGAACTGCGCTTTTCTGGTAGCTATGCCACATTTTAATGTCCCAAACTTAGACACATTTGTCTTGACTATCTTTCCAAACGAAAGCGTTGAGTGAAGTTTAAACTTATCAAAATGATTGTTTAGTTATATACTAATAATCATCTATTAGTTCGTTGAAATGATTCTATTATTATATTGTTTACGCATATAATGCTATTTTATATTAAATAAATCTGGCATAACTATCGTTAATGTCTTGATGAAAGTTAAAGCATTACTAATGGAACAGTCAAATTGCTATCTGATTTCGCTTTTCTATTCTATGTTAATCTAATTATTTGGTTCAGAGGTTTGTAGTTTTGAGTTTTTAAGTTGTGTGGTAGTTTGAGTTTTGATTTGTCAAACGGAAAGTTTTAGTAATATGTGTATATGTATATACGTATATACACATATACACATATACACATATACACATATACACATATACACATATATACATATATACACATATATTCATACTTATATATACATACATATATATGTTACAACTGAAAACTCTAAACATGAGCAAGGCACGATATAACAAAACAGAGCTAAAAAGCAACAAAGATAAACATATAAAGAAACAAGTATAACATTAGAATGTGTTGTACTAGACATAATTAGCGCAACTGTTATTAATAAAGTAGTGTTTATGTTGATAAGAAAGCTAAATATATTTGATTTAGTTACGCTATAAATTTACTATTAGGTATTTTAGTATTAAGTAATGTAGCAATATTCAACTGATTTAGTTTGCTTATATGAATCTATTAGTAGTATAGATAAAATGGTTTGAGATTCTCATTGAAAATGCAACTTATAGATAATAATAACTAATGAGATGATAGTATTATGGGAAAACAGAGCGTAAAAATACTTTTATAAATCTAAAATCACTTTATATATACATAACAAATATTCTATAAAATCTCTTTATATAAATGATTTATAATCAAACTTAATCACTCAATATTTAAGTTAATAAACTTTGATAGATAGTAATAATAATAATAATAATAATAATAATAATAATAATAATAATAATAATAATAATAATAATAATAATAGCAATAATAATAATAATAATAATAATAATAATAATAAATATTTGACTGATCAATAAAATACATTTAAAGATTGACTATCTCGAAAATATTTGTCCGCAGCTCAATCTACTAGTCTATTGGAATTGCTCTGCTATTCGATCAATGACAAACAAGTGCAGACTCAACAAATTAAGCTCTATTATGACCTTCATCTAATCTATATTTGAGTGTATTTGCAAAGTTCAATTCATTTCATGCTTACAAGAACAGAATCTGATAGATTCCTGAAACACAACTTTTTAATCAAGATTCAATTTCTGAACTTAGCTCCGCCACTGGTCTTAGCTCTGTCACTAGTCTTAGCACCACTTAATACGTGTAATTAATCCAAGTTTTCAGCTTTAGTATCAAATTCTGTTTTCAGGTATCAATTCAAAAGAAACGTGAGATATGAGATGGAAATACTTTCACCAATTTCAGCAATTAAAACATGGCTTAAGTTTAGGTTATTCAGTGAACCCCTTCTGTTATCTTCTATTTATTTATCACATCTATTGGTACTGAAATAGTAAAACTTTAACCAAACATTTCCAATTTTTCAGGATGGCTACAATTGACTAAATAAGTTTATTTGTTTAATCGATTATTGGTTACAGTCGACAATTGGGAGAGCTAACGACCATTTTTGTTTCTCAGCTTATATACACAAATGATACACCAAATCAAATACAAACAATCACTTTTTTGATTATCTGCACGCAAATTGATTACTTTTAACGTAAAGAATAGATTCTTAAGTAAATATCATTTTGACTCAATTGATGTGTATTGTTGTTGAGTATCTCTATTCTGATATCCAGATTAATTCAAATTAAAATATATAAGTATTTATACAGTATTTCTTATCAATACTTTATTTAGAACTACGTTTCAACTTATTCTTCAATCTATTCCTAGCCTAACCTAACCTATTCTTGACTTAATCAATGATCAAATTGAAAAAGCAATCTAAGTTTGCAAAGTTATTAAAATTTCAAAAATTGATAAATAGATTCCCAAAAATTTAATAAAGTTATATTCAAAAGGGGTTAATGAAAGTTTATAATATATTTGATTGTTTGAAGCTAATATGGGCTTGGTGATTGTATCTAACACCAAGTTAGGTGACTAACATCAGCTTGACTTAAATCTATCAAATAAAAGACACATTTATTAGACACAAAACACGAGTTTCATTATTTTTGATTAGCGGTTGCAATTTTAAATTGCAAACTCCAAGAATTGGTTCAGATCTAGCATGGGTTATGTAGTATGAACCATAAATCTTCGTTAGAGAATAGAAGCTCGACTTTGTTATGTCACACACTTTTAGTTAAACTAAATTCGCAGATATAGTCAATCTTAAAACATATATTACAGTCAGTAGTCGTTTGTGCAGTGCTTTAAGAATCTATGCAGAGTGTTTAATAGATGAGTGTCCCCTAAAAGATGAGCCCCCCTAAAAGCCGAGCCCCTAAAAGCCGAGCCCCTAAAAGCCGAACCCCTAAAAGCCCAGCCCCTATAAGCCCTTACTCTAAATAACTTCATATACTAAGTTTGGTAAAACTTGAAAATTGACAAAAAGCATCTTAAATATACAAATTGAATCAAACTGAAATTTGACTCTTTAAAACACCATCAATTTTGATCAATATACCTGAATCTGATTCTTAGACAAGCTCTCGATTGAAGAGAATCTAACTCGAAATCTGAGTTAAAATGTGAGCTAAATTTATAGTTGACTGTTATTTTGTTGTGAGAACCATTTCTTAGAGAATATGTTGAATGGCTTAAACATATTATTGAATGTGTAGCTATTTCTGATCTAAAGTAATTCATTTCTGATATCGAGTGCAATAAAAATGTTGGGAATAAGCGTTTTTGCAGAGAGAGAGAGAGAGAGAGAGAGAGAGAGAGAGAGAGAGAGAGAGAGCTAGCTTGCACACACTCAAAATTAGACTTTTAAATGATTTTCTCCAAATGTTTCAGTATTTGGCAGAGAAATAGTCAATTTTCCGAAACAATCTACTTTCTACTAAGTTCTCTCTTCCTATTTGTTCTAAATAATGAATCATACCTTTTGATGTCTACCGACTAGTCAGTCATTCAAACTAAGTTGAGCTTAACTAAAGTCCAGATATTGTAATTCATTATATAATGTTTTACATGTAAAGGATTAAATGTTCTTAAAATAAAAGAATAAATAAATATTGTCTATTATAATCAACTATTATATACATATAATTTGATTTTAGTTAGAATTCTAAAACTATTTAATGTTAATCTTATATCAATCTATTTACTTTCCAAACACCCTTGTACAATTGAATGTGTCATATTAATCTAATATAAATATGTTCATGCATCATATAGTTTGGTCTGCTTTACACGATTGACTGCAAAGCTAAAGATAGAAGAAAGAAAAGACTAAAAAGAATACATCAAAACTAACTACTGCTATTCCAGCAATACTAAACTAGCTAGTTTTGCAAACAACTTTCAAACATTACTGCTATATATAACATCTGAATGTGCAAAATGATTCTAAAGAAATATTTCATTTATCCCTAAGTGTTATATTATTCAATCTTTTTTTCGTAACAAATACGCCGATATTTTCATTTCGCTTTCAGTCATATTTTGCGCTCTAATGACATCTCATCAGAAGTTTAACGAACTTTAACGAACTTTATCGAAATAATAAGTCAAATATTTCCATAGAAGTATTGAAAATCTTTTAAATGCCATTATGAAGAAGTTGTCAATTTGATTTGATTCTAAATAAAAGTTGTCTAAAATTTGTTATCTAACAGAAAGTTTGAATGGAAAAATCGATAAAAGCTGTTAGCGAGTGAAAACTAACAAAACTTGTTTTTCTAACTAAACCCATTTCAAATTGTAGGTCAGTTTGACTCGCTCTGAATTTAACATTCAAATTCTAGCTATTACCTACAAATTGATATCACTTAAGAACGCTATCAGTTTGAAGTATTTGTTTGTGTTCAGTTTTATAAACATGGAGTATATAATAATTCATGTTTATTGTGGACTCTTGTATACATTCCTAATGCCATCGACACTTGATTTCGAAACTTATACTGAAAAAAACTCCATTTATTTCAAGAAAACTTAAGAACTTAGTGCGAGAATTCATTTGGAAACAAATGATTTCTAAAATTTATCGAAGCCATTGTTAGACTTACAGACTGTGTTTGTTTAGTATTGTTCTGATTTGATTTATAAGTCAAACTGAATTTTCGAGTTTAGATGATTTATGTTTTAAAAGTTTTTGGTAAAAACGTTTTGTTCAAATCACTGTTTTCATAATCACGATTTGAACCGATCGAACAAAAGAAATTTATAAATTTTGTTGAAAGAATCAAGAATATCGAAATTCTAAATAAATCAAATTCTTGTTTTTCTCAAACTCTGCCTTAAAGTTTCAGAATATCAAGAGAATATCAGAATGTTGAGAATAAGTTTTATTTATCGCTTTAAAAAATTAAATCTCCCATAAACATGAAAAAAGAAAAATAGCTCCTGTATTGATTGAAAAATTCTCAAATTTCTTATTTTAATAACTACAACGACAAATATTTGTGCGAATATATCATAAATTCTATGTTGAAAATACCAAAACCCATATTCTAACTGAAAACATCAAAACGCATATTCTCATTGACCTGAAATGTTAAGCTCAAATGTAAAGAATAGAAGAATGGTTCAATTCTACTAACGTGAAAATTATGACACAGATTTGCATATGATGAAGATTTGTTATAAAAGTAGTTTTCATCATATATGTTTTTAGTAATTCCTTGACGTCATAGAACCTTTAATCTATAGAATCCACAAAATGTCGAATAAGTATATTATTTCATAGCTTAAATAACTTTTTAGTTATCTAATAAAATCAAAGATAAACTATGAAATTATGAAATTCTGACCTATCGATCTCAACTGTCGTACAGTTTACAAGTTTATTATTGACAAAATTTTAATCTTCTTTCATCTGAGTGAAAGCTCAACACACTTTGAGACACTTTTATAGGAAATACGCAAATTTGACAATGTTCTCGAAGTTTCGCAACGATCACAGAACAAAATTTCGTTCAATAAGTGTTTCAAAAAATTAAAAAATATAATTCAATTGACATTTGTTTGACTTTTATATAAGATATTGGGCAATATTTTTCACAGAATTTTGTTGCAAAAGTTTCTACTAGTGAAGTATTAGAAGATTGCTAAGAATTTCAAGTTTAAAGATTGATTCAGATTCCTGTGGGAATCAAATCTGAAAAGCTGAACGTCCTAATTTGACCGCTCGGTGTACTAGTTATCCCTAGTGTCACTTTAAAGGCAAACTATATATTTCTATACCTCTGAGTTTAAACTGAATTAATGTACTTCCAATTTAATCATTACTCACTATGTTGTTGAATTTTGATTTTAAATTTATAATACTTGCTTTAGGTATGAGACTATAGAATATTCTGTATATGTTTATTATATTTTATTGAATTATTAGTAATTATTTGAAAACAAATTTTACACTAAAATAAAAGTTTCCTCACATGTTGTATGCTTTGAGAACTAGTGTTGAGCACAAAATTAGCAATTATCATTAAAATCAAATTATAATCAAGCTAAAAAATAGAAATATCATAATGAATTACTAAATCAATATAGGACTCATTCATGTTAGCAATCTCTAAATTTGATTAAAACTTACGAAAAATTGCTAATTATATTAGATTTTATTAGTAGCGAAAGTTGTGACTAGTAAATATTGTTTGATAATTCAATTATGAGATTATTATTAATCAGTGACCAAACTCTATTTTAGATAATTGAGTACTGATAAAAGACATATTTTATATAATAGGCAATATTGAGAATAGAGAAAATTGAGTATAGAGAATATTCATAATAGAGGATATCGAGAATAGAGAATATTCATAATAGAGATATCGAGAATAGAGAATATTCATAATAGAGAATATCCGTAATATAGAATACTCAAAATAAATAAAATGAGATACAGACATAAATCAATTTAAGAATGACTTACCATTGCTATAGCGCACAGGTTTAATATCTATAATTAGGAAAAAATTAGTATAATTAAGAATGAATTAATAATTAGAGTTGAACATTTTAGCTTTAAAAGAAGAGACTATACTTACACTAGCAGTACAGCACAACCTGAAAAATAATTAAATAAATCAATTAGAATATCAATTTAGTGATAAGTAGAATAAGAAGAAGATATATAGAAATTAGGATATAATACATACACATCACTAGTGAGCCACATCTCACAAATATGTAGACCAAAAATCCATTTACCCATTAAATTATAAGCAACATTGAAAGGCATGACTAATACAGCAACTGCAATGTCAGAGACGGCAAGTGATACCATATACATATTTTGTACGTTATGAAGTGGTCTATAAGTGAAAATGGCCCAAATCACTAATATATTACCAACAATTGTGAATACCATGATAGCTCCCAATATAATAGCTATAATAATTCCTTTGTTGATTGAGTCAGAAAATTGAGAATCCATTGTGTGTTAGGTTAGGGTAGGTTAGCTCGGCGTAGGGAAGGTTAGCTCAGTGTAGGGTAGGTTAGCTCAATGTAGGGTAGGTTAGCTCAGCTTAGCGTTACGTTGTATTGATAGCGACACACAAGACGTGAGAACACAATTGATATATGCGATGGATTCCAACACTCTGTGATTAATAGATGTGAAGGTCTTCTAGTAAGAAAAAGATCTTCAAATAAGAATAATAAGTTATGGGGATGAGTGAAAATTTCTTTTTCCCATTCTTGTATCTCTTTGACAAATAGTTGTCTCCATTAATGATAACTTATGAAGTGATGGCTTATTTTATGAAGTCATGGCTCATCTTATCAAGTGATGGATTCTCTTATGAACTGATGGATTCTCTTACGAACTGATCACTTCTCTCATCAACTAATCACTTCTCTCATCAGCTGATCACTTCTCTTATGAACTGATGGCTTATTGCTTAAAATTCTTACTGATGAGAATTGGTTTTAATCTTATCGAAGTATCTCAAGTGGAATGGAATACATAAAAACTTAAGAATCGGAAGAGTTAATAACTAAAAGCATTCTAACAAAACTGGTCTACTTCTTATTCTTCCTCTTCTTTTACACTCTCTGTCGATCATAAATCATTGATAGTACTGATAAAATGTTTTTTGAAAACTTTTTTTAAGCTTTCAACAACTGATTTACTCAGAATTCTGACACATTTAAAAATTTGCGCCTTTTTATTGCATTGAAATCAGTTCTTATTTACATTTATACAGCGTATGCATTATCTTGACTTATATTCTTGACTTTATTCTTGATTTTATTCTTGACTTTATTCTTGACTTTATTCCTGACTTTTATTCTTGATTTTATTCCTGACTTTTATTCTTGACTTTTATTTATGTAAAGTCCAAATGGATCGTAAATAGCTTTGATGCCAAACCAATTCTAGTGAGAATTGGTTTAGAGATGATAAGTGAATAGACGTTACCAAGAAAATGATGTTCGATTTACGCTTTACACAACACTTAATAGTTCACTACTATTACACAATTATATGCATATTTGACAGTTTGTAACACTCTTTAAGTCACCAATGTATCTGTTGAAATATAGAATAAATAATATTATAGCTATTTTCACATCTAATAACACTTTTTTATTATTTTTATAACTTTAAACATTAAATTATAATATTATAACTGCAGTCAAGTCAGACCTATTCAACAGTAAACAATTTTAACACTTAAATCAATTTTAATGGAATTCTGTCTGCCAATTCAAAACTTTAAGCACTACCTCCATGTGTGAGTTCTAGTCAATTAGTATGTAAGGATATGTCACTAACTCTTGACTCTGAATTGAGGAGAATTTATGTTTAGCACGCAGTCTAACTAATTCAGGTCAGACTTACTTCTGAATCACTAACTGCTGTCTTAATCTATTTCGTTCTCATATCTAAAGTGTTATTCTGACTCACTAATTCTTTTTTAATTCTTTTTTAATTCTTTTTTCAAGATAGCATTTAGTAAGAAACCAAAATTTATTTTTTAGAACACAGACTTTTGTCATAGCCTTCTGGCAAAATTTATCATCTTTTTCTAAAAAAGAATCCCAAAGGGTGTCCTAATATTGATTATCAGGTTGCAATAAGTTTACAAAAGTATATTTCTGCATGAAATGTGTCAATTCAAACTTATTGTGCATAATAGACTAAAGTATAGAAAGTTTAGATCAAATCTTGATGGGTCGCAACCTTAGTTATGCATCACAATAATGGGTAGTTCAGTACACTGTAAATTCTGTAGATTCTCTCGATTCTCAATCATTTCCAAACTCAGGTGGCTATCATTTTTCATTTGAAATTTTAGAAATTATTTTTGAATAAAATATGAACTTAAGAGACATGTTTTTTGCATTAAAATATTAATTTGAAAGGTTAAGTGCTATAAGTTTGAATTGTTTCAAACTTCAATTTCGTTGAATTTCAAGTAAATAAGATATGACTGAAATCTTAAAAGATATATATTTGAAAACAATAAAAAACCAAATGATGACAGAAATCAAAATTCAATCGAAAGTATGTTCGCAACTGAATGTGTACACAAGCAATGATCGGATTCTGGAGTGAGCTACAAGATTCTGATAACTGAATAGAATTCTGAAGAGAATTGAGAAGATGGAAATTGGTAGTATTGATTGGACTTACAAGAAAAGGACTGATAATACCGTCAATTGGTATGCCTTTCAATTGGGAATAAAATGAAAAACTTAATAAACTCTTTTTTATTTATAAAATTATAAAAATTATAGTCAAGATCAAAAGGACTATTTGAAGAGATTGTTGACAAATACATATTGATTATCAAGTATTTGTATTAAAGATAACAAAACCAATACTTATTGCATTGACTTTATATCGATTCTTATAGATCCTTACTGATTCCAACTGATTCTTATTCTATCCCCAAAACATTTGAGACAAATTCCAAAAAGATCGTTATTTAAAGAAAAGAATTTGTAAAATTAGTTTAAATCTGGTTACCAAATCAACCTTGGTTGACATAAGAAAATCAGAGTTCAAAGATTTTATTGTAGTAAGCCTGCATAAATATTGAATTCGAAGTAATGCCTATTTATTCGTTTGATTTGAATTTAAATCTATTTAAATTTATTTTTATTCCATTGTCTATAAGCTCTACAGACTCTAAGTTCTTCAATATTGTCGAATTTTATCACTAAAATATTCTCATTATGAATAATAATAATTATAATTAACTTGAGAAATTCTCTGATCATTTCAATGAAATAGAACTTAATTTTTTGAAACCTAAATGCTGAATTTTGTTTTGAATAATCACCTCAAAAATTCAATTATAAAAGCTAAAAGACATGAAAAGCTATGTAATATTCAAAAGATCTTATAAAAAATACGAAGAAATAAGAATCAAATGGAATTGTCTAATAAAACTAATTGTAAAAACATTATGATAAATCTATATCTTAATGAAACATTAAAATAATTGAATAGAATTGATCAGAGAGAAACGAATATGAAAACATCTAAAAAGTTTTAATTAATATTTCATTGAATATCGTAATACTAAAATCGATAGTAGCGCATCATTTTAGAGTAATATATTAATTTGGACGTACATGATAAAACCTCTGAACCATCTAAACTTGTACACTATCTACAGATTAATAGCCACTATAACGTTCATTTTTGCTTGACTTGCATTTTCATAGGATTTCTAAGCTTTTGAACAACTCTAAACTAATTTTGATATAAAATTTAGCTAAATATAAAGTCAGAAAATGTTTTAATTATAAAAGCTTCAGCTCTACTAATCACATAATAATGCAAAACAACTGAATTTGTCTAAAGTTCAAGCTTGAATCTTAATTTTTTCCTCATTATCTGCTAGCTTTGACATTCGAAAATAAGAGCCAAATTTAAATATTTTCTTAATTATGTCTAGCTCATTTGACTAAAAGCAAATTTGTCTTAATTTTGTCGAAAGCAAGTCTTGAAAGCAAGATTTTTCAATGGATACTATCTATAGACTGAGTTTGAACTATCTATCGTTAGTTTTCGTTTCATATCATAATAGAAGCCATTCTTCAGTTATTCTGAAGTATATGAATATCTTTTATGTTGAAATATAACTGAATTTATATGATGTAATAAATTATAATTCAGAATAAACATATCGGTTCTATATTCAATATATTAGAGTAAAGATAAATAGTTCTTATTTCCTGCTCACCGAAATTGGGTTATGGTTTCGGGTTATGGGTTATGGTATTCGGTTATGCTATTCGGTTTTCATATTGTGTAATATCAAACAATCAAAATGTCCATCTTACATTCAATCAATTCCTACATCACGCTTTTGTTAGCTTATGCCAGCTTCTGATTCTTCATCAATCGCTCTATGACTTATATATTTTAATTAAATCTTATTCTATTCTTATTTATTGTTTGAAATAAGTACATAGATTTTGAACTTTTAAAGCTAAAACCACTGTTTTGTTGCTAATCCTGTCCATAAATTAATTATAAGATTGAGTAATGTGAATCATCAATATGTGAGAATGAACATTATAAATATTGTTTGATTAATCAATATTGAATATAAATTTTTATGTTATGTAAATATAAGACCTACAGAATCTTTTGAAAGTTATATTCGATATATTGATTGAATTTTGGAATTTTCTATTTGAAAATTCAGTCCTCATATAGATCTCAGAACTGATGATAAAATGAGCGCAATTTGACAACAATAACATCACTGCAACTCACATTTCACAGCTTCATCCAACAAATTCAAACCTTCAAATAATTCTATGTATTATGTAGTTTCTAGTAATCAGATGATAGACGTCTTAATATATGTTCATCACTGTAGAGATCAAATATTTTAGATTTTAAGTTCAAATTTCTTATAAGCAATACTAACAAAGAGTATATTAGATGGCAAAATATTAAGCGTTAATCAGCACTACACTGTGGTAATGATTGAATTGATATATATTTTTACTGTGGAGTCATCTTTCATGATCGTCAGCAAAGCGTGTATTTTTCAAAAACGCTATCGAATTGAATTTTATGGTAAGTCGACTCCGTGAAGATTCTGTCAGGATTCAGTGAAGATTCTATAAGATTCAGCGAAGATTTTATGATATTCTATAAGATTCAGTGAAGATTCTCTAAGATTCCATAAAATTCAGTCGAATTCTCAGTTTAACGCACCTGCGTTCGTAAGCTATAATTCGCTTAACCGTAAATCTGATCATTAATATAGTTAACTCCAAAAATAAGATCAATGCAACGGTGAACCCATTTAGCGATTGGCTGCATAAAAACTAGATTTTCAGCTTATCAGTAAAGTTCGACAAAAACGAGTTGAAGTTTTTATGAGTCAAGTAACAAAAGTTAACTTTTAATACACTCAGATAAGTCTTATTTTGAATTTTAAAGAATAGTTGACCTAAATTAGAAAAAAGAAATCTAAAATTTTTTATAGAGTGGCGAACAATTTCTTATATTAGTTCAGTTTGGGTTAGGTAATGACAGTGAGTACTAAACTTGATTCAACTAAAGCCTTATCATTTTTACAAGTTATTGTAAAAGTCAACTCACTCAAAGACCTTCCTTTTTTAAGATCTTTTATTTCCGTTCAATAAATCTCTTCTTAGCTGCAGTAATCTTAAACTTTTGTTCAATTAATTGAGTAGTTTGAATGGTCAGATACTTAATAGTCATCTTCTACTTAAACTTTTAGGATAATGAAGATGATGAAGAAAAGAATTGGTAGATAAACTCGACTCCATAACATTAGCTTTTGTATAAATTTAGTGATACATTCTTCTAAGAAGAGTATTTTAATTGAAGAATCTCGAAAATGATACATTTAGAGAAGAGAATGCAATACTAAGTATGATCATAAGCTTAACAATATTGGGTAGCAACAAGAAAAATCTATTAATATGTCTCTCTTTGCTCGTGATATACACGAATTTGTTGTCAAATTTGATTTGATAACCATACCGAATATTCTATAAGTTTCTCAATATGCTCTATGGCATGATGTGATGGAAAGTATTGCATGACAAAGTAGCAATTGCAGTTGCTATGGATGATTACAAAGTCTAATAGTATACATCTATCAAGTAAATGCATGAGAATAGCAAGTAATGTTCAATAAACGCTGATTTATCTTTTATTGCGATCTCTCAATCGGATAGGTTATTTTGTTTGTTTAATCTGATTGCTTTTCTTATTCTCAACTATTTTTTCACTTCATATTCTGTTTACTCTCTATCCAAACATTTTAAGTATGCAAATGTTTGGATTGGACCGACAGTTGTTCTGAGGTAATGCTTTTACTTTTTAATCTTTTGTATAGTGTTTATTAATTGTAAGACAATATTCAATAAGATAGCTGCATATATCATCAAATAATTTTACTTTTTAATATAATTACATCAAACTTTAACATTCTCTTCATGTCGATTCTGGGATTCTGGAGAACATTTGAATGGCATAAAATTAGCTTTCAAGTCGATTCTGGTATTCTGCAATTGTTTCGAATAGTATGTAATGAGTTTTCAGTCCGAACTTTATTACATGATTTGGTTTGTTTTTATAGGTCATAAAATGCAATCAAATTTGAGATACATATTGGGAACTAAATTTCAATTATCTACTGGGCAGTCAAGTGGAAGTAATATAAATAGAAAAATATAAATCTAAATATGTATTTTAGTTGGCAAATCAATTGTTTTTCATTCACGTTGAAAGGAACAGTCTAACCTAACCTAACCTATTCTAGATTGTTTATTGATCACACCAAAGCTATTTGATTTTATACATTACTTATGAGAACTAGTAATTCCTTTCAAATACTACTATTTACATCTCTAACTGTTTATCATATATTTATAAACTTCGAAATTCTGTTTTCAATTCTGTTTTCAATTCTGTCTGAATTCTGTTTTCAATTCTCTACTCTATTTTCAGCTCTAAAACATCGGTTGACAGAAGAGAAATGATTTATTAATATTTAAAATCCAATCTTTGCCATTGATTTCAATATGGAGAAAAAGAAAACAAATCTTCATATAATGATTTGAGTTTGATTTGTTTTTTTGTTATATATATTTCAAATCGCTTATAGTTGTCATATGTTTGATCCTGTGACGCACTTTGTTAGTGATCACTTTTGTTTTATAGCTACAATATAATAGAATATGAAAGTCTTTTCAAAAAATAAGGCAAATATAAAAGAAGAAAATAGAAGAAATAAAAACAAAAATAAAAAAAAAAATAAAAAAGATTATATCAATCTTAATGAAAACCCTATTGAAACCCTATCAAGAAAGAAGAAATCAATATAAATCTTAATATAGAGTCAGATATAGTAGAAATCAAATTATATCTAATAGATAACTTCTGGATTGATCATTTAGGAAATCAACTATTTCTCCATTCATCACTCTCTCATTCAGCTTAAGTTATTCTCTCTAAACTTTTCGTTTCATAAGTATTTAATATTAAAACAATCCTAACCTAACCTAACCTAACCCAACCCAACCCAACCCAACCCAATCCAACCTAACCTAACCCAACCCAACCCAACCTAACCTAACTTAATCAAACTCTTAACTCGTATTTCAAACTCAACCACTACTCTTCTATGACTTATAGTTATAATTCTAATATATGAAAGAATTGAAGAATAAATAACAAAAGAATTTAGTTAGAACAAAGTGCATTATATAAAAAGGTTTACTTTTACCATAATCTCTAAACTATACTATCTCTTTGACTATACTATCTCTTTGACTATAACTTCAGTTTCACAATTTCAAAAGAATAACTTCTTACCCTCAAGATAGTTAAAACTTTGCTTTTAAGCTTAACATTAATTTTTCAAAATCATTTTTAACGTAATCTTAATGTGATTTCGCTGATTCACATGCACTAAATAATTCACATAAAAGCACATCGATTTAAGTAGTGGACCACTTCTGTCTTAAATGGAGACAATTATTTTTTAATGAGTCACTATTTAAGTAATTGCACTGTACTCACGTGTGTCTCAATTTATTTCGGTTTAACTAGACTTAATCCTGCATGTATTAACATGTATTTAACATGTATTATATTTTAATTCTTCATTTATTGTCTGTCCTCTGCCAATTCCTAATCGGCTCTGTGCCCACTACTAACTGACCTCGGCTTTACCATTAATCTGAATTTGAACAAAGAATCACAATCAGCATAGTATTGAATGAACTATTTTGATGAAGCATTTAATGTGATGAATTTGCATCAAATTTGGAGAGTATAAGAGAGAATAAATAACTCAAAATAATATATTCAGAATATTCAAAAAAAAATTATTCAAAAATGTTTGATAAAAAAACAACAATGAAAGATTGATGAATTTAATCTATAATTCGTGCTAAAAAATCAAATTTATGCCTTAATCTTTTGTTTATCTAATTTGAATAAGTGTCAGTAGAGCCCTATCTAAAAATCTGAAACATAAAAAATTTAATTTCACTAATCCTTTAAGAATCGCACCATTCTGTAATCCTTCAAGAATCTCACTATTCTGTAATCCTCTGAGAATCGCACGATTCTGTTAACGACCAAATCTCATCAGATACTGTCACGGAATACTCGTGCATGAATTTCAATATAATTAAACATAAACACAATCACATATTTTCCATTTCTCTCAAATATTAATGTTTTTTATTCTACAGACATAGACTATTATGAGAAAATATATACCATTTTTAGTGTGCATCGTAATGCCTTAATGTCTTTTATTATTGAGTTGTATAAAAGATCTTTACTTTTAATAAGAATTTTAGAAGTGCAAAAAAGTAATATTCTGTAAATGTAATATTCTGTAAATGTCATCTAAATTATATAGATTTAATACATCTGAATAATGAGCCACTTTATAGCTTTCGGGCTTTAGACTTAAAGTATGAATACGTGTCAAATAATATCACACCAGTGTGTTCTCTAATAATTAGAATCTTTTCATTCTTGCCTTTCACAATCCTCAGAATCCTCATTCAATCTCATATCTGTTTAATTCCTACATTAATATTCTAATTTATTTTCTTATCTAACTTAGTTTGACACAATCGGAATTATCAGAACAATCATAATTCAATTATCTTCGTTGAAAACGTCATTATTTTTCTGATCTCGCATAAGTTGCTGACCCATACGCTAAACATATCCAAACAGTCTCTATAGACTTTTGTTTTCGCTCGTCACTCAATCTCAACATATGGTCCGCGAGACTATCATTTTTAGCACTTAGACAACACCAAATCATAAGTTCTTGAAATAGCTATAAAAAATTATTTCAGATTTTATTCCAAATACACTTTTGGCTCGTTGACTAATCTTTGATTTTTGCCTATGACTTGTTTCTGGCCCTCAAAACTGAAAATGGTACAAAATACTGGTCTATGCAATCAACAATGTTCTCATATCCTAAGCCTAAATTAAACATTCTAGGCACAAAAAGCACGTACTAAATAAATGTTTAGTCAGAATATTTTCAAAAAATATATTATTAAGAAATCAATTTCTTTAATATATATTATCTTTGTTGGTTAATCTAATAGAACTTAATAAGCAAGATATGTTTGTTTGATTGAACCAGAACAAGTTTATTAAACATTATATATAATACCATACTTCTAACTTACATTAAATATGCTCTCTTTAGAAACCAAGACATTATATGTTTAACATTTAACTTATAGTAATAATAGTTATTATAACTAGTATTGTTTTTATTAGTTTGTTGGTCTGACTATAACTAGGATTATAATGAACTTTATTTAAACTCGTAATGGTAGCCATGTAAAATTTTGTCTTTCTATATAAATTATGAAAGTTATGTCAAATGACAACTCGTTTTTTATTTCAATACCAAAACAATGTCAGATAAATATATATATCAAATAAATACCAGTCTAAAGATGTTTGAATTCTTTTCTTTAAGGCATTATGCATTTCAGACAATGGTTTATATCATAGAAAACTTTGATGAATATTCAATATTAGTAGAATGCAACCAATTCAAAGCTAAATATTACGGCAAGACTTGAGGCATGAGCAGATAACAAATATTACTAACATACTACTCAAATCATCCAACTTAATTCTTATTTCTTTTCATTAATCTTCAGTCAATTATTGTTTTGCTCATATTTTGTGGTCATTAATTTTTTATGAACATATTTTGTGCTTTTATGGACATATTCTTCTATATGTTTTATAGAATATTCTTCTGTATTCTTTATAGAACATTCTTCTGTGTTTTTATAGAATATTATTCTATGTTTTTTATGACATACCCTTCTGCATATTTTTTATAGAATATTGCTCTGCTAGTCTTACGAAATATTTTTCTACCTGTTTTACGGAATATTCTCCTACATGTTTTTATGGACATACTCATCAGCATGTTTTTTATCAAAATACTCTCCTATATGTTCAGTTCAATTAAAAAGCAATCAGTTTGTTGGTTTGTATTGTTGCATTAAGAAAAGTCGATTTAGTGGATTGGCGAGTCATACTTAACGCAGATTTACAGTTTGTTTTACTTTATTTACTATTCTAATTAAAACGAATTAAAAGATCTCTCTTTCATCAGAGTCTATATATTTATGAGGTGATAGTGACGAAGATTTAGAGCAGATCCAACCTTAATCCATTGCTAATTTAACACCTAATTTATATGTATTTTCTATTCTTTTCTGCTAATATCACAAATGATCAGAATATATATCGAATTTTGTTTCTCTACTTAATATACATATATATTAATCTAGAAATATTGAAATTGTCACAATCGTTTTATGTAAGAAATATATGTAATAAACGCTATCATATATATATAGGTAACTGAAAATGTTGATCAAAAAAAGATTCTCTTCCAACTATATATTATGCAAGTAGACATAATTGACAATTGACAAGATGCAGAGATATAAGAATATATATGAATTTATATAATAATTGAGTTAAGTATATAACTTATGTTTTCATAGTAAATCTCATGTTTTGCAACTAAAAATTAAATTATACTATTGCGAAATATCTATTTTGACTATCTCAATTTGAAAATATCTAATTTAGCTATCTCAATTTGAAAATTCTATTTTAACTACCTCAATTTGAAAATTCTATTTTAGCTATCTCAATTTGCAATATATATTTTAACTATCCCTTAACTACCAATATATATTACAGATGAATCATATGATTATATAAATATAAATTAAAAGCAAATTAATTAAGCACTAACAAGTACAAATAATAAATAGTGAAAATGAATCATATTAGATTGTAATATTACAAACCAGACAATAAGCAAATAGAACTAAATGACATGACTACTTTATTTCTGTTATAATAGTCTACGTCTTGTTTTTACTACAGCTGCTTCTTGTTATTAATCTTACTACTCTCCTCTCCTGTTATGATCAACACTTTTTGTGTTTGAAGTTTGTTCGTTTTAAGGGAGTTCTTTATAGAGAGATTTGATTGTATTTAAAGCCGCTTGAACATGGATTAAAAATCTTAGTGCATAATATATGTGCTATTGTTTAAAGAGATTAGACAAAACACATATATAACAGATAAAATACTTCCTATAATATATCACAAAACTACAATCTTTACTCATATTTAATAAATCTAAATAATCTGATAATCTCTTACAAACCAAGTAGTCTATTACATAAAGCATTAGGGGTCAGACAACATATTCCGATTCTGTTTATGTTAAGTATATTCTGATTAATCGATAAATGCATCCTTAAATAACTAACATTATCCTTATATCGATTTATATCTTATCTTAACTCATTGGGGATTAATCTAGGATCAATGCACAACATCTATCTATTTGTATATTATGTTTATCTAATACTACTAAAAGCATACTTTTTAAATTCATCTATTTTTGTTCAAACTGTTTCCTAAAACTTTTCAAACCTATTAGTGTGTAAACTTATACTTAACAAATAAGTATGTTTTGAGATAGATTTGGTTCATTTCTTTAAATAGTATAGACATTATCCTAATAATGATATGCTTTTCAGTTGTCTCTAACCATCTTGTCATTAGATCTAAAAGCCTTATATATTCTTAATATTATACTATATTTAGTTCATGCTTAACAACACTTATATTTGACAAATACAAGAATATTAGACAATTAATAACTTGTGGATGACCAATAAATTTCTGGATCTTTATTGGGAAACAAATAGTTTCATATAATCGTTGATTGCACTCTACTAATGGCTATGAAAACTTACTTATGATACAAGCTCTCTCATATGCCCTAAAGCAATCATATAAAAATTCAATTAATGTAACACTTCGAGTCGGATAACTTGACTCATTGAATAAAATGCTAAAAATATCTCATTTCTGAGTCAGATATCGGTTCCACCTCTAACAGAATCTAATAGAATCTAACAGAATTCGACGGAATCTAACAGAATTCAACAGAATCCTACAGAATCTCAACAGAATCCTACAGAATCTAACGGAATCTAATAGAAGCGGCATTTATATTTTACCAAAAGTGACTTTCAACTTGCAATTTAGTATTCTTGACGTTAGTCGAAATTAATTGAGCTGAAAATATAAAAATTAATTGCTCTCTATATAAGTTGACTCATATAGTGACTACACTTATTGGAATGGATACCTGCGAGCTCTATCTCATTTCACTCTGAATTATATTAAATATTTTAGAATAGATTGAAAACCGAAATAACATCTATACGCTATTAGTCTTCTAATTAATTATTCTGATACTGAATATATTGACACAGTTTTCGATTTTCAATTAGATACTTCACTATTTTTAGTCTTAGATCGATTTTCCTTGAAGTTTACTTAAATTCTTTTAGCATTTCTTTGTCTAATGAATGGACTCTAAAGTAAAAGTCGTGTAAATTTATACTGAATTTAAGCAAATAAAAGATGCAGTTTTCCTTTCTTACCAAAAAATCGATATATGCAAAAAAAATATTTGAATTGATTTTTTATATCTCCCTAAACGTTGTATTAATCATCTATGTTATAAGTTTCTAATTCAGAATAATTATGTAGTTTTACGCAAGATTTGATCATTTATTTAACAATCAAACAATTGGTTCATATGAGAAATTAATCTCTTAATCATTTAGAGATCAATTAATACTTATATTTTCCTTAAGAACATTCAAGACTACAATAGATAAATTAAAATATAGTAAATTATAGACGGATTAATATATAGATCTTAAATGGTTGTATTCACTAATATATTATCTTATTTCTTCTGTTTATCTATATAAGTTAATTGCATTTATATTCAATTGAGTGTATTTACTAATAAGAAATAGTAAGTTTATGAAGATATCATTTTTAATAATATTCAGTAATCATAATCATAATAATAATAGTATTAATAAATAGAATTGTATCAAAATAGATACTAATAGAAACAAGTATTACTACCAAATTAGAATAACTCATATTACTATTAACAACTTATTACTAACATAAACAAATTGCTATAACTCTACTAAACAATACCAATTATAAATATAGTTATCTATTAAATTATCATTTATAAGTATACATGTTTAAGTTTGTATAAAGTATTCTGATTAATAGTTTTATGTTAGATGAGAATTACTTATTATATATCAATTCACTGTCACATTACAGTCAGTATACTAGTATAACAGTTATTTAGATCAAACTTTCAACTAGTATAACTTTCAAATCAAATTCAATCTACTCTTTATAATTTACTGACAAACTTTCATATCGTATAATCTAATATATAGATTATATGGTTAACTGTTTCATACTTTAGGTTAGAATAGTATTTATGTAACAAATACTTCAACCAGTAATTTGTTGGTCTTCTATAGAAACAATAAGTTATTTCTCTAAGTTCTCAAGTCAAATCACTCATTTATACATATTGTTATCTTCCACTAGTATTAGTTTAGTTAAACTCATATTAGATCTGAAAACTTGTTTTTAAACATAGGTTAGGTTAGATTTTGCTAGGTTAGTCTAGTTAAGTTAGGTTAGGTTAGGTTAGGTTAGGTTAGGTTAGGTTAGCTTAGGTCAGGTCAGGTCAGGTTAGGTTAGATAAGATCAGATCAGGTCAGGTTAGGTTAGGTTAGTTAAGCGCATCTCTACTCCAAGTAAAAACAAAATTCTAGTTTATTTAAAGCGACACTGAGCCATATAAACCTATTGAATTAGTATCTCTAGCTTTGAAAATATAAAGAATTCTACTTATGTAACCCAGCACATTGATGGATTTCTGCTTTTAAGAATCTAGATTTCAAACTCAGCTTAATTGAATCGTCTTGAAATCCCAATTGAAGAAAGATTACTTCTAAATATAGACTTCACTTAATTCTCTAAATAAAGCATACAATAAATTTGCTTTTCCATTCATCTAGTTGTGAACATTTCCAACCAACCGTTTCATCCTATAAACTAACACTTTATTCTACTTTATTTAAAATTCAAATCTAAATTCACTCCTTTTTAATAGGAATGCATCACATCTGATCAACAATTGATTGATTCAAGTTGTAAAGGAGATATGAATTAATCAGAATTCTTTAAAAACGATAGGTCTTATTTAAATCTGAATGTAATTCATGTGTAAAGAGACCGAATCCAATTTGTTCAACATATTCATCACCTCATTCAGGATATGCTTTCTTTTGCTCAATTGATTAATAATTTGCAACCTTTGAATATATGAAAATTCTTGCAGGAAATTCATTACCATTTCCTTTCTAGAACTTCCACTACACCATTGAATATATGAATAAATTTTATAATCACAAATAACTATCATTTCTTACTTTCAACTATTCGTTAGTATATCTTAACTCAAATTTTGTTGGAAACCAATTTAATTTTGATAAGAAGAATGAGAACTAATTTTTGAAACTTTTACTCCATTCCACTAATCAATTGACCTTTAGGTTATATTTAGATGAAACCCAACTTAATTAGTAGTTTAAAGCCTTGAATATGTGATTCTTATATTAGATTAATTTATGATTAATGTGATACAAGAGATGAAAATATTTATAAGATAAAAGTCATTCATCAAACTGAGTTACTATTGCCAAAAAGGATAGGAATTCTGAGTCAAATATATTCACATTTTTGAAAGCATTCAATATATAATAATCATCGTCACTATTATATTATAACCATCATCAAATTATAACCATCAACATTTATAACTTCTCCTCTAAGAAAAACGCCAAGAATTGTTAGAAATAATATGAGTCATGAAGGTTTTAGGTAAACATAACATAAAACAATTTTTCTGTAGTTATTAGATAAGATAGAAACGTTAATTCTAATTTATTAATCATTAGGGAAATTATTAGCTCTCTTAAAGCAAACCAATATAAGACAACAGATAATGTATTGACCATAGCTTAATGATGAGTACTTTTCTTATTACTACTCAACTATTTATGTAATTCACCAGAAATTACTGTTGGCTAATAATAACCAAATATGTTTTTATGACTAATAGCAAACATTATAGAATGTTATGTCTAGCTCAATCTTTGATCTATTATAGATTAATGTTTAATTTTTAATTTTAATTTTACTTCTACTTTTAGACAGTAATTCTGCTTGCTACTTTTAGATAGCTATTCTACCTACTACTTTTAGATACCAATTCTACCTGCTACTTTTAGATATCAATCCTACTTGCTGCTTTTAGATACCAATTCTACCTGCTACTTTTAGATACCAATTCTACTTGCTACTGTTAGATGTTAAGTTCGAATTATTTTGATAGGAATACATGATTTACTATTTGTCTTATTTTATGTGCTACATTCCCTAAAGAAAACTAGACACATATCACTAATATATAGATATATTTTCTTTCTTCAACTTTTTCTATAACTGACAAAGACCGCCCAGATTTGCTTCTGTTTTAGTTTATATCTCTACTGTGTTTTACTATTCATCTGTTGTCAATTCTTAGATGCTTACATATAGTGTTAGTAGTAATTCCGTTATAATGATTATAATAATAACAATAATAACAATAATTTTCATCATAATTATAATTATAATAATAGTAAGAATGTAGCGCTAAACTTACGCTAACCAGTCCTTCCTTAAAGTAGAGATTGAATAGGAAACACAAGATTTAATGACACTGACTGATTAATTAAAACAGTTATGTTTTTGACAATACGTATTCCTGTTTTCTCTCCTCTTCTCTTGATTGTTAATTCAATCCAATCGAGCGTCACTTACTTGCAATATATAAGTTTTTAAATTATAAGTTAGGTTAGATTGGGTTAGGTTGGGTTAGAATCACTTTCTCACAATCCTATACTAATTTAAATCAGACTTTTTATAATGACTTTTTCTCTAAATTAGCATATAATTAAATATATAACATGTGAAATAATACAGATTTTAGATTTCATTTAAGTCTTTATAATAGTAGACAAGCCAATAGAAAAGTGTTTATAATAATCTCACAATTTGATTACATCGATATATCTTTTAATTTATTTTCACATACTTTCAAATATAAGTTTTAACTTTCAAATACTCTAAATTATTCCATATAACAGAGCAATCACTTGTCGATTCCAATACAGAATCACATAGAGGAATCGCTTGTCGATTGTAATACAGAATCACATCTAGCATTCCTCTGACCATAGCTATGAAGCTAATGTCGAATCTGCTTCTGCTTCATTCAAGTTTCACGTCTCAACTCGAATGTGATTCTACTTTGATATGTGAAGGCGCATGGCAGATGATTTTGTGTAATAAGAGTGAGAGTGAGTCCACACTTAGACACAGATTGCAGTCCATGCAGAGCCGTAGTGCGAGTCCACAGAATCTACACACAGCTACAGATTGAGTTCATACAGAGCCGTAGTTTGAATTTACACAGAGCTATACAGTAAGTCCATACAGAGCCGTAGTTGAATCTACACAGAGCTCTACAATAAGTCCAAACAGAATCCATCCAGGATTGAATCGAAAGATTGAATAAGAATACTTGGGATGAAAGTGCGGATATGCAAACAAAAATATATAATTTCTGTTTGGTTTTCTTTCTCATCAATTCTCTAAATGTATAACAGAAAAATGTTTCATTTCTAGACTTGTTCTTATTATATATCGTATCCTTTGAAATAGACTAAGTTAAAACGCTCTCATCAAAGATGAATTTTCTTATCCTTTAAATTTATAACTATTTTTCTTTATCGATTATGCTTGCTTCAAACTGTTCTTCTACTTATTCTTCAATTTATTCTTCAATTTATTCTTCAAATTGTTTAACCAAATAACTCAAACTAACAAATATTACATTGAATAATTTCATACCAAACATTTTGAGATGTTCTCTGAAAATGGAAGCTCTATTGCTATGGTAGTTACAAGAAATTAATTTGTCTAATCTCAGCTAATTTGCCTTAATTTGGTTAAGTTTGATTTGACTTTGAGCAATATAGTGAGTTCTGTGGTGCATGAAACTCGACTAAATTACTGATTAATTTAATTTTATCAGTTACCGTAAATCATATTGTTCATCAACTTCTATAATACTTAGCGTGTCTAGTATTTATTTTTTGTTGGTATATTGATGATTTAGTAGAATATTGTTATTAGATAAATCTATTTAATCTAGTAGAATATTACTTAAATAGTTTATTATTATAAATATTAAATCATTAGAACATATATAAAGTTGTATAAATATAACAATCAATAAATGACAATGTGACAATAATAGTCTATAACAATAATGCTTACACTGACACCCAACAATAATTGTAGATAGTAGTAAGATAAATATGTTTGTTTTTATGTTGTATTTATTATATATTAGTATTGATTTAATAGTTATAATATTCTAATTTATCTATAACATATTTTTGATTTTAGATTGTTCTAACTCACTCATTCACTAACTTAATAGTGGTTAATAGCAATTAGAAGTAATACATAATGATAACACACTCGCCACCACTTAACAACATATAAAATCCTAATAAATTGATAGAATATTGAACATAGCAAATGTAAAATGAAAATAAACAACAAACTAATATACATATAATAAATATAAGAATGGTATATTTGATCTAACAGTTAATCAATAAAAAGGTTACTGTCAAGGATCATTAAATAGAGGTATAGATAGCAATGCTACCTGCTCTTCAACGATTATTACAAACATTAATCTAAAATCAAATTTAAGTTATTTTACTCTATGTACATTAATCATAATTTTATTTCATTTTTATATGTATTAGTATTTATGTTTTGTTTGTTTGGATCTGTCTTTTCGTGATTGGCTTGTTTGTTTTGTGTTTTAAAATCGTTCTTATTGTTAGGTTAGGTTAGGTTAGGTTAGGTTAGGTTAGGTCAGTTTAGGTTAAGTTAGGTTATACTTCCGACTCACAATAGATTTATCCTTAAAATATATCCAAACTAAATGTGTCATTTCTACTGAAATAACTACTTATTGGAGATAGGGTCAAAAGTGAAAATGACATAAGGTAGAAAATTTGATTTATCACTCTATTATTAGATAGCTCTTATTTTCATTTGTTATTAAGTAGTTATTGACTTGATCTCTTTTTTGTTAGAGTAATCATTTATGCAATTGTTTTTGTATATGTATAGTTTAATTATATTATCTTTAGTATACTACAGGGTGTAATAAGAGGACTTCATTAAAGTAAAATTATATTTTTCAAAAACTATTCAACACTTTTACATTAAATTTTCAATAAATTCAAAAGGAATGATGGGAGATTACGATAGAATATGTTCGATATGCCGTCCACTCTCTTTATGAATGTGACGCAACCGAACTTGAATCACATCATTGAGGATACAGTTCGGAATATTAAAAATTTCAGTTTGAATCATGTTTTCCAGCTCTTCCAAGGATTGAGGATTCTGTATGTAGACTTTTTCGAATTACATGAAACAATCTGCAATTACCGCTGAAATATATCGCAAAGTTTCAAGTTTGAATTATTGTTATTCTAAAAGTTACAATCAAAAACTCTTATGAAGTCCATTCATTTAGACAGTATATTATAAAACGATAATTTAACATAATAACAAACTCTACCATATGATATAATATATATTAATAGATAAAATGGTATTGAAGCAAATTGGTTAACATAAATAGTTATATAGTAGAGTAAATGTTCCATTAATCATAATAGAATATTAATGTAATAGATGCTAGACTCTATATAGTCAACTTAACTATTTATGTTCTATTTAGTGTTACCCTCTTCATTTCTTTGTCTCTTTTCTTTTTCTCTTATACGCCTTTCTCATTTACATTTTTTTTGTAACATGTATCTTTTGCTTTCACACACACACACACACACACACACACACACACACTTCTAATATAAGTTCCTTTAGAAATGTCCCCTAAAACACTTATAAAATGACCTGTCATTTAAAAGCAAATAGATAATATTTACTATAAAAATATTAAAAATGAAATATGTATATTAGATGATAATAGTGAAATGGTGCTCACTTAAAGTTTCTTATAAGTCTATAATCTGTAGTATAAACTATAAATAAAAAGATACTGTCATATAAACGTATATAAACGTCTGATTATTCTTTATAAAATAAAGCCATGAATATCTAATACTATCAACTTGTTTAAACTGGATAGCATAATTGCATCTAACCGTAATCTTAGATGTGCTATTTAACTCACTGATAATTACTGCTAGCTCTAATCAACTTTTTTAGATTTTCAGCTAAATAAGTCACTATCACTCAAATTAAATCTCTATAAGTATGATAAAGTTAGTCTTAATTCTTATAATAATAATAATAATAATAATAATAATAAGAAGAAGAAGAAGAAATGAAAGTTAGTGTCAAATAAATAATAAAATGAAAAATAGTTAATAAACAAAAATATAGCAGTTTAGCTGGTAACGTTCAAAAAAGGCAAACAAAGAAAAAAAGAGTAAAAAATAAAATAAAATAAAGGAGAAAAGGTACTAAGAAAAATAGATTTTCTTATAAGAAAATAGACATATTAGCTAAAGGCTATTTATTTAGTCATAGTTGAAGAGTACCCTAACAAACTAGTCCCTTATAGTGTTATAATATGATGACAGACGTTCTATTAACTCTTATGTTTTATGTCTTCTAGCAGTTTTAAAATAGTTCAAATGCATTTTCATTTGATTACTATAGAATAGTACAGAATAGTATAGTATAAGAAAATATTTGTCTTCTCCAATATTGACGGAACTACTGTAAATGGTGAATAGAAAATTGTAAATGGTGAACAGAAAATTGTAAATGGTGAACAGAAAATTTTGGCAACATTTCATATCTAACTTCTTAGCAACTTTTGGCAACTGCTTACATCCAATAGTTACTTAAATCACTTGATACGCATAAGAATTACAAAACAGATTGATGAACTTGCTATTGTTCTGCCTCCATCACTAACACACTCACCTATAATCACTAAAGGTTAATGCAACATTTAGATAAAACAAATCATTAATAATAGCTCATGTCAATCATTAATCATTGCAATTGTTTAGTTATAGGTGTTCGTCTACAGTCACATCTGGTTATTAGTTACGCATTTACTACTTTGTCATCTGTTGTCTATAATTGGGTCTGACTGTAGCTCGCAAAACACCTACTTCTCCATGAGTTCTAGTGACTAAAATGATCTTCAAATTGACTTAATGACTAAAAGACATTAAAAACAAAAGCTAAACAGAACTTTGAAAACATTAATCCTGACTTCACCAATTCCGATATTAACTGAGAGCCGATTTCTTTCTGTCGTGAGTTATTACTCTTACACTCAAGTTTCAAAAAAGTTTAATTTAATTCACTCCATTTAGTTCTAATCTCTCTGACTCTCTCTCTCTCTCTCTCTCTCTCTCTCTCTCTCTCTCTCTCTCTCACACTCCTTAAACTTAAGTTCACTCAATCTGATTGTCTTGGACTTGAGTTGAAATACTTATAAATTATTTCATATCGACAAGTACTGACATTTAGTCCTATTAAGATTAGAAAATGTTGGTGATTGATAACTTGATTATAGAATTGATTAATGTATACTTTATCTTTTAAAATTAATAGTTCAATTAAATATAAATGATAGTAGATATATACATACAATTGTTGTCAGTTATACTTTCAATTGTTTGCAATCTTGCTAACATTCATGTCAATACATTCTCTATGTAAACTTTATTTTTAAGATTATTCATCAGAAACACAGCATAGCCATCAAGTTGGTTGTAAGTAGAACAATGATTCCTATACTTTTAGTAAGTCTGAAAATAGTATAAGGATCAATTTCATAATAATTAACGATTTGGTCTTTGTCTTTAATGAATGATAAATTTCTGCTCTTTCAGAATAAAACATTTAGAAGACGAAAATAATATAAATGTTTAGTCGATAAGTCGATAATGAATTAAAAAGAGTACATATATAACCAGAATCTAGTATCTGAAACCAGAATCTAATGTCTAAAACCAGAATCTAGTGTCTGAATAGCATTGTTTTTACCAGCAATTTCAACAAATCGCAAGTAATTTGTGTAGGGAAGTTACTAAGAACAATCGGTTGAGCGTTTCATCAATTATAAGACCATGAGTAATAAAAACTGACAATAAGAGATATTAGACTTACTTCTCTACAATCGTGTGTTTCAGGCGAATTTTTTTGAAAGCCTTGTTATTATGTTTCAGTTTGTCAATAAGTTTCTGATCGATATTAAGTAATCTTATACAAGAATATATAAGAATATACAAAAATATATAATAAGAATGTACTAGGACACACAAGAATATTCAAGAATATGCAAGAATATATAAGAATATACAAGAATACATAAGAATATACAAGTATATACGATGTTTGTCCTCTAATCTAATAACTAGATTCCATCTAATCTTCAAGATTATATTTACATTGTTTCATGTTCTCTCAATTTGATGTCCACTACAAAAGATAAAGTTTAACGTTACTGCTTTGATTTATTATTTAAGTTATTACTTAAGTAGTTATGTAAACCACTTCTGAGATTTAGTTAGCATTCAATCCCTATTGATTAGTCCATTAAACTTATTTTAATAAATTAAGCGTTAATGTGACTCATTAAGCAATGTTACCATTTAAACGATTGCATTTTCTCACACTACTTTATTGTTTTCTTTAGTTTATCTAAATTTATTCTATATTTATTCTGTATTTATTTTATCTTAAATTGATTCTTTAATTCACTTCTCATGGTTTGAAACTACAAACAGATAACAACCACTGACATGTACCGGAATTTAAAGATTCATGATTGGAATAATGACATTCTCAAAAGTGCGAAAATCATTTGAATTGATAAGACATTATTTTGAACATAACATGAATCTCCACTTATTGAATATCCATTACATGCGTTCACTGTTTTCTTTTACTTAACTTAATCCACAAATAGTTTTGATTATAGCTGCAAGTATACAAAATAGTTTCGATTATAGCTGAAAGTATACAAAATGGTTTTATTATAGAAAATACTTTCGACTATAGCTGAATATCCAAAACACTTACGATCATAGCTGAAAGTATCCAAAATAGTTTCGATTATAGCTGAGAGTACCCAAAACCAAAATTCATCAAATACTGAAGAAAGCATTAAAGAAATTCTCTTATGCTGTCTTTCCAATCAAACTAAAACCTAGCTATTGATGTGAAATTTGCTAAAGCCTTAATGCGATCGATTTAAGTATTCAATGTTTTTATTACTATCCACTGATTCGACGTTCATCTTTTGATTTTTATGCAGCTGACAGAATACTTTCTATACCATTGATATTATATTTCTTACATTCTTCGTCTTTTCTACTTTCAATGCTATCTGTGTCTTTCAAACGTATCCGTGTCTTTTAGTCGTATCCATGTCTTTTAGTCGCATCCATGTCCTTTAGTCCCATCCATGTCTTTCAATCTTATCTATGTCTCTCAATTCCTTCCACAACCATATTAACTTGAAAACCGGAATAAATTCGAACTCCTGACAAACTACCATACCAAATAAAACGACAGCTTCTCAATTATCTGGTCCCAAGTTACGCTACTTCACATTGATTTACATATACGACAGATTGACATACGCCTCCACTACTCAATATTTCCTAGCTGAATTTTCAAACAGTTGTGCTCATTTAATAGCTAGTTGTTGACTATCACTATTACATAGTTAATTAATTTATGATTTGGTTTATTCAGTATAAGATAACTATTCTCAGTCCAAATGCGAGTGTTATTTATACCAATCATTACCTAAGATCTATACTGAAATGACGTGAGTTAAGTAATGGTACCAACTGCACTTACCAACACTTGCACTAGTCACGATGAAGCGTAATTGAAACTTAATTGACTCAACCGGTACTTAATCTGAAATAATTGATGATACAACAAATAAGGATAGTTATAAATAAAAATGTATATCACAAATATAGTTCTTCTATTCTTATCAATGCTATATTCCCATATAATGAATATGTAATCTAATATTTATGTAAATCTATAATAATCCCTTGACATTTTGTCTGATTTTCTTATGCTATCAAATATATCAAATCATAACTTATATTAATTTCAATCCTCTTCTACACGTGTTTGATGACCAACTGTCATATGTGATATATTCATCTCTTCGATTTAAACTATAATTTACCTATCAGTTCAATCTTGAAATAAATGAGATTCTTATATTAAAATTAAATCTTTCGATTCAAATTATTCTTATGTAGAAGTCTTAAGAAATTTCAAGAACAAATAATATAATTAAGAATCTAATAGCATCTAGAGATTGGTTGATATCAAATAGAAATATGGGTAGAATTTAGAATAATTTATTGCCGCACTTGTTATATAACTTATGTCCCGAATAACTGAATGGATACAAGAACTATCCTCAGGGATTCTAATGAATTATTGTCTCAGTTGTTCAGGGATTTATCCTTTCGATCGTACTATTTATATATATCTATTTCTATATACTTTTCATAACTTCTTCTCTTATGTAATTAATTATTATATCAAATCATTGATTCGCTATAGAGCCTAACCTAACCTAATCCAACCTAACCTGATCTAACCTAACCTACAATCTCTCATATCTATTATAGCACAAATACACATTAACTAATTAATAATTAAGAGATAAATATAACTAAAAGAGCAACTTAAACATTGTTCTCCTAATGATTGTTTATAGTTGATTTATTACTAGATGAGAGTATAAGTATAATATGATAGTATTGGCTATATGTGTCATATGTTTAATTCATGTTAACGTTTCTGTCCTATATGATTGTAATCATTTGGTTGTAGTTTCTGTGTTTATGTCTAGTGTCCTTTTTATTTTGAGTATGATCTTTTCATATTATTGTTTATTATGTTTTCACTTTTTATTTGATAGTAGCTCCGATTATGATTCATTCATTTATTGCTTAGCATTGTAGATTAATTGGTTATATTCCCATTAGTTGTCACAAGGATAATTATTCAAGTTTAAGTTCATTTTTCTAAGTTAGAATCATATTGTTAAGTATAATATCTGATGTTTAATAACTGATTGAAATGATATTTCTCCAATATAAGTTCTCGATTATTTGTCTCCCTTAACATCAATAATCTATAGTTTTATTTATTTTAAAGTTATTGCGAAGTTTAATGAGGTAATAAGAAGTATAAGAATCTAATGTTAAATAGAGCTAATATTTATATAATATAATAAAAATAATAATACTATAAAATTGATGTAATTAATTAAAACAAAGCAAATCATATATAATAAAATATGATTTATATAACAACTTTCTATAACCATTATGACAAATATGTCATAAAATGAAGACATATTAAGAAAATGTGTCTGGTATAAAAGCAATCAACAAATTCTCTCATCTAAGCTTGACATTATTTTTAAAGTCGTTATTTTATATTGAGATACGCTCTGTTACCCAACTAACACTACTCATTAGTTCTAATCACTCCTATGGTTAGACCTTCAGTTTAACTCCTTTTTTCATTATTTCTTCAAATTTTATCTTAACTTTTCATTCTTTCTATACTGAATAGTTGGAGACTTAATAACCCGCTATAGCAGTATGAAAGCTGTTGCTATAGCAATATGAAATCGTTGCTATAACAACAGAAAACTCGTTACTATCTTTACCTCTCTTTCATGCATGTCAATCTTTTCTCAAATTTGACTTGACTACTATATCAAATATTCCATAAAACTCTTAACACCTGAAGACATCATAGTTTGATGTAAAGCATACGATCACAAAACATAACTTCTAGTTGCTCTGACATTATAGTCTTGAACTGTATAGCATATTTAGTTGGAGTTGAGTGTGAGAATATTCAGTGAATGTAAGAATATTTAGTGAATGTGAGAATATTTAGTAAATGTGAGAATATTCAATGACATGAGAATATTCATGAGAATATTCAGTAAATGTGAGAATATTCAGTGACATGAGAATATTCAGTAAATGTGAGAATATTCAGTGATGTGTTTATAAATTCAAATTTATGGTTTATAGGCACAGAAGTGTTTTAAATGGAAAACTAAGCAGCCAATAAATCTTTACAAATATAAAAAACAAACAAATATGTCCCAATTCGACATTTAAGAAATATATGGCTCGAAAATCATCCAAATGGTCAGTTCTCTCTCTCTCTTCTCTCTCTCTCTCTCTCTCTCTCCCAAATTGTGCCCATAAGAAAAGAAACATTAAAATAAAACGCATTATTACTTTGATTTTCACTCATCATATATAATACTAATTTGTTCAATGTAGAGTCTTACTTCATACATTCGCTTTCAGTTATTACGTACAAATTGCTTTATTGTAATCAGTTGTACTTTGAGTAGTAAATCGTTTTTTGAAATGGTACTTTTTGTTCAGAGTTGTTTATTATGCTTGATTTTGTTGGACAGACAGACAGACAGACAGACAGACAGACAGGAGAGAGAGAGAGAGAGAGAGAGAGAGAGAGAGAGAGACGACTAGTAGTTTATGCTAGCCATTGAATCTTTAAGAAATAATCAGTAATACAAACGACTTATTGGTTATAGAGACCACTAAGAATGAAAGCAATCGTTTACAATCACATGTATGTTTATTAATATTATGAATTAAATGATTAGATAATCATCACTTTAGTTTGTATTCGTTTAGTGTAATAACAGATATTTTTATGCAATATTTGTTAATAGCTTGTTCTGTTATTAATAAGGTTGCAAATGTTTTAAAACATTGTTTTATAACAATTTTAAACACTGTTTTAAAACAAATTTTTTGCAAATTATTAAATGAAAAGTGGAAAATGATTAGAAACTCAACAACTTTAGATACATTAAAGGATAAATTTACTATCAGACGGATAACAAATTCGGAAAATCTATTATTTCCTGTCAAAGTAGTCAGCAGAGACTTTGCAAATGAGTACAATTCAAGAAGTAACAACCACTATAAGCTCTATTTTGACCCAAAATGGGCTTTTAGTTCTTTTCAGAATTTCGGGAAAATACCGTAATTTAAGTTACTTTGAAGGCTTTGTCAAAAAACTTCGGGATAAAGCTGATTTTTAAACTACTTTTATACATTAAAAACTCAAATATCTTACATTTTTAATCAATATTTTAAAATTTGATTGAGCAAAATTTTCAATTTTGTTATTTTTATCATAAGTTATTAACAAACTTTAGGATAAAAATACCCAATTAATAGCATTTTTAAGTGATGTTTAATGAGTTTTTAATTCAATTCTCGGCCTTATTCAATCTTATTCATGTACCGATTTTGGCGATTTTAAGCCTTAATATCTAAGAATTATAATTTCTAAGCTACACTATCAATAAAAGTGAAATTTTAATTTATCCTTTACTTTTCTTATGTCAAATTAATCAAATAATTTAAAAAATAATAAGACTTTCTAAAAATGTAGAACACTTAAAATTATTTTAAAACAGTGAAAATTGTTTCAAAACATTTTCGAAAAATTTCCATTTTCATAGCCCTGGTTATTGAGAGATTCAAAAGATTCAAAAAGATTCAAAAGATTCAAAAGATTCAATAAGCAATATTACTAAAACAAATATAAGCTATCTATTAAGTAGAAAACCACTTTGATTCTTAGTCATTCCTCTAGTAGTTTGTATTTAGTATTTAGTAATTAGTTTATGAACGAAGACATCCTAGAAAAAAGTCAAAATGTTGTCAACTGGAGTGAGAAAGACGTCATATGGCAAATTCTATAAAACGTTTTTAATGTAGAAGTAGTTGTCCTAAAACTATAGTTTTGTCAAAGTGTTTTTCTACTTTAGAACCAGTTGTTTAAAGTTTTGTTTTATATTAAAAGTCTATCTCTTATATTCTCTTTTACGTCTAGTTGACCGTAAACTTGTCAAGTAGCCCTATTACTAACACTATTTTGCACTTGTATCATCGTAACTTACTTTTTTTGTTTGGTTTTAGATTTGTTTTGGATCTTTTCCACTTATTTAAGTTATCATTTACAGTTTTATATACTTATTGTGATTAATGAAGACTTAATATAACTTATAATTAAAGCAATATAATTAGTATTATTGATTAATACTAAATAACAATTAGATATAAAGCATAAAGTACATTAATCGGTTAATTTATATAATTAGTTTTAGGTATTTTCTTTTAGCACATCATTTCATTTGTTTAATATAATTATTGTTTAGTTCATTTATATATGTTAATTGTTTGTTAATGTTAATATGCCGTTTTGCTTATTGTTTCTAGGTCTATTTTGCTTCTTCTTCTTCTTCTTCTTCTTCTTCTTCTTCTTCTTCTTCTTCTTCTTCTTCTTCTTCTTCTTCTTCTTCTTCTTCTCCTCTCCTCCTCCTCCTCCTCCTCCTCCTCTATATCTCTCTTTGGTTAGGTTAGTCTATTCTTACCTCTTTTTTGCTTTTGTCCAGATCTTAACTACTAATTAGGATTGAATAACCTATCTAACTAATCACAAGTTTACTTATTCTAATTAAATTGCTGTTTGTGTTTCTATAATTTATTTTATATTTCCAAATGTTTTATGGTATGACTGGTAGGTAGCTATAAAGTGATCAAATCAAGACAGATAATCATCAATGAAGAGTTAACAACTAGAGTAAGACCTTCACTTTGCCCTTAAAGCATTATAATTATCGTTAAAACTTAAACAATTGTTAAAGATGCATAGCATCATCTCTAGATCAATACAAGAGTAAGTTAACTATAACTAAATCAAAGCTAGACTATTTGGTCATTATCGTGGGTGTGACGTTCAAATTGTTGCTAGTAGGTGTGTTTTAGTCATTACTAAACATATGTATTCATCTATATGTTACATAGCAGATGTTTTAACTTTGTCTCTCTTTAAATTCTCCTCTTAATTATGTCTATGCTTTTTACTGCCTGTCACTATTTTAACATGTAGTTCATTTGTGATTCACGTTATTATTGTAGGTCAATTATAATGTATGCCTTTGCCAACTTTCGCCTATAACTGCAGTATTGAGGAATGGCAACAAAGTGCTCTAATACCTCACACATAATTTGTGAATAAAATACTCGTTATTTATGGATAAACTATTAAAATAAAACTTTGTAGCTTAGGTCTGGACAAAAACGAAAGCAGTTATGTGTAGACAGAATTAAGATGTCGATAAATCAAATTTTAGTCATTCAATTTTTAAGTCATCCAACTGTCGTCAATAGAGAAGTTCCTAACTGACCATCGATTGACAGACAGTGAATAACATATTAATTATAAAACTACATAAGTTCTGTAGAATTAACCCTTAATTATAAATATAAGTTACTAATAGCAAAAGGTTAATATAGTTTAATTAATATATTGGTGAGTGTACTACGCGTAATTTGCATTTAATATGATTAAGCTAAATGAGGGCTAGGTTCATTCATCACATGTTTGAGTATTGAAACATGTGTTTTTATTCATAATTTCTATTAAATATACTTGAGTATATATCAAATATTGATTATTAGTTATTGAAACTTTATATAGTAGATACTTGTGATTATTATTAGATTTATATTAACGATATATATAGCGATAACGTCCTGATAGAGAAATCCGAACGAAAGTTTAGTTATTGATTCTTAAGATATTATAATGAATAGTATTCTAATACTTTGATATAATTTTAATGATAGTTTAATGAATATTATAAGACTAGTTGTGAGATGATAGGACTTCTCATTCAGTTACGGTGGAACTTTGTCCTCAAACTGAACAATTTGGTTTTGGCAGTACGAAAGTCGAATATTTCTTAATTATTTTTAAATTAAAATGATATTTTCAATTTAATTTAATAAAATCGTATTAAAATACACGAATAAATTAATAGTCAACTAAGTTGAATTGATAAAATGCATTTATAAAATGTCCGCAGCAGTAAAATAATTTTTTAAAAATGTAATATTTAGCGTTGTGCTGAGAGACCATAGACATTAATATTATATGCCAAAGCGCTTTTACGGGACTCATTTTTGGTCAGCGATATCTTTGTTTTCAATGCACTAATAAATTATTTCGATATTATAACGTGAATGTCCATATGTTAACCTTTAAAACAACACGTTATTTAAATATAAAACAGTTAAATTTATTTGTGATTTTTGTGAAAATATTTTGTTCGGATTTCTCTATCAGGACGATATATAACGATAATTTAGATTTTTTAAAACTTTTATTACTCAAAAATGATTAATGATATTACGAAGAAAATATGTATATATATCGAGTACCATATAAGCTATAAAATGCATCTAATGATTCAAGTGATCTGTTCCCTTATAACCAGCTGTACTCATTTTCGTTAATAAATCTGCCATAAGGCTTTAGCACCAGTTTAGATCACATTTTCTCACTATCCGATTTTTAAGTTCAATTAATGTTTATCCTTGCTATCTAGACTTCTTTTGAGATTTGCACAAAAATCTTCAATGGGACTCGTTATGAACAATTTGGTCGACTCACATATTTAGATACATACTTAATGTTGTGCTTCAAATAAATTGCTAATACAATTTTGTTGTAAAGGGTGGAAGCTAAGTCTAGCCAAAATACATAATTCATATTTAATACTATATCCACTTTCTAATCGATTAATAATAGAATATGTTGTCTACAGAAGTATTTTCATCAATTTAAAAATAGTATACTCATAGTAAAGAGTTTTCCTATATCTCTATATTGATTATAGAAATTGCTAATAATTAAATGGTGCTGCTCTTCATTTAATTGAGTTAATTTATAACTAAAACGTGTTTTGATCGAAAATTCTACATAATATTAAATGTTCATAATACTTAAGATCAACATTTTCATTTTGTTTAAGCAGCTTATTTTGAAGTTTAAAATCATTTTAGACTTTTAGTCATATATCATTACACAAATAGCTATCTTCAATATATAAATCGTTATTTATTTAATACTTATTTTGATTGAAAGTTTTATTAAATGAATTTTTTATCATAGAGAATGCGCTTTTCTGTTATGAGCTAACTTATAAATAGTGCTCAATTATTTCGGTCACCAACCCAATTTAATTATTAATATATTTCTCTTATTTTGTACTTTTTTATTTGAAGAGTTTTTTGTAAATGGGTTTGATCGCTCAAATGTGTCATTTCAACCAAATTTTTGGTCAAACCGTATAGATCAAACATGACTGCTGAATTTATCTTCTTGACTTACCGAAATGATTCAACACTACTTATAAGCTAAAAAATTCTCTAATATTCTTGATCTTATCCCTTAAATGTTAGACTCTGCTAAGGCTTACTATGATTATGATTACTGGTGTAATAAAATGCTTTTTGAGTCTGAACGAAAATATTTAAACGAATTGTATTTTGAATCAATTTGAAGCTCAACTCGAATGAGCTAAGAAAATGAGACATATTTAATTCAACTATTAAAATATAAAAAGTATTAATAGAAATCATATCTCCATTGATTGAATCCTCGCTAACATAATTCAAAATTTAACTCATAAGAATTTGACATTTTATTTTGTTTGAATCTTGTTCCAAGTTTGGGCTAACTTACCTAATTAATAACTGATTTGTATCTGACTAAAAGCTGAGTTATCACTCAATGTTCAATATCTGATTATATGAGTAATGATTTTCAGCCTAAATGTTCGGTAAGTCAAACAATTGTTGAATTGAAAAGCAACCATAAAATGAAATATTAGAATGAGAAAGAATGGTCAATTGAAGCAAGCGAACAATATATCACTATTTAATTATTATGTTCAATAGACCATTAATAATATAGAATTGAATAGAATTTCTTCAAGTCAGTTTCATATCAATTTCATCATTCTAGTGAATACTATTTCTATTTTCTTCGTTCTATCCTCCAATTTACTTATCGATCCAATCTAATTAATCCCATATTTCATTTTTTCAAGTTAGCTATCGTTTGAACTTACCATATATAGTGAGTATTTGAGTATCTATAACTGAAATATTATAAGAGATAAAACTTTATAGCTCTACTCAACCATTGTTTTAAATTTACTTGAGCACAAATCAAACCTTTCTTTGTATTTAATGATACGTGAATATAATATATGTCTGATTTAATGATTATTTCGCAACAAAGGCGAAACCGTTTCAAACCAATCTAACTTCCAATTTAGCAATAAGTCTAACTTTCTATCAAGAATATATTCAGTAATTTATTCTCAATTCTTATCGATTTGAGAGAACTTATATTACAATAAAAAGTCAATTCTATGTTATAGAATTATATAATGTATTTACAGAAAAAGATCAGCAAAATGTCCACTTAGCGATCACGACATAAAGATCATCACTCATGAAGGAAGAGTTGTCAGCAACAGCTTTGTCTTGTTAAAAGAACGACTTCTCTCAAGTGATGAAACATCTTTAAACGTCACGCAAACTATCTATAATGCAATATTAAGACATTTACTCACATCTCTGTTATCAAGAAAATAAAAGAATTTGTTTCGATAAAAACTCAATATGTTAAAACTAAGCATGCTAAAACTCAATATGCTCAAATTAAGCATACCAAAACTCAATATGCTCAAACTAAACATGCTAGAACCCAACATACTCAAACTAAGCATACTAAAACTCAATATGCTAAAACTCAGCATGCTTAATCTCAACATGCTAAAACTCGGCATGCTTAATCTCAATATGCTATAACTCAGCATGCTTAAACTCAACATGCTAGAACTCAGCATGCTTAATCTGCAATTTCAATTATCTGCTCTTCCATTATATCAATCTGAAAATCTTTATTATCAAAGTTTTAACAAAAATCTATTTGAGTAATCGATAGGAAGAATCAAAGTATTCCATCCAAACATAATTCAATGTTCAGTCATAACATCACGTTTTAAAGAATCTGATGTGATATGTGTTCAAAAATAATATTCTTAAAGTGTAGGGTATATTAATTTTTCACTGCTTTATATTTACAATTTAAGTTTCTATTTTCAGATTGTTCTTTAAAGTCTACTCAATAATACATTTATTGATGGCTTCTTAAAACTCTCAAAATCAATTCATCTATTCTTGTTTTCCTCTTCAACTCCATTCAATATTTAATGTTCTAGTTGAGGGCTTCTGCTCAACTGTTTTCTACTTTAAAGATTCTCAATTGAATTTTCATTTTAATCAGATTGGATTTAGTGAAAATGTATTCTTAGTTTAATCATAATGAGATTTATATTTCTCAACATGAATATTCCTAAAAATGATCTTCAAAGAAATAACATTAATATGAATGCATTTTCCACTGGAGGTTTAATAAAACCAGTAAAAGATTGCGAAATCTCAGTAACATATAAGTTAAGATAGAACATAGATGTGAAATTGAGTATCTATATAAAGACAGTTGAGTAGAAGCTCATATAAAGTTTGTTTCTTTTAGACAACAAACTAAGTGTTGTCTAAATTATTGTTAGTAAGAAAACTAATTATGTCTAGTAGATTTGATAAGTTTTAGTATGAAATTAGTTTAATATGTGCTAGAATTCTTATATATATTTCTCATACATCTCTTATATATGCCTTATGTACGATGTATATTACTCAATACAACCCAAATGCATACCTAAGCAACAAAACGATATATTTTCTTATTCCTAATGGCATTTATATGTGGTACAATTACACTTATAGCATCAACACACATCCATAAATAATTGACCATCATTCAGACAATCACGACATGAAACTGCTTTATTGGTATTTGTTTATTTATTCCTATATTGTACTATTAGTTAATGTTTTATTGCGTAATGCTAATATAGCTTTGCTTTTTACATTAGATATTATTTGTATGAATAAGCATCTCAATCGGAAATTATTTCTCACTTTTTATCTATTTGTTGCTTGTGTTCCGTTACGGCCAATGCCGGCAATCAGGAGGTGCTGACACTGTCTTAAAACAGAAACTTCAGTAACTAAAAGTTTGGGGCAGTGGTCAGTTATTGCATAATTAAGCTATAAGTTTATCTTATAAATTATTGGTTTAACATATTTACAGTTGCCTTTTATGTCATCAAATGATTTTTATGACGCTCAGATCAGTCAAACCAATCATATCGTTTACTCATAACAATTTGAGTCATAGTGATCATAACATCATGATTCAAATTGTTTGGTTGGTTTGGCTGATCGTCTATCGTCATAGATATGATTTTATGGCATAATATGAAGCTTAGAAGTGTTAAACCAATGAAACGAAAGTTTTGTTAAACTTAACTTAATTACGCAATAATTGGCTGCTGCCGTCAAATAGAGTCTCAAATTTTTAGGAGCCAACAACAGCAAGCAATAGTTGTGAGGCTATTAGTTAATTCAGTTATAATAAGTGAATTATATTGTGCTTTTAATTGCACTTCTATATTTCAATTAAATGATTATAAAAGTGCTCATTATATCTATCTTAATGAATTCTGCTCATCATTACGCATATTTGCCTGGATAAGTATTGCAACTAATTGATTAAAATTGTTTTATGCTACATTTCGTTGTTATATCTTATATCTTGTTAGTTTTCTCTCATCAATGCTCATCACGATATAGTTCGAGATTTACTCATTTCATGTGCTTATAGGTTGAATCTTTAAATTCAATCGTTGAACTGAGAACGACTATTGTGTTCAATCTACCAGAAAGTGACTAGAAGGTAACCACTGGTCATTTTGGATATCAAAAATCAATCACTTAATACTTGACCATAAAATCGACTATCTTATAATTCTCACAAGCATTATAACTGATGATAAGCATGTAAATGTATTTATAGTTTTACCTAGTATTTTGTTAATCTTATATTGATTCTTTAGTCTTGTAGAATTTTAGTAAGTATTTTAGATTTATTTATCTATGTAGTTCAGTTCTAATCTATATTGTTCATTTCTAATCTATATTGTTCATTTCTAATCTACACTGTTTCTATCACACTTACAACAAACTTTTAGAAAACTCTTGTCAACGTGTGACATCTATTGTAGATTAATAAGAACTACTTAGTCTAACATCTCATACTATCTATGAATAATAAAGTACTGTTTACGTACGTTCAGTAAATACGTGCACGTATGTTATAATTAAGTTTACAGAATGTTATGTTTCTAGTCAATTTATCTATATCTGTTTTAGTTGAACTTTCTACATCTGTTTTAGTTAAACTCTCTTTCTTTTTATTAATTTTTATTTACATTTTTGTTAGTCTCTCTCTTCTTGTTTAGTATCTCCAATCTTGTTTAGTATCTTCAATCTTGTTTAGTATCTTCAATCTTGTTTTCATTGTACATGCTTCAGTAATAATATAAATAGTGGCTATGTCTCAAGCACAAGTAAGTCTTTTCAAATTATAACTTAATAATTACTTGTCTTTTTTTGTTATTAGATTAATAGGACCCTTGTTCAAGCTTTCATTACTTAGTGTTCACTTATGGTTATGGCTCTTGTTAGAATGATACACGGATATATCAATGTATTTTGTCTTTATTGTAGCTCATATTACCACTTTTACACTTGCTCTATGTCTGCATCTTTTCACTAGTTTTCCTCTACTTCATTGTTGCTCAACTCTATGCTAATCTAACTATATTGTTATTTGACTTATTATATGTCTAACTATTCTAATTCGAGCTCGTTTCAATGAAGATAATACATCTTCTTTTAATTTTGTTACATTTTTCAGTTTGTTTCACTTAGTTTTCTCGTATCAGTATTGGGTTTAAGATTAAGATGTTGCTTCATTTGCTTAATGCTTCACACGTCCTTTGTTTTGATTAGTTGTAAACTCTACTTGATTATATCAGTCTAATAAGTTATTAGAATCATAGTCATTATCGTTATGTAGATAATTACTGGTTTCCTATGTACTAGTTTCATTTGATGATTGCTTTTTAGTATTTCTTGTTATAAAGTAATTGTAAGTCTTCTTGTTTAGTTTATGTGCTATTCTAATAGTCAACTATTTTTGTATTTTGTATATTTTAATTTTTATTTCTATAAATACTGTTCTTTATAATTATTTTTCTTTAATATCCTAAACTATTTAATAATGATATTTTGTTGAATTACTCTAGGCTTTATAATAATAATTAATACAAGATAACACTATTGACAAACTCCAACTCGTCGACTTTCAAAACAAGCTTAAAAAATCTTTCAATTGTTTCTCTACTTTATTGGAAACCGATTTGATCATAAGAGAAAGTTTGTGATGAGCACCGATACACTTGAAGCTCTTCGGACGTACTAGATTATCAAATCTTTTTCCTTTATTAAAATATCAATTTTTTAGCCTCGAGTCCTACCTTACATTCATTTTTAAGATTAAATACCCAAAGGCTCAGTCTTACATAATATATGATTGAGTTCTCGCAACAAGTATAGAATTCTGTCATAACAAACATCAAGTTGACTCACAAATATTCACAACTCAACCTATCAAATATGTAATAATCGTATAACTCAATCTCTATTTGCTATCATGCTGATTCTTTAGATTTGCTTGGTTCTGTCACGTAGAGTGATCCTGTTTTGTCATGTTAATTTATTAGTATGTTTGATTACAATCTAAGAAGTCGTTAATAATGTATGTCATTGTTTTGTATAAACAAAGCATATATTTAGATTATAATAAGTGCTGAAATAATCATGTGTTAAGCTTAGAATAAAGTTTATGTAAGATGATTATTAGTCTAAGACAAACTCGATATAAATAAAATAGTTATTTGAACATTTATTTGAGTATGGGATGAAAATATGCTTTGTTTAACTAAAGCAATGACTGCCTTATATTTACTTTTATTTAAATGACATTGGTTGGTAATCAATTTATTGAAGATTCAATATATCATGTCAAATGATAAGTTTTATAAGTATTATCAAAGTTCGATTGCATAGACTATTGCTTGTGAGAAATTCGCTTAAAGAGAGAACATATAATGCATTTGGGTTTTATTCTAATACTAAATAATCTAAGCTATTTATAGTTAACTTGCTATCATAGATGTCATAAAAACAATTGTTTAACAAAACACTAAGAAACCTAACCTAATTAACATAATCTAACCTAACCTAATCTAACCTAATAACCTAACCTAACCTAACTCTAACCTAATCTAACCTAACCTAACCTAACCTAATCTAACCTAACCCAATATTTAGAATCAATTGATTTGATTAGAACTTTAAGAACAATAATATATTATTGTGTTTATAGTGTCATCTATCTTGTTTTGCTTTTTTATTACTAAGAGTTGTCTCTACTTGTTAGTAGCACATTTCTCAAAATAGTAGGATTAAATCAGATCAAGTCTAAGATCTGCTCAAGGATCAGATCAACACCAATCATATTTTCACGGCTAAGTTTAGCTCAGTTCTAAACTATCAGTTTTGCCCGTCAAACATTTTCGTTCAAAACATTAAACCTTAAAATATTGTTTTATTCAAATATGTATGTGTGTGAAATTCATCTAAAAATAGTTATGTGTTCATGTAATCATTTGATCGCTTTGCCAACGAACGTTATCTTGAGTTTAGGCCACTTTATTTTGGTGGAGGCTGGCAACCTCTGCGGCCAGCAAGCCTCACGTGCCACCTCTTCAGGTAAAATGAATATGAGTCGGTGAAAGAAGATTAGTCGAAAAATCAAGTTTCTGCTATACCGACTTATACTATTGCTTATAATTGCTTCATGTTTGTCTTTCAATATAGTATTTTGCTAGTGTTTTACCAAACTTTGTTAACTTACCTTTTTATAGTAAGCTTGTTAACTCTTAAATCGATATGCTTCTGTTATACTAATCGAGAATAAGTGATTAAATTGTTATTTTTTGCATTTTTATACTCAATAAATGATTTAATAGATGAATAATCAATTGTTTATTATATTGCAATATACATCTACTAGCAATGATATGTTTTATAGAAAATAATTCTAACTATTTCAATCTATATTTTGTTATCCTCTAATTGTTGTCAATTTATCATTCATTAAATGCGTCTGATAATATGAATTGATATTTCTATACTTTTATTAGTTTAGTACTTCGTATTTAAGTTGTACTAATATGTTTGGTATTGAACTAAGTAGTTATTTATGAATTTATAGATACAATTTGTAGAGTTTATTATTAGAGTAACTAATCACTGGTATATGTTCATCAATTCTATTATCATACAAGCTGTTTGATCATATTACTAAGTCTAGTTATGTATTCATTTTAGATGTTTATAGTTTTTAGTTGTTTTTGTTTGCTGTTTATGTTCTCATTGTTTCTTTTGCTTTATTCTTTTTTTATTTGTTTTGTCTTCTATTGATGTCGTGCTTGAGTTACCTGTTTTGTTGTTTATAAGTTTTTGACTAAATTCTCAATTTTCTGATTGGTATACAATGTGAAAGTAAATCAACTGCTAGATTAGGGCATAAAGAAATCGTAGTAAAGTTAATAGAAGAGAAAGTATGGAATAAGTTCTAAATTATCAGTAAATTGATGTGATTATTATCACAACTTATTATGCTAATTGATCATTTTGTATAACGTTAACATATTCATCTGGTTAGTATATGAAAATTGGACAATTTTGATTTAATTATAACCTTAATATTTATGCAATCAATAGTTTTTTAGTTTTAAGTATTTATTAAATCATTGTTTATGAATAAAATTCTGTCAATTGATCACGGATAAGATGTTCCAATTACGGATCTTAACACTTGTGGAAAGGTTCTGAAAGTCCTCAACTTGAATTTTTTTTCGTTTTTTTTCTTACTTTTTTCGATCAATTCATTGCTGGAATTTGCTATTCAACCATTTTTACATAATTTCTCTTCAAATTAGCCCAAAATTTCTCAATCGGGAGCAATCGTGGTACATTTGGAGGATCTAGATCCTTAGGTACCACTTTAATATTGAGGCGCTTAAACTCTGCTAGTGTTTTCCTGGCATAATGAGTTGGGCCAGGAATCAAGTTTTGGCCTGAATCATATTTTTTTATGAATATGACTAATATTTTATTAATCCATTCCTAGGTGTAAATATTGGCATTGATAGCATTTGCCGAATGTGCGATATAAGACTGAGAAATTGTTTTCAATGCGTTTTCTGTCTCACATATTTTAACACAAATGATCATTTGATAATTTGAGTGAAAGAGTATTATAATGGGATAAATCAACTTTAAGCTATCGTACCATAGGATTAGATTAATTCAAAGATAATTCAAATAATTTGAAAGTTTGTCCTATTTTCAATCAACAAGCATTGGTGCTTTTAGATTATGTTTGCAATAAGTGTGATTGTTTTCTATTTTTATTGTTTACATCATTTAGCATTTCAAACTTAGTTTGATATGAATGTAGATTCTTTAAGGCAGTAACAGATCAACACTAGTGATGCTATAAGAATGTTACTATAAATTGTTACTTTACTTCTGCTCGTTTGGAGAGTGAGATATTAATAAGTGGCTAATATGATGCAATTGTCTGTACGCTGGTGTACTATTCGATTATCTATATTCTATTTCTTCTCATTTCTACTAGCTATTTTCTTCTTATTTTTGTTTCTATTACTTCTATTTTTATTTGTATTTTCCTAACTTTCTTTTGTATAGTTGTAGTTAGTTATAAGCTTCACTTATTCAAATTACTGTTAATACTAAATTAGTTATAAACCTGTTTGTAAACTTTCTTATTTTTTATTATGGATTAACCATATCTGACAATAAATATTTTAACCCTAAGACTTAAATACATATGAATTCATTAAAAGTATTTTTATTAAAATTGAAAATTGTGCAGAGATATCGAAGAGTTATAATGGAAAATTTTCTTAATATTAGTTAGTTGATGTTTCTTAAATTCTACGATAGTCTCGATATAAGTGATTATAACTAATAGTTATAAATATTATCATTAAATTTAACTTATATTTAATAATTGTTTCCTAACATCAAGTCCATTATAGAATATTGTATTAATTACTTATGTTAGTCTATATGTGATCAAATAAACCATTTCTCTTTCTCTCAATCCCTAATTTGTTTTACTTTCTTTTTATATTCTTTCTTTCATTTGTCTCTGCTAGCTTCTATTAGATCACATATTTATTCACTATATTATTATTTGTTTATTTATTTATTTATTTATTTACTTATTTATATTAAATATTTTGCTCTTTTAGTATTCATGCTAGAGAATGTTGTAGAATCTTTTCTAGAGTCTGTTATAGAATCAGTCACTGAGTCAGTCATAGTATCAGTTACAGAGTCAGTCATAGGATCAGTCACTGAGTCAATCATAGCATTAGTTACAGAGTCAGTCATAGGATCAGTTACAGAATGATTGTCACTATTAAGATTTATTCATAGTAATTCTCTTGAAGAGTATGTTTTTCAAATTATCAAACACTTTCTAGTTATAAGTTATATCCTTTTCATTGATATAACTCAAAATCTTTTATTTTTAAGTTGTCATTTAGTCGTTCATTTATTCATCTTAACGTACTTAATATAAATTTCAATGAGTCGTCTTGCTCTCAAGTTAATCACATCGTTTTATCTTTTTCGGATTGAGAAGTTCACAACTTTCTGGAATATACAGTACAACAGTTCAGCTAAAATTAAGCCAATTCTGCATTGATGTCACTGAAAAGTAGATATACAGTTAAATTATTCCTAAACACATCTGGCTATATATCGAAATATTTGTTGAGAATCTAGTTTAAATTTGAATTATGAAATTGCATTTGGTTGGATCAGTGCTACAAACAATTATATGTAACTTTATTTCTATTAGATATAACATTTTGTAGTACTCATCTAACGATTCAGTAACACCCACAAAACTAAATCCTAACTAATCTAGTGGCTTAGTTTACTCTTTAATTCAGTCCACCGTTCACTTTGGCTAATTTGTGTTTAAGCTAAAACATTTATTATAACTAATAAAAGTTGAAAGTAAAACTTCTATTAAAATAACAATTAAATCGCAGAGTATTTCACGTTATTTTTATGCAACTACTTGTGAAAGTGATATAAAAATAATTATGCGAAACTTGTAGATAAAGTAAGATTTAACTCGTTCTCATAATGATCTACTGACAACTTGCATAAAAACTAGTTCAACAGACACTAAGACCGAAACACTAAATATTCTTCCTACACAATCAACTAATATCTAGTCCTACCGGTATATTGAAACTGTAATGTTCAGAATGTGTAACAGTGCGATATTGAAATGTTTAATGTTCATTTTAACTTTCTATGACCCTTTTTTCTACTAACCTACAATTAGTACTATTATAACCCAATTCTGTTTATCTTACTTTTACTACTTTTTAATCTATTATAATTATATCGTAATAATTCAAACATTTATTATGATTTTGATTTAGATCTACTTCTTTTGTTCGTTTAATACTATTTCTACTGACGTTTGTCGCCCTCTCTTATCTATTTATATTTGCAACATTTTGTCATGACAAAGACTTCTCTGTATTTGAAGTAAAGGCTATATAGTTTTTGTATTCTAGTGTTCATTAATAGATATTTCTTTTCGTTTAGGGGTTAGGCCTTTTTGTCCCTTTTTGTCTTTCTAATTTCTAGTTTTGTCGTTTTCTCTTTTTTGGATTTCTTTCGTCTTTCTATTGGTAATTTTATGGTTTCATTTGTTTTTTATATATATCTTATTATATGGATGCTAGATATAATGACCGGTCACTTAACCAACTTATAGACATAGTTCCCTAAGAGAGAGAGAGAGAGAGAGAGTAGCTGAGAGTAGCTGAGAGTCAAACAGAACAAAGTAGAAAATAGTATAGGGAGTTACTAAACTAAAACTGGTATACTTCTAGTGCTTTATGAATGACCCGCGTTAGTTTGACGATCTCTAGTTTCTCTCTTATGTCTCTCACATAATGTTTTGTATATATATATCTGTTAATGATTGACAAAACATGGCATCGTAATATTATTATTATTATTATTATTATTATTACATTATTGTATTATTATATATACGTTCGTTCCTTTTATAACTATATGTTTTTAGACTTTTAAATACCCCTTTTGTACTTCTCATCTTATTTGACATGAGTTCAACTTTTACTCAACTATAACTCACTATTAATCTACAATTTCTACTGGTTATTATTGAATTTATATCAATTTTGATTACATTACTTTGAAGTTGTAATTTTGTTACTACTCACTATTCTTCTGTTCAACTTGTCATTACATCTATTTGATTCTAAGTGATTGTTTACTCTTGTTATTAATTGTATTATGTGCTACTATTTTCTTATTAGTTAGTTAAATTTATATTTGTCTTTTATTTATTACTTTTTTGTAATTCTAACTGTTGAGATATTCTTCATTATATCTTTCTCTCTCTCTCATCCATTCTCTGATCTCTCTTTAACTGTTCTATTTGATAACTTATTTTATTATTATTATTATTATTATTATTATTATATTTTTGTCTACTTTTTCTCTTCGATTTTTTATATTCGTTTCATCTGTTCGCCCCCTTTTCAGGTTTGTATTCATTTATTTGTTTATTTTTAGTTTTTTTATTCATGTTTTGTTTTGTTTTGTTTACTAGTATTGCTCAAAATCTATAAAAACAAAAAATGAAAGCTTTAATAAAATACTAATTAATAATAATTAAATTAGATATAAAATAAGCAAAAGGTGTTGGACACGATTTAAATACTAAATTAGTTTAGATTTATCAGATATCAGTTTGACATGATCCCATTTTTGTAGTATGTCATGTCCTTTCTTTTCTTATTTGTCTTATTTGTCATTTTAGTTGTAATTAATTATATTTAGAAATATTGATATATTACTAGAAGTAATATATCAATAAAAATACTAATTTTATTAGACTTGAATTTACGCAGTTTTACAATACAATCATTTTTCAAATCATATCAATTTGTTTATATAGTTTACTTTTATAACTATTATTTACTATTATTTAATTATTAATATGCTAGTTTTTAAAATAGTAATAATAATAATAATAATAGTTTATTATTATTATTTTTTTAATTGCAATTTGTTGCTAATACGACTAATTTTGTATGTAGTCAAAAATGATTTTTCAAATTGTTTATTGCTAGTAGAAAAAGCATTCAGCCATATATTTACTAAAATGCTGTCAAAAAAGCTCTCTCTCTCTCTCTCTCTCTCTCTCTCTCTCCTCCAGGGAATATTGCGATTGCGGTCCTAAACTAAATTTTTGGTACTAGGACTATCACTAAGGCAGAGTGAGAGAGAGAGAAAGGGCAAGAGAAGAGAGAGAGAGAGAGAGAGATCCCAATAACTATAGCCTTCTATCGGACACTTTTCTCTCACATTTCAATATAGCCCAATTGTAAATGTTGTAATACTCTCTATTACTCTCTCTCAGTGCCTCTCTCTCATTGCCTTTCACACAGTGACTGACTCTCTCTGAATGGCTCTCTCACACAGCGACTGACTCTGAGTGACTCTCAAAGAGAATCTGATAGTTGGCGTTGAAGGTAGTAAAGTATAGAATAGTAGTCGTAATACAATAGTAGATGAGACGCATGTATTAAATCTGAACGCGTTAGAGCCATTTTGAAGCATTTACTACTGGCCTGTTATAAGTACTGAGAGTTAGATTGAGAGTTTGATAGGGAGTCTGTTTGTCTTACTCTCTATCTCTCCCTCTCCTTCTCTCTATGTCTCTATGTATGTATGTGTGAGTGTGTGTATGGTACATATTTTGACAGTGACTACACCGGCGAACATTATTATTATTATTATTGTTTTATAGTTAATATTAATATTAATATTGATCTAATTATATATTAATATATTTTTATATGTCTTTATAAGTATTGTTCAGTTTTTTACTTAATTGTTTCAATTTATTATTGGACTCAATTGTTCGCTTAATTCTTAATATCTTAATAATAGTAATAATAATAATAATGTTATTTCATCTATTCTTCTAATTAATATTTCCATTTGAGACAACGTAAATGATTATTTTAGATTAAATTTAAGCTTATATTCTCTGTTACTTACTATTGTATTATTTCATATAATCCCCGTTTTTCACATAATACTAATTCATATAATAATTAATTTAATTATTAATTTAATTTAACATAAATTAAATTAATAACTAAAACAATTATAAATTACAGAGTAATGAAAAGAAGAGAAAAACAGAGTAAACTATCAATGGTATGAGTTCATCGTATGATCGGCAAACAAAGACAAGTTCGATTAATAATATGATTAATGGTACTAATGCCACTAGTAATGATCATTGCAATCATCTCAATTCTGATTCTGATTCTAGTAGACCCCTTGTAGATGATAAGAAGGTATTTGTTTTGTCTATTTTACCTGTTTTTACCTGTTTTTACCAATTTTCCGAGTTTTTTTCTATCCTTTATTCTCCTCTTATTTCCTTATATTTCCCTCTATTTTTAATTATATATTCATTATTATTATTATTATTATGATTTGGTTTAGAGTCGAGAACGTAATGCTGGAAATAATATGCAGAATAAAGCAAATATGAGAAATAATAAGTCACAATCTAATGGCAATAATGTCAACTCAAACACTTCTAATAGTAATTTGTCTAAACAGGTATTATGTTCATTATTATTATTATTATTTTCACTTTTTCTCATCATTTTCTCTCGTTTCGGTTCATTATCAGTTCGATGTTCTCTTAATTATACCGTTTTTTCTTTTAGATAAAGTCGTTTGTCAAACTGAGACAAATTAATGTTTAATTTACTAGTTATATTAAATTTGTTCCTCTAAAAAGACATTCACTTCTAATTCCTAACTAATAGTGAAAAATAAGTGTTAGAAACGAGTAGATACTAATTATAAAGTTGATTTAGTTATCAAAACCAAGGCGTATAGCAATTATTGAATATGTTACACTCATCTCTCCCACACTTATTATGATAATTGATTCATTTTGTACTTTAACTCGTATTTCAGCTTTAGATTATGATTATTTCAATGAAGATCACTAATATATCAATTGAATTACTATTTAATATGGGCTATTTGAGTGCAAGGTTCAATTTTATGTAGATTGTGTTGAATCTATTGAACATTCTGGTTGTTAGGTTAGACTTTAATTATTGAAAATTAGTATATTTTCAAATGACTCCTGTCTAATGAGCTGAGATTAAAAAAAACTAAACGTAACATTTGACGTAAAACAAAAGGGTCCCAACTTAAGTATTTAATAACAGTTAGAAACACTTAATGGCATTTTCTCATTATTAGGAGATAGATAAGAGCTTTTTTTCAGTTACATTTCATATGTCTTATAACAATCATTTTTCTTTTAGATTAATGAATCTAATTTTTGGTTAATGTTTTCAATTGATTTTTATTAGTTTTTTTGTCAACAGATATTTATGAAAACAATATATTATACCAATATTGATTGTTTCATAGATGGTCTAATTGACAATTGTATTGAACTCTGAACTAGATAGTATTAAACTCTGAACTATGTAGTATTGAACTTTGAACTAGATAGTATTGAACTTTGAACTGAGACGTATCAAACTCTAAACTAAATATTACTAAACCCTAAACCAAATGATATGAAACTCAAACAAAAACTAACAAACATATAAAACAATTACAGACAGGCAAAAGCCTAAGCTACAATGGAAAAGGACTAGGAAGCAGAGTGAGCAACGCAAACCTAGTATCATCAAACTCGGCATCAATCCAAGCACAAGCAGCAGCAGCAGCAATGATGCACCCATACGTGAACGCCAGATTGCAAGGCATTCAGGCCTCCACTGCCTGCATGAATGTCAACCCTTATTTGAGATATAACCCTGCATTTGCTGCCGCAGCCGCTGCTGCCATCAATCCATATGCTGGATATCCTCCGCCATCAGTCAATTCGGTGAGTCCAACATAAGGCTTAACCTTTGATATTGCGATACGAGTTCGATGTCTCTCTTCGTTGGGTTAATCTTATCTTTGATGGCTAGCGCAGTTTGTCATGACAGCCACTACTTATGCAATACTTCTCTAACGTATTTGTTAACTAATTTTAGGGCTTATGTCCTTTATTATATGTATAGAAAATGTGTTTTAGCACAACAAATAAGTGCTCATTCATTAGTAGAAACTTGTCGACATATTTCAAGTGGTTGTTTCTCTACTTTTGTCATAGATGCCAATTTCAGTTATTCTTCTACATAATTATTATTATTGTTTGATTTATTTCTTTACTCATATCTCATACTTGATATGAATATTCCATAAATGAATTGCTTCTTTAGAAAGTTGTATTTAATGTTTTAGTGCTTGGTGAACAGATGTAGTGATTAACTTAGGGTCTAATACACTATATATCAGTTGAGTTGAGTTGAGTTGAGTTGAGTTATATATATATATATATATATATATTGTACACCATTTGGTTACCAATAGTTATTTCTTGTTCATTACATTGCTCTCCTACGAGTCGCTCATTTTGTTTTTGTCCATTTATTTCTTTTGTTGATTCATTCTTTCTACTGATTCGCTTTTTTATACTGATCCACTTCTTTTACTGGTCCATCAATTCTTGAACTACTATTCAATTATTGAAATATTTTCATGGTAAATATTTATGATCGTCAAAATAGTTTATTATAATCTACGTCAAATGACAGAAAATTCCACAATTATTGGAATCCCCATCACTTCCTTCAACTACTACATGACCAAAAATTGAAAGCTTCAAATCGAAATTGCGTGATGAAGTGGAAGAGTGTCACCACAAGAAGAGATGTGTCGCGCTCGAGAATGATAGAGCTCGAGCCGATGATAAAGTGTATTAGAAATATTTGATCAAAGCTAAGGGATGTGCCCATTGCGTGTTTGACGCACGCAATACACAAACTGAATATCTGGCTAGCCTTCAGTTGTCGTGGTTATCAATACTAACAGTACTATATTTTGCTTTTCTCTCTCTCTCTCTTTTATTTTCTCCCTGTTTTTCACTGTCTCTCTCTCTCTCTCTCTCTCTCTCTCTGTTTCTATGTTTTTTGTCGCTAACCCATTCCTTATATTTTTCTAATTGTCTATATTTTCTAAATAGTTTATATTTATAAATATATTTTACAATAAGTTATATTTTTATATATAAATGAAAAAATAGTGAAATAGTGAACTACAATATCTTATCACAAATAATAATAATACTACTAAAGTGTAATAGCAGCAAATATTTAGCATATATTTCAATTACATATGGTCTATCAGTTATAAGTGTATTATTATTATACGTTTTAATTCAATCCATACATCAATTCATTATTATTACTGCTATTATTATTAACTATTTACTCGACCAACTCATTAGTGGTTAGTTCTATCAATGTGAGTGTCATGGATTACCGTAATCATAATCAGGCTCACAATCCATCTGACATGCAACCTAAACCTACTAGCCGTCAAACAGTTAACTCTCATCAAGGTCGTCGTCAATCTAACCTAAATCCAAATCTGTTCAATCGACATACTAAGGTATGTTAGCTCTTTCTTTCTTCGTTGAGTCCATCTTTCATCTTGCTTATAGGTATTTTGTTCTCGATTATTTAGATATGTGATATTATTTTTATGCCTTATTACAATGCTTTCGCTACTTGTCATGGCGGCTAACATTGTGGGTGTTTACTACTATTCATATTTTATTTGTCAATTCATTTTTCCGTTTTTATTATTTTATTACTCTTTTATTTCCCTTTTTTTTCTCTTCTCACCTCATCTCACCCGATATGACCTAAACTAAGCTCTACTTCAGGTCAACCCGAGACTTGAATTGTCAGTTAATAACTAATTGGTCTATCAGATGATAGATAATTGAATTGATAATTAAATAATATGTTGTATTTTCTTGTTGTCGAGCTATACTTTATCTGTAATTCTTATTCATTGGTTCAATCTCAATCTCATTTATAGTTCGTCTTGTTATGTGGTTTAGTATTTAAATATTTTTTACGTATATTTTCGCACTATTTTTCAGTTATTTACCTTCAAATCTATCATTTATTCCAAGTATTTATGATCATTTAATATGCCTATTTGACTCTACTATAAATATTGACTTAAATGACAAATTACGATTTCATCAATGATCTACTCGGTCTGAACTGTGGTCATAATATGATATATAGTCTATAATATGTTGATAGTTGATGTCAATTTGCAAATTATATGCCTAAACTAGTACTAGTTAGTCTTTTACTCATTCGATATTTGCCAATCTAGCCTATTTTAGGCTATATTGCCTACCATTTTCTCTATCCTATTATGCCTTTATCTTTAATTATATGAAGTTTTGCTAGAATTAACTTAGTGTATTAGTGACTATATAACTAGCTGTGAACTAGCTATGACAATCTATATAACTAGCTATGAACTAGCTACGAACTAGCTACCACAATCTATACATACATACCATACCATACCATACCATACCATAAACCCTTTCACAACTACTACCAGTCCCATAATATCTAATAAATACTTATTGAACATTTATATTACACCAAAATGTCGATTAGTTATTCTCTATATTTCCACTGTTACTAGAGGTTATTAACAGTTTCATATCACTACTTATCACTTAATTATACTTGTGATCATTTTCATTACTAGTTATTTCTCTTAACACCCTCTATGTTTCTTAATTTTCAATCTCTTCTTCTTTTTCTTCTTTAATTGCCGACTCATTTTTTATTATTAAGTCATTCTCACTCTCTCTCCCTCTCTCTCTCTCTCATTGACATATTTTTTGTATATTGTTGCTTGTGTTTCTCCCCTAATTGTTGTCCCTTTCCTCTCCCCTTCCCTCTCTGCCTCGTCTGTATTATTTGAAATGTGCAAATGTCAACATCTAATGAGAAATGAGCTCAAAATGAAAATTTAGTTTCTAATACATTTGGAGCTTAATTCTAATAGAAATACTTGAGTTATATCTATATCTAAACGAGATTTCTATTGACTAAATTATAAATTGAAGACTTGAAATGATTGTAAAACAAAATGAAAGAAGAACTAATATAAAACAATATAAAATATACGTAAAAACCGTAAAAATCGTAACAACCGTTTGACAAGTCACTGTTAAACCATCGCATAATTAGTCTCATCAGTTATTACATGTTATCAACTTCTAACTTATTCTCCGTTAATACCTTTATATTTCAAATTTTCAATTTTGGGCTCAACTTATTGCTTGAAAACAACATAAATTAATGAAACAATTTCAAACAAATGCAATCTAATAAAGTCAAACTAAAAGAAAATGAAATCGACATAATTGATGTGCTAATCAATGTTTCCTTATTGTTAATTATTTCATCTCTTTCATTAACGTTGATTTGCTTTTATGATTACACCCACTCGTCAACTGCTTTCAGTTGAATATGTTCAACATAATCTTGCTCAATACAGTCTTACTCAAGATGGTGTTTCTGAAAATAAAATCTCAATTTATTTAAGTTATTCGAAGCAATTGACGCAAATGGTGACTATTACAGAATATGAAAAACAGTTACTCGAAAGTAGAGCCAACAAAATAACAGTATTTACGCCATAATATAAACTTATCTCTTATACACTCCATTTAAATCATTTCTAATGCCTGTTCTACTCAACTAACCATTTGTTAAGTTTCGTTTTAAACTAATTGATCATTTCCCCCCCCCCTATATATTAATACTACTAGTTTTTAGGTCAATAATTATTCCTATTGTATTTATGCTTTTTTCAATTGTTTTGCTTTTTTAGTTGTGGTTTCCGCTCTCACACACACTCTCTCTCTCTCTCTCTCTCTCTCTCTCTCTCACTATTATTGCATATACTCGCCAACAAACTATTAGTTATTTCATATATAATTTACATAGTTTGACCAGAAATTAGATTTACTCCCATTTACAAAATGGACTAACATGTATCGTAAAACTGCGCGTTGCTAATACATACTGGTAACTTTGATCAAATTTCACTTCATTTTTTATATCCATTTTTCATTTTTGATGATTGACTTTCTGTAATTTTAGTCGAGCTTGTTCTTTTTCATTTTTATTCTTTATTGTGTTGCTGTTTTTTGTCAAAAATCAAAAATAATTTTTGTCATAACCAAAATGAAGACCAGACCAAAGTCAGAGAAAACAGACGCAATCGAGCATAAAAGTAAAAATGAAATAATTGATAAATGATTGTGACTAGATAATAGGATGTTAAGTAAAATAGATGATTTACTAATCTATAATTAGGTATCCTTTTGATCAAACTGTCTCTATCTGAATATGATGCAACCATTTTTTGTTAGTATGTTTAGGCTTTCATTTAACTTTTTACAACTTTTTTTTTAACTTTTTTTGTTATTTCATATTTTAATTCAACTTTATAATATCTATTTTCTAGTATATCACTAAAGGCATTTTTCATTCTATATATAGAGATTTAAGACTTTCGCAACATTAACTAATTCTAGTAATGGTCTTATACTTATCTCATATTACTAATGCCTATACCTAATGGATTCCATTGAATATTTAGTTTTTCTATGTAGTAATCAAATTATATGTATTTGAGTAGGTGTTTTACTTGTATTACTCATTTCTCTCTCTCTCTCTCTCTCTCTCTCTCTTTTTTTTTTTTTGTTTTATATGTTGCTTTACATTTGTGAAAATTGTTTTTTACTTTTTTATGTCTATGATCCCTTTTGAGATTTTAGTTTTATATATTATTATTTCTGACAAATTTTAGCTAGCTAGCTATACACCATTGATTGTTATACAAGTCATCATAATGGTGGTAATCACTACAATTCAATAATTAATATAATACTCATCTTGCTTTTATCCTATTGGTACATGTCTAATTATGTTTAGCTAACACTTCAACTCTCTTAAATTATTTAATATTTATATTGGCTATTTCTCTCTCTCACACACACTCACACACACACTTTATATATTAACACCTCTTTAGCAAACTATTCTCTATACTCATATATTTGTCTATCTTTTATAATAGTATAACCTCCATTTCAATATTAACTCCTTTATGTTATTTCATTGTTAACTGTTAACTATTTTTCAGTTAATTTCAACTCTAATCGTATACATCTATATGAAGATTATCTAATATTTTCTCTTTTTCACTACTCATCACAACTTTGATTCTATTGAAATATTGATTTAATTAACTCATTTCTTTATTCATTATAGATTTTGATCTAATTCTATCTTCAAATAGTTGTGTTGACCATTAATTATCTTATAATATATGCTATTAGTTTTGGGTGTATTTCTATTTCTTCTTCTTTATGTCATCTTTTTAGTCGTTTAGTTATTATCTTCTTTTTACTAGTACTTAATACTTGTTTCTCATTTTGATTTTAATTTTGATTCTGATTTCTATAACTATCTCTCTTCTCATTTCTCTCCATTTCATTCGTATGACATGTTCTCACAAATTACTAATCAATATCTGATTATATATATGTATATATGGAAAGACATTTGTTTGCTCTGCTCTAATCTCATCAAAAATGTTTCTACTCTTCTCTCTATTTGTTGTCAATTAAAAATTGTTGCCATTTTAAAGTTATATCTATCTAGATATAAATGGTCTATTTCTATCATCAAATCTATTTATAAACTACACCAAACTCTCTATTATAACACCATATACTAATACCTTTGAGACTTGCATTCAATTATCATTATATTCATCCATTTTGTCAGCCTTTCAATTCTTGATTTACTTCTACCTTCTAATATGTCTGACTATATCATTTTTACTTATCTCTTATTCTTCATTCTAAACTGTTTTAACTAATCAAATCATCTAATATCCATTGGTTTATAAGTGATCTATGCACCAATTAGTTGAAGTTTATTTTATTTGTTTGGTATATGTTAAGTATATGTTAAGTATATGTTAACTTATGTATTGATTATAAATAGGTTTTAAATCAAATAAATGATTAAAAACTCGTATCGCAATCATAAAAACTACTAAATCAATAACTCGTACCGCAATCATAAACAGTATAATAAACATAAAAATAAGAAATAAACTAAAACAGAAACTCTTGTAACTCTAGGGCTATCAAAGTTCTCGAATGCCAGCTTCGTCTCCACCAGTATCGACCGCGAGTACAGGTGGTTCGTCACAAACAGCCTCCAATGGTTCTACCTCTGCATCCAGTTCCGGCTCTAATTCTGGCACCGTTTCCTCTACTGCTGCTCCTGCTACCGCTAATGGAAATTCTACTTTAGCTGAACAATTAAGCAAAACTAATTTGTATATTCGTGGTCTTACTCCCACTACTACTGATAAAGATTTATATGCTCTTTGCTCGCCGTAAGTTTGTGTCTTATGTATTTTAGTTTTGTTTTATTTTTTTGTTTTATTCTTATTCTTATCCCTTTTTTCTATTGTTCACTAGTTATGGAACTATAATTTCAACGAAAGCCATTCTAGACAAGAATACCAATAAGTGCAAAGGTTGGCCTTGAATCCGTTTTATATTTGCTATTTCAATCAACGCTACTTTTCATTACATTGAATACTGCATGAAAAACATAGCTAACTATATACCTAACTATATAGCTTATCATCGTTCTGACGTTCATCTTTCAATTGATTTAATTATATTATGTCTTGTCTTCTTTTAGGCTATGGTTTTGTTGATTTTGAATCTCCGATGGCTGCTGAAAATGCTGTCAAGAATCTACAGTCTCAAGGAGTTCAGGCACAGATGGCTAAGGTTTGACACTATCTCTAACTTATCACATAATTTAATATAATATTTAATATTAGATTTGATTTTGAAAAATCAATATTAATTCTAAAGTCTCTATTCGTTTGATTTATACTTTAGATTTACTTATTATTCAGTTTATTAGTATTGATATATTTGAAAACTATTTGATCGTATTTTCTAAGTATTACGATTTTTTGATTTTCTTATGTTCAACTGGTTGTCATCTATGTTTGTTTTGTTGTTGGTTTCAAGTTGTCTTGTAGTTGATTGAATGTGGTCTAAAGTTGTCTTACAGTTGGTTTAATGTTGTCTTACAGTTGGCTTAATGTTGTCTTACAGTTGGCTTAATGTTGTCTTACAGTTGATTGAATGTAATAATAGTTAAAATAGTCTAAAATAATCTAAAAGTAATAATACATAAAAATAAAAACAATAAAATATAAGACATTGAAGACTAGCAAAAAAGAAAAGAGTGTTGACTTATTCTATCTATTTTCTCTTGAAATCTCTTCTCCCAACTTTGTTACAGTGCACAGACACCAATCGGAACAAAATTGCTTCCCCCGCCACAAACAAATTGGTGAGGCTTTAATACCTAAACCAACAACTTAGTTTCTGCTTTACCTTTTATCTTAATCTTAATCTTAATCTTCCTTTTATTAATCTATTCACACCATTTATTTATTATTGTTTTCTATGGTGATAGCTTTTAAATACCCATTATTTTAGTTATTATCTTAACAATTATTTTACTCATTTAACTTATTATCTTAACCATAAATTTACTGATTGTGTTAACCATTAATTTACTGATTGTGTTAACCATTAATTTACTTATTGTGTTAACCATTAATTTAATGGTTATTATTATTTTGTACCCATGCATGCATTTATAAATAGTATTTATATTTAGACTCTAAATATTACATTAATTACTAAAATATATGTTTTATATAAAAACAAAATATTAACTTCTTTTGTTCTTCCACTCTAATTACCTCTATTATTCTCTACAATCGTTTAACAGCAACAAGAACAAGACCCAACCAATCTTTATATCGCAAATCTTCCGCCATACATGACAGAGACTGAGCTCGAATCTATGCTTGCACCTTATGGCACTGTTATTTCTACTAGGATTTTACGAGATGCCAATATGCAACCTAGAGGTGTTGGTTTTGCCAGGTATTTGTTTTTCTTTTTTTCCTCTTTCATTCTTCCTAATCCCTTATATTATCATACTTCACTATCTCCACTATCATCTAATCTAACACTATCTCCTGCTCATCAGATATAGTGTACAAAACTTATCAATCTAACAGCTATACCCTACTGAGTCTCATAGTGCATGACACCTAACGCTTTTATGACCACCACCAACCTCAATATCTGTTAGATTACTCTTCTTACCATCCTTTTATTGCTCTATTATTTAGAATGGAGAGTAAAGAGAAATGTGAGGCTATCATCAATATATTTAATGGCAAATTGTTGCCCAGTTGTAAAGAGGCCCTACTCGTCAAGTTTGCTGACGGTGGCAATAAGAAGAAGAACCAATTCAAAGGACAAGACTCCAGATGGAGAGACGGAGACGTGAGTCAACTTGCATTCATCAACTTCTTAGTCTAATTCTCTATTCCATTATCTCTTAGCCGCTGCCAATTGCCTACGACTCAACCAGTCTTTCGCAGAACGGAGTCACCACTCAGTTGATGCCGTCAGCGATGAGCTCTTACCAAAGAACTTACTCGACTCCTGTGTCGGCTGCATATCCGACGGCGCTGCAGACCAACCCATGGATGCACCCGCAGGCGACCGCTCAATACATAGTACAGCCGCACGCAATGGCGCAAATGATTCCGTCTGGTCTCGATCCAAATACGCTACACTTCAGCACTTTGATGCCACAGCTCACGGCACAAATTTCTCAGATGCAGTTGTCGGGTGTTTCCGGCGCTTCGGTCTGTTCTTATTTTAGTCTTTTTGTTGTTTGTACAGTCTTATCCTGTTATAAGTTACTACCCATTACCAGATCAGACTGTATTGTTCTCATTCATTATATTTTATTTACAAATAGATGATATTTATGTTAATATTTTATTAAATCTATTTTAGTACGTTACTGGTGCTCCTCATGCCTATGGAACACAAACTTTATATACACCACAATTGATACAAACAGTTCCGCTTGGAGGAGAAGTATGTTTATCATCAATCATTACCTTCTGTTATCTTCTCATTCTTATTCACTTTATCTTTTATTTGTTTGGAATTTAATATATTTTAGTATAAGACTCTGACATGTTATGTAAAACTGATCTAATGTTATGTTAATCTAATACTACTTTAATGTTATGTTAATCTAATACTAATCTAATGTTATGCTAATCTGATACTAATCTAATGTTATGCTAATCTGATACTACTCTAATCTAATACTATATTAATCTAATTTAATATATTTCTCATTTAGGACCCTTCAAATCCTACTCATTCAGTTAGTAGTGGCAGCGCTTCAGGTGAGGATCAGCAGCACTCGTTCCAAATGTACAATCAATCGAAATGAAGATTATGATGGTATGCATTAATTATTTGATCATACCTTTAATTATAACTATTTCTAACATCAACCATTTATTTCATCATTTTTTCACTCCTATTCTTCAGTTTTAGGCTATTTTTAATTATGAAGATTATATCAAAACTGTTTTTGTTGAACTCGATTTATCACATTTGCTCGTCTTTGGCCGATCATAGGCCGTCTTCGGCTAATTTTCGGCGTATCTTCAGCCCATCTTCGGCTCAGAACGAAAGACGTGTTTTTAGATTAATAATAAATTTATTTATGTTTCCAAAATCTACGTGATTGCTATCAAAAAGAAGCCATAAATTGATTTAAGTTTGGCTCATCTCTCACATCAACAGAATAATAGTCTTATCCCTCACATCAACTGAATAATAGTCTTATCCCTCACATCAACCGAATAATAGTTTTGGTTCTAATTTGTTGCAAATAGTTTAATGAAAGAGAATTTGATTTATTTTTAATTACTAAATAAGAAGTTGATAATTGAAATGAAGAATATGGAAGAGAATTATTATTTTATTAATTATATTACAAATGAATTACTCATCTGTTGATTAGTATTTCAAATAAGAGATAACCCAATAATTCATCTGATTGTTCAATTCAAACCAATTTAATAAATTCGATATCAATTGAACAGTTGTTGCCCTCATCGAAAATTTGTGTTTATATTAACTTCTATTTTCATTCAACTTTTCATCTACATCTCATTTCTCTATTACTTCTTCGTCATTAAGTCTGATTACATCCTCAACAAGTTTGATCATACCTTCAACAAGTCTGATCACATCCTCAACAAGTTTGATCATACCCTCAACAAGTCTGATCACATCCTCAACAACTCTGATCATACCCTCAAGTCTGATCACATCCTCAACTCCAACCACATCCTCACCAACTCTGACCACATTCTCATCGTTAAGTCTGTTGACATCCTCACCAACTCTAACGACCTCATCGGAAAGTCTGACGACATGTTGACTAAGTCAGATGAAAAGATGACGGGAAAGTGTGCTGACATCTCAACAAAGCTGTAAATATTGTAATTTGAAGTTAAGTGTGAAATTGTTTAGTTATAATTGGCTGATCAAACGTTTGGTGTAGATCACATTTGACATGATTTACAAACTGGACACACATGTCGTGAACAATATAATACTAGATGTGAATAATTATCAACACTAATAGTGAGATAATTGTATAATTAGTTGATGTAATCGAACTGATGAATATACCAGATCTCATATTATTGTGATCAGCCAATCGCGAGTCTTATTGTCTTTATGTCTCTTGTCTTATGTCTTGTCTATCAAACATAGTATTAGATTAAATCATTTTAGATGTTCTTTCTTGTGATTCACTCTCTTTTCAAATCTAAATACTAAATGTTTTTAAGTGTTTTTCAATGTTTTTAATTCATATTTAGTGTAGAAATGATTTCTATTTCGATTAGTTAGTAGTGAATACCAACACAATTATCCATTTGAACTCATTTTCATTTGTCATTACCATCACAATTGATCGAATTGGTCGAACTGATCGAACTAATGATCCAACTAATTAAGATCTATAAATATTATACATATAATTGTTTGCTTCTCATGCCAACTATTGATTATTTCTATTTGAATTGATTGAGTGATACACATCTGTTTCCAACCACTCATCTCTCTCTCTTCATTCGACTGTAGCTCACTTTTTATTGTTTAGTGTCTTGTCTGCCACTTTACCAACTTTTATGCCTATTTTGAAGATGTTTTGAAGATTTTCTGAGGATATTCATAAATATTCTGAAGATATTCAAAGAAATTGTGAAGATATTTAATGATATTCTGAAGATATTTAATGATATTCTGAAGATATTTAATGATATTCTGAAGATATTTAATGATATTCTGAAGATATTTAATGATATTCTGAAGATATTCAATGACATTCTGAAGATTTTCCGAAGATATTCTAAAAAATATTCAGAAGACATTCTAAACATTCTGACGATAATCTTTAAGATAATCTTCAAACAAAAAGTGGAAAACATTAAAAAGAAGTGACGCGCGTTCAGTGCAAAGACTCTGCCAAATGATTAATAGAATTAAAATATAAATGAAGAATAACTGTTTCTGCACTTTGAATTCATAACTCATATAATTGTTGAACATTTGTCTCATCGCCATTTGCAAATATCTCTTCCATTCGAAAACAAGTTTATCAATGATTTATCAGTAGATTTGCAGAGGAATAGAAAAGTTTTGACATAAATATAAGAGACTTAAGGGACTTAAATAAGAAATAAAAAAGAAAATAAAAGAAAAGAAAAAAAGAAATAAATATAAAGAGAAAGAAGAGTGGAAACTAAACGAAAAAAGGGCAAAACTTAACCAATAGAACCAATAAGGATTAAATGAACTTGTATAATTACATCAAGTTAGCTGTAGGCGAATTCGGTCTTCCTAATTAATGTTATTTTTGAATAACTCATTTTCAGCTATTATAATATAAATCTAATTATAATCTAACTAATCGTACACTGAATAGTTTTACTGATAAGTAATGCTCAGGACATTCAACGAGATTATAATAATAATAATTAATGATATATATGATTGTAAACATTGGTGGCCGTCAGTAATACGTTATAGTTATCAACATTTGCAAGTGTTTCGCTTATCCAATATCTTATACCATTATCTAAATATCGCAACTATTCCCTCATTTGTATTCTGGAGTTAGAATAAGAATAAGAATAACTATATCTGACTGTAATCTATCTTATAAGAAGTTATCTCTCGTGCTATTTCTAGTGCCTTCTCATTGAAATTATAAGAAAATTAAGCAAAATTTAAGCCCTTAAGCGAGACTACTTGCCTTTTTTGATAATCTAATTCATAATTTCTAGTTTTAATCTAAAATTTCTCTAAAAACCTCTCAGAATCCCCCAAACTCCTCAAAACCTTTACTAAATTCCCACCAAATTCAATCATTCCTTAACTGAAAATTGATTGAAATGAAACATAAGCTAAAAGAGATAATGAATAGAGATAAAAGAATTAAGAGAATTAAGAGTGAAAACAGAAGAAAAAGGTGTTTCAGGTGTTATAGAAGAAGCCACGTTGTGCCTGACACTTGAGACTGGCCGCTATTTCTTATCAGCTCTTTATTACCAGTGGAGCCTTTTTCTAACTAATTTCTATTTATTATATCTATCTATTAGTTAGATTTGTTATTAGTAATCGTAATTGTATTTTGTTATGGTTATTATTAATGATTATTGGATTGATTTTTGTCCATCTTTTCTCTCCTTAATAATAATCATAATTGTAGTCATACTTTTTAGTTAGTTAGTTAGTTAGTTATGATTATTAATAATAAATACAACATATTAATTGGATGAATGAGTAATAATAATAATAATAATAACTAATATCTAATAATAATTAATAATCGATTGGAAATGAACGCTTTATTTTTGGTAAACTTAAATGTGGTTAGACCTACAGCTAGCATTGGTGTGTCATACTAATTGCAACATAATAACATCTATTTGATTATCTATTTTAGTTTAATATAGTCAACTTTTTCTTTTTTTTTGTTTGTTTATTTCTTTTTTTTGTTGTGTACACATCTCTTCATTTTATTTTAGTTAATACATTCTTTTCTACTTCACTTTAACTCCTCTCCTAATTCTATATATTCTGTATATTCTATACTATTCCGTACTATTCTGTACTACCAGCTATTCTACACCATAATTTCATACCAAAAAAATCAAACTCAGAAATGTATTAACAAAGAAAAAGAGAGAAAAATGAATTGATGTGTACATACTAGAAAACATAAATACGTGTAAGTGTGCACAAATTTCATTAGTATTAGACCTGTAATCTAGTTATACACGTATTAGACCTGTAATTGAGTTATACACGTATTAGACCTGTAATCGAGTTATACACCTCTAATCTAATTCAAGTGTATCTGGTCTTTACATTCCGTTCAACTGTTATTAACCATTAATTAGTTGAATTAACTAAATTTGTGTACAAAATAGATTTTAATTTTTACGATTAATGTCTTTATGTGGAAAAGAAAAGACCAAAATCAATGTGGCAAATAGTGATTTAAGAAGTATATAATCAAATGATTGTCATGTTATGAGAAACTATTTTATCACTATCATCTTACCATCTACCACCTTCATCATTATCTTTCCATTCAACTCGACATCAATTGTGATCAATTATAGTGACTAAGTGTTGAAGTCCCCCCAGACAAACCAGAAATACCCAGAAACCGGCAAATACCGGAAATACCAGAAAAACCGGCAAATACCAGAACCAGAAAAGCCAGAACTATGTGAAGAGTTGGTCTGATGAAACGCCGTCCTCTCTATTCACATCTGGACTAACAGTTTGTAACTGACTAATCGGCAATTTTTAGCCCTTATAAACAAATACATTGACGAGAACGTGTACGTCTAATTATTTAATTGATTTAAATAAATTTGAGCCAACATTTCATTTTGATCAATTTGTCTCTTATTTGTCTATTTTTTATTGCTGTTTTCTTTAAATTAATGCTCGTTTCATTTGTAGGTTAACTTTGGGTTAATTTTGAAATTTTTTTTAAGACTTGAAAACTTTAAAAACTTTAAAAACTTTTTTAAGACTTTTTAAAACTTCTGAAAGACGACTGAAAAATCATAAACAACAGTCTGAAATAGAGATAAAAAGCCAAAAAAAGGTAATTTATAAGCAATAAGAAAAGAGAACATAATAGGTATGAGAACTGGATTGAAAGGTGTTATAGTTAAGTTTATTGCTAGGTATACACATAGCAATACTTCCTGTTTGACTACTTGGCTCAGTTAATAGGACAATAGATCTTTTCCGACTTATCCTTTTAGCTATTCTACTGCCTCACTAACTTTGTATTTATTTCTAGATTCTTCATGTCTATTCTTAAATTCTTGATATTTAACTCATATTCTTGAATTCTTAATATTTAATTCATATTTATTGCTAAATTCTTGACATTGAAATGACATCGATTCCTATATAGAGAAATAAAAAACAGCAAAAAAACAAACAAAATCAGTAATATAAAAAGCAGGTACTATTAGGATAGAAAATAAATTAATAAATTAAGCTAGAAATATTATACTATCAAACAAGGTCATCAATAGAAGAATTCAACAACTCAATTGATTACATATGCTCTTTTTGACAATTTATTCATATAGTTCTTCATTTTGGAAGTAATTGGATGTTAGGATAAGAAGTATGAGATGTGTGTGTGTGTGTGTGTGTGTGTGTGTGTGAGTGTGTGTGTGTGTGAGACACTTAACGCTTCGCTTACCCACAACCTCAATAAACATACCCTTAAAATATTTGGCGATCCACTGAACTTGAATTTAGGACTGCCTTCAACTTGAATCTGGTCTCATTGCTGCTTAAAGGATTTGCCTCGTCTTCACTTCAGATAAGTATATCTTAGTTGTGGTTGAAGACATCTAGCTCTCAAGCATTAGCTAGTTTTTGAAGTGATCATCTAGTTTTATAGACATCTTCTAGTTCTGAAGACATCTTCTAGTTTTATAGACATCTTCTAGTTCTGAAGACATCTTCTAATAGTGACTATCATAAGCTTTAAAACATGTGTTTGATCACTAATATAGTAGTGATTTTAATAATCATGATAGATACATCACTATCAACTCAATCTCCTATGGTGTCTATGAAACTACCTCGTAGTAAGTAATTCATTTATATTATATTATCATTTAGAGTTATACTCACTTTCGATATTTTGTATTTTATAGGAATTCAAGATATTTCTTATAAAGGTATTATGTCTTTTTATACTCTTCTTTACTTTTTTGTACACTTTTCACATCAATTTATTTATTATTTATATATATATTTTTAATTAAGTCTACGCCTGAATTTTTAAAAAATACATCTTTCAAATTCTAACTTTATATGATGTGGATTGAGGTTTAGCTAGAATCTCATAAACACATGAAGCGTTCTAGGAGAAATAGTAAAAATCAATATTGATAGACTAACGCGGAAGTAAATGAACACTCAAAGCACATAAATAGAATATAAGATGCAAAAAATGATAATATATCAACTACTAAAAATAGAATTCAATCATCTTTATAACTAATAATAACTAACTGCTCTTTAGAGCATAAAACACTCTAGGATATAGCAGCTAATTTCTCGTTATTATTGTTTATTATATATATGTTCACTTCTTATGCACATTTTTGTTGTTTGCTTCTTTGTTAGGTAGTCTAACTATTATGTTAACAACTATATTGGTTATTAATAATACATTTTTAATTATTATCTTAGGAATGTTTAACAGATTAGTTTTAAATTTGATGACAGTTTTATGAAACATTTATGAAAATTTATGAAACAATTATGAAAATTTATTAAATTACCAAAAACGTTTACGGAGATGATTCAGTACTAAACATAATCTAAAAATTATCCAAAAGGAACTGTATTTTCGTATTCAAATAAAAACACATTAAGACCACTGCGTGACACAATACTGGAATCAGATACAACTCAACAACTAGAAGAATCATTCACACAACTTATAACTGAAGCTATAACTGAGCGATTCAAGTCCAAGATGCGAACTGGTTAGTTGTGAATCAGGTTAAGCTAAGCTAAGCTAACCTAACCCAACCTAACCTAAGCTAACCCAACCTAACCTATTTCTACCCCTTTATTAACTATCACAAAAACTCAACATTTAGGTATTCCATCAATGGGTATTCCACCACTCGATCCACTAAGACTCGATCGAATCAATTTGGACCCAACAATAGGTGGTGATCCATTCAACGTAGGACTAAGCGACATAGAGATCCACGGCATATCAGATTTCCAACTACGCGAACTAAAACCTAAACTGAATGCTCTGAAATTTCGAGTTGCAATTATGTTGCCGAAACTGACAGCTAAGTGTCATTACACTGCTAATGGGTCTATATATCAAGTGTTCGATGTGACCGGAGAAGGCTTTGGCGAACTTGAATACACCGATGTCTTACTTAGAACTCAAGTCAATCTAGCTCTAGATAACTCAACCTTCAAGATCACGACAGCTGATCCACCATTAGTAGACTTCTCGCGAGTGAAAGTCAAGCTGCGTAAAAGTGATGGACACGGTCAACCTTTTAGTGAAGCTAGTAGTGCTAATGTTGCTAATGAGTTAGGACCACTTCTTTTTTGGATGCTAGCTGATCATGTTGTTGAAGATATTGATTTTTATGTTGCTAAGTTTATTAATAATGCTCTTATTCCTTTTAAGGTTTGTTTTTTGATGTTCTTCTGATCAATTGTTTAGATACTCTTCTTATCTATCGTTTTAATACTCTTCTAATCTATTGTTTACAATTTTCTAATTTGTCGTTTCCGACACTCTTCTAACTTAATCTTCTACTACTGAACAGGTACCCGACACATTCAAGCCAGTAGTGACTTGGTTAATGAATAGAAACTCATTATCTACACCACACCTCGCAAATAGAATGTCTCCATTAAACATTCTGGGTCATTGGTTTGGAGCTCTAACTGGAATTAAACCTCAAATTTCTATCAGTACTAGAGTGTTTAATTGAGTTGCTCATTGTCTAGATGATCTTTATGTTTATGATCATGTTGATTGATTGATATTTCATTAGTTTATTAGATTTGTCTTTTTATTGTTTATCAGTAATTCACAACTTAATCAATTAAATAAGTTATATTTATTTCATATTAGACGCTTTTTATATACATTAAAAATTATTTTCTTTTTTGTATATTTGAATTTGTTTTTATTTTCAATTTATATAGTTTTATGAAGGAAGGAATGGTTAAGAAGGAAGGAATGGGAAGGAAGGAATGGTTAGGTTAGCAGAGCGACAAGTAAATAGATATTAACAGTTGAAACTCTCCCTGTAGTAGTCATACTATGAAAAATGGCAAATGTCAATAGTTCAATAGACATCATATTAGATGAGATATATTAAACTAGGGAAAAGTTAAGTTGGATGACTTTCTAACTAAATCATATTGTTACAAATATAGACAATTGCGCTAATTTGATTTTTAACTATCATTATCTAAGTTTAATAATCTAGCACACTGAAAGCGTTATTTAGTATTATTATTGTTATTATTATTATTATTATCAATTTCTTCATTAATCAGCATATTTTTGTTTGGCGTATATATAAGAGTTGCTAGCATCTTTCCAATAACTAGTTCAAACAATCATACCATACATTATCTTGTATTTTCATTATGTTTGCAAATAACTGATACTACTTTCATACTATTCATTGTAGTCCCAGTTATAATGGTTCTAGCCTCACAGGTATTTATCTCTTTATTTCTTTTATAACTAATTCTTCCAATTTCATAACTTCTATCAATAATAGTTGGCGTTTTTGGCCGCTGGAGCAGTGCTTGGGGCTCGAATTGCAATTCCAGTAAGTCAACCAAATCAAACTCAACAAATTACATACTAAATATTTGTTTCAAAGACATTTGTAGTGCCCATCAAGACAGCGTCCTACTCAGCGGCCACTTCCGCACCAGCAGCTCCTACTACAACAGCAGCAGCTACGACAACTCACAAATACAACAAATATGACTTTCACGTATATCCACCTTACTACCCGTACTATCATCACCACGACGACTACTACACCACAACTGAGAGTTACGATGACTACTACCACCCTCATCATTATTACTACTATACTACTACTAAAAAGCCTTATTACCACCACTACCATCATAAACATCATAAACATCATAAACATCACCATAAGAAACACCATCACTACTATTATACGACTACTGAAAAACCGAAGTACCATCACCACCACAAACATCATCACTACTACTATCCACCGACAACTACTTCAAAGTCTTACTATCCAGCTTATAATTATTACTATACTACTACTGAAAGCTATGATGACAGTTATGATAGTTATGATAAGAAGAAAAAGAAGTAATATTTAAATAATGGCTTGCTTACTTTTGATGATTTATTGTCTTAAGACTTAGTTTTTGTGATTATACTAGAAATCTAATTAACTATCTTTTCTTATTAACTCAAGCATGGGTATTTGTTTTGATTAACTATTTAATAATTGTTTTGTATTTGTCACTTCTTTTAGTATGTTGATCATTTTGAACTTTTCCAACTTTTCGAGGTTTTGCAAGCTTTTGAAGCTTTCGATCCTTTTGAAGCTTTCGATCCTTTTGAAGCTTTCGATGCTTTCAATGTTTTAATTGGCTTTTCTATAAGTATTGGTTAAATGTCGTTCATGTTATTAGTTAGGTATGTTCTAATTTTCACTTGTTAGTATTTGATTAATTTGAATTTCGTTTTTTAGTAATACATAAATGCTAAATTGTATGTAAACTAAATCTATCTTATGAACTTTATACTGAGTTTTGTTGATTAATACTGTTTTGTGACTACTGCTTAGCTTCAGTCTCATATATTGATTTATTATGTGAATAATTACTTGATTAACTCTTAATTTCTCATTAGATTGTGAGATAATTATATAAAATGCAAACTATATTAAGTAAATTAAGAAGTACTATAAAACATGAATTTCTAATAAAAAGGAAAATAAAACAAAAAAGTAAACTGTTATAACTTAAGGAAGATGGCGCTAACATTTAACGACTTCTCAATTATCTGTTTAGTTGTTTTGTTTTGATAGTTTAATAAATAAAAGAATTGTATTACGAACTAAAACATAAAATCATAAATGAATACATTACTAATAAAAAGATTTATATTAAGTCAAAACAAACAAACACATCAACTATTAAACATAAAACGTTTAATTAGTTCAAATGACAGCCAAGTGACTGAAGACCGACCAGAATTTCCAGGCTCACGATCACAATGGACAGAAGAGTTACAATTTATATCTCCTAACAGTTACGATGGTATACCAGTCTATAGAGTTATAAATCGTAATGGTCATTTTGTCAAATCACATAATACTCAATACAATCAACTTTTTCATAAACAATTTACTACTAAGTTATATAGAGGTTTGTTTCTGTTGTCAATTACTTCTTCTTCTACTTCTTCTTCCACCTCTTCTTCCACCTCTTCTTCCACCTCTTCTTCCACCTTCTTCTTCTTCTTCTTCTTCTTCTTAGGTATGGTTCGACTCAACCAAATGGACACTATCTTATACGAGGCTCAAAGACAAGGAAGGATCTCCTTCTACATCACCAGTCACGGTGAAGAAGCCACACATTTTGGACCAGCAGCTGCTCTCAATCACGATGATCTGGTCTTTGGTCAATACAGAGAACCTGGTATTGAATTGGTGTTGACTAAACTTGATTTTAATCTCTTATAGTTTTTGGTTTTTTGGTATTTTTGGTATTTTTGGTTTTTTGGTTTTTTGGTCTTTAGGTGTTTTGATTTGGCGCGGATTCACTATCGACCAGTTTTTGAATCAATGCTTTGGTAATTATCTCGATTTGGGCAAAGGCCGCCAAATGCCGATCCATTACGGGAGTCGAGAATTGAATTTTGTTACTATTAAGTCTACGCTGACGTCGCAGATGTTGCACGCGGTCGGAGCCGCTTATGCTCTCAAACGACAATTAAAGGGACGCATTGCCTTATGCTATTTCGGTGATGGTGCCGCTTCTGAAGGTGACGCTCACGCGGCTCTTAACTTTCTGCCACTCTCGACTGTCCCGTCATATTCTTCTGGTACTTATACTGAAACTAATGACTATTTGTTGAGATAATATATTTTGACTCTTTACTAGTCGTAATAATGGTTTCGCGATATCGACACCAACTCACGAACAATATCGTGGCGATGGAATCGGTAAACAATTAATAGATAATTATTGAACTAATGATTAAATATCGAAATAATTGTTGATGAGTAGCTGCTCGAGGACCAGCTCTAGGCATACCAACAGTAAGAATAGATGGAAACGACGTACTAGCAGCATACAACGCAACACTAGAAGCCAGAAGAATATGTTCAGAAGAGAATCGTCCTGTACTAATAGAAGCGATGACATATCGTGTAGGTCATCATTCGACTAGTGATGACTCTAGTGTGTATAGAAGTGTTGATGAAGTTAGGAGTTGGAAGGAAACAGATCATCCTATTGTTAGGTTGAGAAAGTTTCTTAAGGTTAATAATTGGTACGATGACCAGCAGGAGAATAAGTATGTGGAACAAGTTAGGAAGGAGATTATGGCTGCTATTGTTAAGGCTGAGAAAGTGGCCAAACCTAATATTAGAGATCTGTTTACTGATGTTTATGAAGAATTTAGTGGTAGTGTGAAAGAGCAATATGAAGATCTAGTTAAACATGTCTCTGATTATAGAGAGCATTATCCCACAAATTTTAAGCAAGATTGAGTCATTTGTGTCTGGCAGAAGTCTGTTTGTTCTAATTGATTAGTATCAATTTTATGATCTTACCTAACTTGACCTGACCTGACCTGACCTGACCTGGCCTGACCTGACCTGACCTGACCTAACCTCGTATTAATGAACTATTGATAATATTAGAGTGAAATTAAACATGATAGTATTTGACTGATTTAGATACCAGATGTTGCAAACAGATTTACATATATACTTGAAATTTAAAACGATATATAACTTAACTTACTATTAATAGTAGAGTTATAAGAAGTGTTTGACTATACTTTTTCAATAGTTAAATCTGGTTTTTAGTTTTTATATTTAATTATTTAGCTCAACAACTCATATGTTGTTTACGTTGTCTGATAAACTTAGAATTTATTATATATTTTTACGTACAACATCAACAATGTACTTGAAACTTATATTCTTATAACTCGATCTCTTTATAACGACTCCGAAAAATAGAGACCTTTCCTAAAATGCAAACAAAGAACAAGAAAACAGAAACTAAACTGGAGCTAAACTGACTTCTGGCAAACTTGACTTAATCTAAAAAGAGTTGAGCCAAAGCGACTAGTACAAGATAGAAATGATAAGAGATAGTGACTGATAAAGTTAGTGATAAGCAATAGCTGTTATGTTGTAAATAATGACACATTTGATTACAGTTAATAAGTATTTGTCAATTATAATTTCAATATTTATAAGTATATATTTTTATTAAGTTTTTTATACGTTAATTCTATAATAAATATGGTAATTGTTTTATTGAAAATTGTCATTAGTTTAAGAGTAAACAAAGTCTAATATAACTTATAAATCATTAAAGCACAAAATGGACGTGGGAACTAATCTAAAACTAATAATATCATTAAATCAGTATTCATATTATAATCACTTAAAGTATACGGAGAAGTTATGCTAATTCGTTAGTCAGTTAGTCACACATTTAAAGATATATTTGATAAGGTTATAAAGCTTCATATTAAGTAAATAGAGGGTTATTATAATGGGTTTGAAGTGGTGCTGAAGAAGCAATTGATGGATAAGTTGGTGGAGAAGTTGAAAATACAAATGTCAAATAATAAACACAATTAATGATTGGATGTATAAGAAGTGACTAGAGGGTTGGTAAAGCGATATATAAATAAAAAAAGGCAGCTGACACCCAGAACAACCCTTTCTTTATTTGTATAACATTTCAATTGTATAACTCTTTTCATAGTTATTATAATTATTATTATTATTCGTAACTACTTTTCACAACTCTCTTAACGTTTTATATTGAGATAACACGCACATACACACACACACACACACACACACACACCACAACCGTTAAGTCCCATACAATTTCCAAACGATTAACAGATATGAATAGAAAGAAGTGAAAAGTAATGTGTAATTGAGCTAAAAGTAAATTACCCTTTGGATGGCACGTGCGGAGAGACAAACAGACCAAAAGTCTACCCCTTTATGGAGTCAATATATCACTGAGTATGAATAGCAATAGCCGTCAATTGGCTCTTAGTTTCACCACAAACTTCATCCTTGAAGTGGATTTATGCCCACTTATTATTACATAACAATCTAAGCGTTACCCTCAAAGCAGGTGTGCTTAAATATGCTCTACTTATGAGCTATGATAGTCTTTTAAGTTAAGTTAGGTTGGATTGGGTTAGGTTGGATCGGCATAGGTTAGGTTGGCTTAGCTCAGTATAGCTTAGCTCAGCCTTAGTTCAGCTCAGCCTTAGCTCAGCTCTCAATAAGTCTATCGAACCTACTGTGAAGAGAGGGTCAACTGATGTGAAAAGTGATTCTTGAAGTACTGCATAATATTCATAAACGATTAATAGATGCATAACTTCCAGTTGGTTAACACATGAAAATATATAATAAATATATTTTTATTATTATTGGTTTAAATACAAAATTAAGCGTCAATTGGATGGGGAGTAGTATAAAACGGTGAAAATGTTTTTATAAATACTTGAAATATATTCAAAAATAAATATATTCAACAAACTCAGTCATGTGTGCATACATTCAACAGTTCTCTACTGTTGTTTGTCAACAAAGTATGAATAAGTCCTTTAAAGTGAAATAGTTGCTCATCAATCATATCAGAACTCGATTGAGAGTAAGCAAATTGTCAGCAGCTAATAAATCACATTTACATGCGTTGGTCACAGGCATAGGTATTGGCTGTTATGTTAGTGGCTGTGGTGCTAATAGCTATTGGACGCTGTATTGGTAGCTGTAGTGCCCGTCTATTTGTAGCTGTAATGCTCGTCTATTTGTAGCTGTAGTGCCCGTCTATTTGTAGCTGTAATGCCCGTCACATTACTGGCTATAGCTCTGATAACTATTGCCTGTCATATTACTCACTGTAGTGCTGCACACAATGGCCTCATCGCAATCCAGACCTGGACCGATGTGATCACTTCTGGCCTGTTTGACATTTTTATTTTCATTCATACTACACATACATTTGCAAGATGTTGATGAGGAATCGCTATTTGTCTTAAGTTGACAGTTGACTTTAGGCGAGCTCTCCTTCTTGTACTTGACACGTCTATTTTGAAACCTAACGAAACAAAGATATGTCATAAGTCATCTATGAGATATTTGACATTTTTGGTTTAGCTGTTAAGCAATGGAAAGTATTTGAGAATCAATTAAAGGCAAATATTGGGATTAGATATAGTATTAAAGCGTTATTTTTCTTACCATATCTTCACTTGTTTTTCACTTAATCCCAAATAATGTGCGATTTCTATGCGCCTAAGGCGTGATAAATACATGTTTTTATTAAATTCGTGCTCTAAGTGTACGATTTGTGTTGATGTAAATGCTGTACGAAGTCTTGATGACCTTTTTGAGCTGTCTGATGATGGAGAGTTTGGTGAATGGTTTGAGCCTATATTTGATAGTAGATCATTTAGTGGTTATTTGATTTATTCATTTTTGTCTTTTTTGTGTTGGTTTTAAGTATTGGTCAGAATTGGTTTCATTCTCATAGTCTATTGACTTATAAGAAGATTGAACTAAATATCATTAACCATTCTAATCTAAGGTCCCGATTGAAGTAGAGAGTGTCTGTGCCCCTCCAACTCTTCTAGCTTGACTAGTATGAAATGAACTAATGCGGCACGAGCTGATAGATTAGGCTGAGTTAGGTTGGTTGTCTAATACTCTTAAGTGTATTTGTATGCATTCGAAAAAATCACTTATCTTGCTCTTAAATTTCTATATCTAACATTAACTTCTAAAGTGAGTCGATTGAGTGGCTCGGGAACAAAAGCATCATATCATACATTTAGTACTATTTAATCTCAACTATACACTAAACATCACTACAAACAAGTCTAATCAGACATAAATATTAAAATCAAAATTGATGTCAAAACTGATCTAACTTTGACTGAAATGGTCTGAATTAGGTAGAATTATATGATTTTGAATGCTATTAGAATTATATATTTTCAAAACATTATAATTATATGCATGAATTTTTGTTTGATTCTTCTTACTAGATGTTATAGAATTGAACAACAATTATAGTTCGTTGACATAATTGAAGATAAATAATCATATAAATAAGTCATATACTTGGTTGACATCTAGCTACCCATCAATAATTAATTTCAAGATTATGTTAATCAATTGTATAACTAATTATGCATACAAATTTGCTTTTATGTCTCATCTTGTTCTAACAATTGTTGATTTATTCTTTTGACGTTCTAGTGGTTTTATATTAATGATCGAATGACAATAATTATTTCATTCATTTCTCGTTATATCTTCAGTAAAAACTCAGAATTTGAACATAATTTGGACATAATTTTAACAATAATGAATCACATAACTAAACAAGTAAATTTAGTATCTAAATTATTTCAAGATTTACTTTAATTCTTGTAACTATTGACCTTTTGATTATGAATAAGAACTCAGCGACTGCACTGTATCTGATTGAAAGTCTTACTAAAGTAGTTATAATCTAAATATAGATTCGATTCGAAAATACTACTGAGTTAGCCATAAATATTTCGATCTTCACTCTAACAAGATCACTATAGAAATCATGTTTATTTGCATATTATTTCAAATATTTTCAATTTGATTACCTTCAACCTTTAGCTTAGCTATTCATTAATATATTCTAATCCAATCTTATTCAGTGATTTGGGTGTTCCGTAAGAATATTCTATGAGTTATGTACTAAGAATATTCTATGAGTTTGTAGTGAGAATATTCTAGAAGTTATGTAGAATTGAGGTTAAAATCGAATGAAGAAAAATGAATTTTCATGGAGATAATTGAACTTTGGTTGCCATGATCATATAATCAGAGTCTGCCTGAGAGAGCTCTTTAGAAAATCTTAGATTACAATCTTTTTTGAACCCAAATCCATTAGAGATCATGCTTTTAACTCACCTTTTCTTACATTCAAGCTATAGATAGCACTATATTTTTATGACATGTTCAGTATTTTGATTGTCATAATTTGAAATTTCAACAATAAATTTAAGTTTTGTATTCAAATAGAGCTATAATTTGACCCTTTGATTCCTCAAACAAAACAGGTAAGTGTTTAGAATTGTATATGAAACCTAACTTTGAAGATCTATCATAGAACAAAACAATTTGGTATTTTAAGATTTAGCAACCTCTTTATTCATAGCTATTCACCTCTTTCTTCATACCAGCTTTCAAAGTGAGATAAGAGCTGAAAATTTTGTCAATTCATTCAAACATTCTCAGATAAATCGTAAAGATAGGAAAATCTAATAAATATCTATTAATAATAATTTATTATTTATTCAATAAATCAAAATAGTTTTCTCGTTATGAGTAAAGGGTTTGACGAAATAATTATAGCTAACATTCAAATAAAGACGTATTGAATCTATAAAAAAAACTTACACTAAGTTTGAAGTGAAAAATGTCTTTAAAATGCTATGGCCTATACCTGACCTAACCTAACTTAACCTTACCTAACCTTACCTAATCCTAACCTTACCTAATCCAACCTAACCTATACATAAAATTTATAAAATAGTAAAAATTAATATAAAAATAAAACAACAAACTTACTATTATCAAAGCGAGATGAATTTCTATTTAAAGTTGAGCTAAACAGTTGTCGATAATCAATGGTGTGTTTATCACTAGTACGTAAATCGACATCAGTCACATTAAGTAATCGTTCTAATGCATCTTTAGTCTCTTTCTGACAACTTTTACTCTTATGATTTACTGAATTTGAACTTAAATCAAGTAGTGAATCTACGAAAAATGATCGTGACATGATTTCTATATTCAATTCCTACTGATCTTTAACTAGTAAGTTAAGTCATAATCTTGTTGCACACCTTCGCCACAAGTAGGCTTATGTCAATTGACAAGTTTATATAGAGCGGTATCTGAAGAGTATCTGAATGGTAGAGTCGCGGTATCTGAAGAGTATCTGAATGGTAGAGTCGCGATACCTGAATAGTATCTGAACAGTAGAGTCGCGGTATCTGAACAGTATCTGAACAGTATCTGAACAGTATCTCAACACTAGAGTCGCCAAACACTATACTCTTGAATTGCAAGACACTGATTGAGAAGACTTTAGTGAAATGGTTGATAATAGAGTGTCTATAGTGCCTGATCGCCGGCACCCTAACTCCGCCCATCAATTTAAAAACCATTGTTTGCCTCCATTGTATGGCCCGCGTCTTCATTCTCGGACCCTCTAATTCGAAGCCAACTGTATTTGTTTGTGGAGGAATAGGAGAGTGAGAGGACTGAGAGGACTGAGAAGACTGACAGAATCGCTTATTCTATCCCTTTTAGGTAATAATATTTACTGCGTTGTATAATATAATACCAATCCTACCCTTAGTATGAACAATAAGATGACAAACAATAACTACCTCTCCATGTGATTGTCGCCCCAATCATCATAGTAATTGGCATACTTTTTGACAACCATCACTTTACACATCTTTCCAGCTTTAGGTAGTTTGAAAACATGACTCTCAGAACGAGCTAAAGCCTAACTATAAGAATGAACTAAAGCCTAACTGAGAGAATGAGCTAAAAGGTATTTTCAAAGTATATTTAGTGTATGTAATACACAAATGAATATGCATTGGTTCTTATAATAAAGACATCTGCTCTCAAATTTCTGTCCAATTCATATCTAGAGAAAAACTGTTTTCACACGACAAAACTCTTTTTAAAAGCTCCCTAATAATAATAGATCTATAGGCTTACAATTTATGGTTCATAGGCCGAATAGCTTTAAAAAATATGTAATAAGCATTAGTTCATAATATTCAATAAGCAGATGCCGAATTAGTATTATAGAGGATTATAATCAGACAAATATATAGGCAGATAGAGAGAGATGAGAGAGATAGAGAGAGAGAGAGAGAGAGAGAGAGAGAGAGTGAGGAGAGAGAGAGAGTTCCACAGAGCCAGAGAGAGAGAGAGAGTTCCACAGAGCCTGAGAGAGTGCCTCACAGCCACACATAACCCAAACTTATAAGAACTTCTGTTCTCAATCGCTATCTATTCAATACTGAGCTCCGAAAGAGAAGGACTATTCCTATTGTTATTATCCGATTGGAGTTCATGAATATGATTAAACATAATTTTTATTGAGTTCCGGATCTCATATGTCTTAACAATGATCAGGTCACAAAATGAGCCATCAAAATAGGAAACTGAATGGCACAATGGGTCCAGTTGTCGTTAACAATTATGAATCGGTCCGTTTGTCAACAGTATTATTTAGTATTAGTTTCTTGCCGTTTGTAATATATACAGAATCCATATTCATAGGCTATTTCATAGGCTATTTCATAGTCCATTTTCATAGCTTTTTTGTTGTTGTTTTGTTACACACAAAAGTGAGGACTAACTCGCGTTCAGATTAATACTAACTAAAGCCTTAGTATTTGTTATTATTGTATTCATTTCTGCCCTTTTATTATTATAAATGTTTAATACTATTGTTGTTATATATTGTTCGTATTGATTGATATTTGCCTAAACCATATGTAATACTATTAATGCATTGCTCGGACCAAATATTAAGTCCAACTATAGCTTAGCTTCGGTCCCAACTACAAATAACTTATTACTCAAAATATTAATTTTTATACCACTTAAATCACTCTAATCCAATCTATGACTAAACATCCTTTAAATTGAGTTTCTATATTTTACTATCGCTTTCTTTTGTCATCTATTGTTAGCTATTGTTATCTCAATTAGTTGCAGAGCCAATAGGTTAGGTTAGCTTGGGTTAGGTTAGGCTAGCTTGGGTTAGCTTAGGTTAGGCTAGCTTGGGTTAGCTTAGGTTAGGCTAGCTTAGCTTAGCTTAAGTTAGTTTAGATTTCGAAACTTTCAAGTCTACACTAAAATTTGACGAAAAAATCAAATTGAATTTACATTTGAAAGAAAAGTAGACATTAGTAATACTATCAGTGCTTAGAGTCCAACATTGACCCCACATATTGTGACCGTTTTGTTGAGAGCAGTCCAATGAATAGTCAGTTGGACTACAAAAGATCAATAATAATAGTCAACCCTTACTTACATAAAGCCTAATTTGCTATACGCTAACCTTCTACTCTATTACACTCTTTTAAATGTATTAGTGCTTCATTTTATGCACTATTGATGTTCAATTCTTATTACTATTATTCTTATTATTATTATTCTTATTATTATTACTATTATTGCTATTATGTTTTGTTTGAGAATAATTGTTGACTATTGCTCATTTTTAGTTATCTCTATATGATCACTTAACTGTTAGTAATACTACTTATTTGTTAGTATTTATCTCTACTTACCTGTACTTACCTGTACTTACCTCTACTTACCTGTAGTAGTACCTCTTTGTAGTTGCTTTCGATCCTATCTAGTTTTATGTTACGATCTTACTTATTGCTAATTTCTTTATTCTTTATTCTATATATCAATTTTAGATTTGAAATATTAATTTTTTAATTTAAGTAATTAAACTTTCAAAGTTTGATATATTTTTCAATCAATAAATTCATGTATTTATGTAGTAAAGATTGAACTATCGAGTAAAGATCAGATACATGATCATTAGCTTATACATACTTTAGACAAACCACCTATAGGAACAAGTTGTATATCATGAAATGATACTGAATCAGATAAATAGTGAAAGCTAATTTTATAGTCATCTCTGAAAGAAATCTGATATTTGACTTTACCTATTTTCATAGACTATTTAATAAATCAATGTTTGAAGGTATCAGATTGTTGGCAAAGCTGTTTTATTTGCTCAGCTCAATCCTATACAAAATATTATTAGAAAAACGTTTATTAATAAAAAGCTTCTGTAAGCTTCACCAATCTCTTATTGATAATATTTCATTAAATCAAAGCCCGTATTAGCACTTATATAGTTAGACCTAAATAACTATTTAGAAACATTTCCATTGGTCAGATATTAATGGAGAATTAGAAAAGTGATTTCTTAACAGATTGATATATAGGTATTAAGTTTACAAACTAACCAATAGTTGACTCAATGTAGTACTTATAAGCTGTTAACACTCTAAAACACATAATGGACTAGTGATAGAGATAAATATGGTTAGAAAAGAGAATATATACAAAAATAATCTAGATAAAATAATCTAGATAAAAATAATCTACATAAAATAATCTACATAAAAATAATCTACATAAAATACATATACATAAAAATAATCTACATAAAATACATATACAAAGTATATTCCAAATGAATCAAAGTACATAAACAAATTGCGTAGTTATAATAGTTAACTAGAAATTGATATAGTTAGTATAAATTGATATAATTAGTAAATATGGAAATGTTAAATTAACATTTGCTATAAACAAAATATAGATAATTATTAGAATATAACTCTATCAAATATCTACTACTAACTGATTCTCCAACATATCAAGTGTGGAAGATTACTTTAAACGAAACGTAAACATTTCTAAAATCATGTCTAATTTGGAAAACAACTAGATGCTTGTGATAAAACTGCTATTAGTTGTTTAGTTGGATATTCAATCAAATATAGTAATGAGAATCAATAGCTTAAGCTAACAAGTATTGGATTTTCTTCATCCAAATCTTTTCAAAAATGTTTTCAAAAATTTTTCAATAACACTTAATATTAAAAACAATATATTAAATGAAAGAACACATCTTAGTGATCACTATGATTTACTTTTGGAAAGCTGCAACCCTAATGTTCTAAACTAAAAATCATCACTGAAAAGGTCCAATATTAAATATACACTGTGTCCATGTAGTATGCTTGAAGAGTTGAAGCAAGGTAACAAAGCGACAGACACAACCAAACACATTTGCACCCTTTATGGCAAAGAAGTATTTCATGTTAGCAAGTGTCAGTATTGGTTTACCAAATACGGTTCTGGAGACTGACTTATCTGGTCGGCCTTTCCAGTTCGATAATGACGCCCTGTTAGCTCTGATCAAAGCAGATTCACGTCAAACCACTTGGGAACTATATGCAAATCTCGGTTGCATAATTTGTTAAAGTTTCATAAATTTTGAATAATAAAAAATTTATCTGGCTGTGAAAAACTGAAAAGACTTATTAGCCAATCCATTAGTCACATAAGTTGGGTATATGTGCACTCAAGCTATGATTATCAATATAAGGCTTGGCTAGAGAAATCTGCACAAAAATAATTTTAATAATTATTAATCAAAATTTCACCGAAATTGAACAGAAATTTATTAAATGAAAATACATTATATGGAGTTTAAATTGATATCAATTGATGACAGATAGTACTCCTTTGTCCGCTGCTTTGCGAACCTTAGTCTTAACACCTCTCATAAGGTTTTGGCACAGATTTTCAGATCTTTTACGTATTAGTTTTGATTCTTCGAAATAGTTTAGGGATTTACATCTGTTGTCCACCCATTTTCATAAATTTGTTTACCCAAATTTGCCCAAAATCTTTCAATTGGGTGGAGTTGGGGGACATTTAGAGGATTGATCTCTTTTGGGACAACTTTGATTCCAACTCTTTGGTAAACTTCTTGAGTGGTTTTGGCGTAATGAGAAGTAGCCAAATCGGGCCAGAAAACATATTTATCGTCTGAATGGTACTTATCGATAAAATCTTTCAGAAGTGGTAAACATCCCGAATATAGACTTCTGCAGTGATCGCATTACCGCGAACTCAATTATTTTGTCTTTAGTTTTTTCGGTTAATTTCTCGGTTTTTTCTCGGACCTGGAGTCCGATCGGCACTCTGACCCCTTATGAATCTTTGGATAATTGAATATACTGTACGGCGAGGGATGCCCTCCAGTTCATAATGTCTTACGATATCGCAAGTTTTCATATTCGGGTTTCTTTCAATAAAAGCGCCAATCCTTTTCCTAGCCTCAAGCTCTTTAGAGGAGGACATCTTTCTTATTATAAATTATTATAAACTAATAATTGCAATGTTTTGTTACCTAATAACTATTCTTTCAAAGTAAAAACAAAATTTAATCGAATCAACTATATTTGGTTAAGAAATTGCGTCTTAAATTTTGTGCAGATTTCTCTAGCCAAGGCTTATTATTGAGGGCGACAAAAGTTCTGGTTATATAATTTGCAAATATTGAGAGGTTTTGGACTAACTTAAAATGTACATCCTAAGAGATAGACAACCGTTCAATCGAACAATTGAGAAATGGAACAATTGGTAGAAACTTTCTAAAGTAGGAATGCGATTGACAATAAGTCACTATGAATAATCTATTATTAATATATTTTGTTTTTAATCAAATATTATAAACATATGCAATAGCAACAAAGCTATTCATATATACTTGAAATGATTGCATGTGTTTAACAGTTCTCAGTAATCGATTCATAGTAATCAATCATAAATAGGTTTATTCCATACACCATATAGTACAGTCTGACTAGGTTATAGATATTAATTGATTAGTAGAATTAGTAGAGAATAAGCTGCTTGTTGTTTGGATTATCTATGTCCATACTCTTTTATATATCATTCGATTGGTTCATGCTTAGCCATCACTCACTGACAGGCTTTGCCTATAGACCAGTTACCAATTAGCTGGATCTGGCTGTACCATATGGTTTCCCACTATTCTTATACAGAACTTACAGTCTGACTCAATTGTAGGCAACTTATTTTCTACGGATCAACCAGTCACCTATAATCGGGTCAGACCGTACTTAGATTTACTTCTATAGTAAACATAGTTTGAAAAAACTAATTGTGTTGCCTAAACGCTAGCTTTGATCTTCTAATCTTTAGAAAATTTGAGTCTCGGTAAGTAAGAAACCTAAGTTCTACTCTCTAAATCTACCTTAAGAATCCTTTCATATACACGTCCGTTCTTTCCAATTGAAGTCAACAAATTTATTGCACATTCTTTTTATTTAGTATCTAAATAGTCTTTTTCAATTTGAATCTGTAGTTTCGTTTAAAGAATTCAATCTAAAAATTTAAATTAATAATTTAGATGTTATTATTTAGATAAGAGGATGATTGGTTTGCTAAATGCTCAAACTTAATGCTAATATAAACTAAGACAATTGAGTTGATTGATTTGGCAAATGTTTATCATTTATTCATTTATTCAATTAGTATGGTGCTTTATTGAGTAAGATAATTGAGTCACTATTCATGTTTATTAGATATTTTCATTTTTGTGTCAGATAATTAGCTTTTTGATACAGTTTGCCATCTAATTTTTATTTATTATACCAGTTTTAACTATCTTTTCAGAGTAGATCTTAAGATATACTGAATCCGTAGGCAACTTTTCGGCTTCAAAAGAGCGTTTTATTTATTACTAATGGCTCATAATGGCGCTTTAGTAAAAGCACAATTTTAAGTATTTATTTTAAATCATAATTCTATCGCACTCAACTATTCTCCACCTCATACTAGTCATTTTGGTGATTCGGTAATATTTTATTTAATAGGTCCAATTCATATTTACTAAGTTTTTCTGTTTTCAATACATCTGATAGTTTGCAGAATATGCCCAAATTATCTTAATTATTACCAAAAGGTGATAAATACCCCAATAGGCTTCCGCCAGTTTAATTCTAACTGTCATATGAAAATGATTTCATAATTCAATCTAATAAGCAGAATATTTGAGACGACATCGATGATATTATATCGCGTTGTACGTGGTCTTCTTCGACTGGTTTTGTAATAACTATATCTGATTTATCTTATTATACCTCAGCAACATGTGATCGAGATGACCATTTTTATTTACCTATTTTCTAATCTAAACTTAAAAGCTCAAAATTTAGTTCTGTATAAAATTATATTTCCCATATAAATAGTCGTTTGATTTATACCTAAGTTTGAATATTCAAAGTTTTGTCGATTTTTTAGAGTTTTTAAGGGATTTTTAGGGTTTTTAGGGTTTTAAAGGGTTTTTAAGGGTTTTTTCTGATAAGTAAAACCTATTTTGTTTTAGCTTCCATCAATAGTACAGAAAGAAGATCTGACATATATAATCATTAAAACAGGTATCATATATCTTATCTATCAATCAAACAGAAAAAGCAATTAAACAAATAAAATAATTATATACTTATATGAATATATACATAAATATATAAAATGACTAATAATAAAATTGCAAGTTAAAGATAACATTTAAATACAAGACTTGATTTTCTATAAATAATTCTATGTAATCATAATGTTGATTGATTGATTATATATTATCATATTTTGTTTGATACTAAACCATCTCTTAAACTACATATTAAGTGTAGTTCTTATTTACTTGAATTGTCGTTTTCTTTAAGTCAACAATTCATTTGAAGTCACATTGACATTAATACAGTAATATCTCTATATAATCAACGCATTTTTTATTCAATTTATAATTACATTTTTATAGTGAAGACTCGTTGTAGTCAATGTAAGCTTTAGGTCCCTATATCGAGGTATTACTGCATTATCGGTGCTCATTAATGGCAATACTGTTATACGCGCTAAAAGACATTTTACTATTTAAAAGTAATCATAAAGTAGACTTAAAACAAAAAAAGCACTCTTTAACATCTAGACATGAGTTAGATATTAAGTATTAATAAATTAAACAATAATTCATAATTAGATTGCATAATGATTTAGATATTTTGTTTTTCATTATATTTATTGCTTTTTGTTATTATTACTTTTTTGAAATTTCAAATCATATTAGTTATTATATAATTTTAGTTTTAAATTATAGTTAAATTAGTTTATTGTTGAACGTCTTTCTAATTGAAATGAAAACGTGCTTTCAATATAAGAACACTATTTGATTAGGTTAGGTTGGGTTAGGTTAAATTCTATTATAACCTATCATACCAATAAATCTACCAATAATTCAAATAATAATAATAAACAATTAATAGTGAAATCAATTGTACCATAAACCTCAAATATGACTATTTCAGCTTGAATTCAATTTACTCAAACGGAACACTAATAGACATAAAAACTTACAAACTGACATATTAACACATCTATTGACTCAATCCTATGCCCTTCAAACATAACTTGTTATTCCTTTGTATATTAGAAGTGATTTGCTCAATTTCTGATAACTTGTCAGTTTTGAATTTTCCATTTCTTGACAGTTATTAATGGTGGCTATTTTTGAATTTAACAAAAAGTAAATATGAAAATAGAAAATAATACATGAAACAAAATTAAATATCATAACTATATTTGATGAATGACAGACGTTTTCTTAAGTCTAGATTGAAGGTTAAAATTAGTTAAAATTCAAAAACTATAACTAATTTAATTGCTTAATACGCAAGATTTATTTCCTTCTTTCAGCTTTCACCTTATTTTTTAATTTAAACTTTTCTTATTTACTAAATTTCTTCATAAATATCTTTCAACACGTCATTACGTTTCAAGATTAGTTCCAAGAGTTTACACATATTTATTGGTCAATCGATTAAATTAATTGATAATTATCAACATTTCAATGACAAGTCTTTAGACTTGAAGTCTTCAGAAATTTTTATTTAATATATCGATAGAATTAAAGTAAAAGCAAAGAAATTATTAACTTGAGTGCCTACAAGCGATATAAAGGTAAGATTTTATTTTTAGAGTTAGCTAGCTCTGATTTGACCCTAAGCAATAAATCTACAATATTGAGAAATGACTGACTTTAAGCTTTCACCTAGATTCAAATTCAGCCAGAGAATCCTTGACTTTTCCACTCAAATCATTTCACCATTGCGTAATCTTCTGCTTCAGATACATTAACTAGATGCATTAACTTGATGCATTAACTTCAAATGCATATTCATTCTAACTTCATTTCTGATAAACAATATAAGTTTAACGAATATTTTATGACTCAATCTAATAGATTTGTTTCGCAATATATGCGTGTTTGACTTAGTTAATGGTTTTATGAATATATTCCAAACTGAAATCCTCTTCTTAACTATTTCAAAATCATTTTCACTTGAATTTGATTGTGAATATGCATTAATTGATTTGCAATTTGAGGAATAGATGCAAATATTTCGAGTAAATAAATGCGTTATAATCCCGGGTTTAGCCAAACTTATATAACTTATAAGCGAACAGAAATCGATTTTTAGGTCAGTTCCAGATATTCAGCTTTTCTCAAAATAGATTCTCATAAATGTTTGGTTGCGCTTCAGCTCTAATTTCTGGTAAAATACAATAAAGGGACAAATAAATCACTCAATGTATATCTAAATATTTGTATATTCTATAATATTTAGTATGATAATATTTTTTCATATTGTTTTCATTTTATACTTCTACTGCATTATGTGATTATTTTAATAATATCTATTCATCTAACTAGTAATCTAACTATCAATTTAACTAAATTCAGACTAAATTCACATAAGATTAAATTAAATTCTAAGTAATAGCTAAAAGAACATTATATTAATCAATATTTGATTGAAATAAGGTATAGGATTGAAAGAGAACAAAATCAATTAATTTAAATTCTACTATTGCAACATTGATCAGAAAGAGGGCATTAGATACTTGACTATTCACTACTCCTACTTGTTTTTCAACAAAAGCATAGGTTCAACAAATCAGACTCTACTCAAACAATCAGGTGTATAGAATTTCGAGCATCAAATATAAAGAGTTTTTTTCAGTATTGTCAACTTGAAAGGTTTAGAATATATAAGAACCGGAATAAGGATTGCATAAGAGTTGAAAATAAGAATAAAAAAGAATCGACATAAGAAATCGAAATAAGAACCAGCATAAGAATCTACATAAGAATCGACATAAAACGTAAGCTAAATAGATGTAAAGGCATTGAGAAGACCTGAGTGACATGTGTAACATGGGCATAAAAACATAATATAACATAATTAATCTATTTTTCTGGGAAATTTTATCCGCATTGTCAATGACTATGACTATAAAACTCACTGAACAGAAACGTTTTTTCATTTTAATTAATCACTACATATGGGCGCAGTTATTCTGTTATTCTTCTAAATAGGCGTTTTTTATATGATTTTTGATTAAAGTCTCTAACACTTACTAACCACTTATTTTGTATACTTATATGAAATATTCTAAGTTTGTTGTATCTTCTACACTTGATTTCTATTCAAATTCAAATTGAACTATGACCTAATTGATTACTATTATGAGATTAGGTACATTATTAATAGATATGAATTATTATACTTACAAATCAATATTCATACATACATGTAATACTTTGCAAATTGAATACTTCAATAATGTATGAATAGTATCTCAACTTTTCTTGGTTCATTGCTCTATTAAGTCATCTAATTTTCAGTTTTGTTTAGTTTATCCAAAAAAATCTCTCATTTCTACCATTTATATAAACAGTAGATGTTAATAATAACTTTAATATACATTGATTCTTTAACACTTTGTACGCTTGAAGTACTTTTTAAACCTATCTTTCAACTGATACTTTAGTACACTTATTTCAAATAATCTCCAACATATTTTTATATATCTATACTTTTTACTCGTTTATTATTTTACATAGATCTTACAACTAATTTTAACTCTGTTTTTGTGCTTGCATTTTTGTTTGAACTCGTCTATTCATCAGCTCAATCCATCGATGAAGGTCAATCAAAACGGATTAATAGTTCAAAAATATATTGTTTTTACAGCTGAGTTGTATTGAAAAATTATTACTTTATTTTAGCTGATAATAGATAAGCTATTATTGAAAAACAGATTAAAAATGATTAAACTTTTATAAACTCTTTCGACTCTTTTCCATAATTCAAAACATTAATATATATGTACAGAGACTTCAGAGATATTTCAGAGACTTTTAGAAAAAACGGTACGACTCACCACTAATTGCAAAAATAAGTATAGTAAAGGAATGTGAATTATTTAAAATAATTTAAATGAAGGAAGCATTTTATCCACATTTATGCAATGTTTACTTATATTTAATTCATAGGGTATGTGTACTAAATATTAAGTTTGAACCATGCTTCTCCATATTATATTCAGTTATAAATAGTATACCTTATCGATTTTTTACAATGCATTAATTCCTAACATTCATTCCATTTACAAAATAATTATTGCTTTTACAAAATTCTTATTCAATTTGCAAAATAATTATTGCATTCAGAAAATAATTATTATTTTTGGCAAATAGTTATTGTATTTGGAAAATAATTCCTACCAAAGCCAACTCAACATCAAAATAATTTCCCAATAGTTGCTAACCTAAAATAGTTTGATAAACATTTTCATTTATCTCCAGTTTTATTGCGATCTTTTGATCCCTGTTTATGAGATATATAACCTAAATGTCAAATTAATACGAGCACATGCTCTCCATTCCATTTCTCCCAGTATTATCTAAATAAATCACCGGCTCGTCACTCGATCTGATTCCTGGCATGTCCGCCGAAACAGATTGTAACGTGACTGTTAAGCCGAAAATTGATTTTTCTATTCATTTTCGTTTACCTAAATTTGATTAATTGGTATTTTCAACTAAACCTATTCAGTCACTATGCCTAAGAAAATAATTTAATCTTGCTCATCATAACATCGGGTATGAGTACTTGATTCAGATTCAATTCACCATTTTATAGAGAAATGTCTTTAATTTTATACTTATTATTCATATGTAAAACTCAGGAGATTCGCCTAAACTGATCCACTAAATACCTTACGGCAGAAATCTATTCGGCTGTAACTCAATTTTCTGAGAGACAATCTTTTGAGCTGATAGTCTGAAGCTATTTAGAATGATTACAGCAATTAATTTAATATATGATTGAATAGATTAACAACTATTAGACCAACTTAAGCTCATATAGAATGTAATTTTATGCAGGAATGCTTCGATGACTCGTACTGGTAGCTGAGCTAAAAATAACTCTAACCTAAGCTACAAACAATAATATTCTAATACTTTACATTCACCACATCTTGCTTGAAGTTATGGATATATTTCAAGTTCATTGTAACTAACAGGATGGGGATGTTATGAAACATACTATTAATCAATAGGTCAATAAGATAGCTATTGAATTTAGAAATTAACATCTTAATTAAATTCTTAAATTTTTACTTAAATCTTAAGAATAAAAATAAAATTCTAAAGAAACTTGAGCTACAAATCTATTACTTTGACTCAAGTATCAGGCATTCAAAAGAATGCAAAGTATTAAAAGAACAGTTAGAAATAGTAGGAAAACAGAGTATATATAGCAGATTAAAACAGTTTACTATTAATAGAACACTATTACTTCTAATGTGACACTCCCTAAACTGACTCTTACTCACTTCGAATATAGTTCCATTTTTCAGTTCAATTACATTCTAGTCTTTTATTTTTGTTAGGTTAGGTTAGGTTGAGTTAGGTTAGATCGAGCTAGGTTGGGTCAGATTAGGTTAGTTTAGGTAACACTGTCTATTTGGCTTTGTCTAAATTTAGCTTTTCATTCAACTCTTCATTCGTAGTGAAGACTAATTTATTTTCTAAATATGTTTTCCACATTCCCTATAATTGCTACATCTACTACAATTGTTACTTCTAAAAGAACTCACTGAACTCAATGTCAAATTATTTATCATTGATAATATATTGATGATTTGTTAAACAAAAATCTAAAGCAATATCAGATATACAAAATATAAAAGCAGATCTAATAGAAAAGAAGAAGCATTCCATAAATAGAGAATCGATTTAGTTTGGATCGTGAAGAACTTGCAATATTCTGTGTTATTCTATGTTATTTTGTGTTATTCTGTGTTATTCTATGCTATTCTGCGTTTTTCTATACATTTAATTCCCTACGTATTCTAAATTTAGATTTTTAGATATAGCATTTCTTATAAACATACTTCTCTGAATCTTTATTTTTATATCGTATCATATCTCCCTAATGTCTCTAATGTCTCTTGTAATCTTTCTTAAATTTAGTCTTTACCGGTAAACATATTTTCGATTAATGTTCCGATTCTAGTAAGTATAGAAACCCTTGGAATCGTAGGAATCGTAGGATTCGTAGCAATCATAGAAAGCACTAGAGTCATAGAAACCAGGAATCTGTGAGACTATTTTCATCTTGAAATCAAGAATATAGTTTTGTTTTTACATAGCAGACTATATTTAGCATCTTATCGATCCCTTATTTAATTTGCAATCCTTATCTCTCTCTCTCTCTCTCTCTCTCTCTCTCTCTCTCTCTCTCTCTCTCTCTCTCTCGCTATGTAAAGAAAACTCTATTTTCTTGCATTTCTATTTATCAAATCAATTCTTGAATATCTAAAACCCATTTTGGTCTAGTTATCACTGTTATGATTATAATATTAACTAAAATATCCAACACTACCAAATAATAACTAATATTAAAATAAAAACTAAACATCTATTTGGTATAATATTTATTTTGGTGGCAGTTGATTGCACTGAAACGTCAATAGAGTATCCGTATTTGATGTCTATTTTTAGCTGTTTCTATTTACGAATCTAAACCATACAACCATCAGCCTATTTGATTCTATACTAAATACTATGCTCCTAAACACTATTTCTTATATTTTATTTCTAATACTATGTTCCTTATGCTCTATTCCTTATACTCTATTCTATACATTCTGTACCTAACTCTCTATTCTATACATTCTGTACCTAACTCTCTATTCTATACATTCTGTACCTAACTCTCTATTCTATACATTCTGTACCTAACTCTATTCTATACATTCTGTACCTAACTCTCTATTCTATACATTCTGTCCCTAACTCTCTATTCTATACATTCTGTCCCTAACTCTCTATTCCATACATTCTGTTCCTTACGCTCTATTCCTTACATTGTGCTCCTAACTCTCTACTGGTTAACATTCTATCCCATGAGCTATGACACAAGTTGGCGCTATAAACATTGCATACAGTCAAAATAGTAAAGCATAAAAAGAAGCTCAACTTAAAAATGTTCTATTTATATCGCCTTATAAATGTAAGTCAAATATGCTTTCTATTATTTGTCTCTCACATATTTTCTAATTTATGCTCAACTTGTTTTTTACTTTTTATTTTCATTGTACACAGACTGTGTATACTGCTACTTCGTTAGGTTAGGTTAGACTAATTCAGGTCATGTTAGGTTAGATTACGCTAGCTCAGGTCATATCGGATTGGGTTAGGCTAGCTCAGGTCATCTCGGATTGGGTTAGACTAGCTCAGGTCATCTCGGATTAGCTTAGACTAGCTCAGGTCATTTTAGATTAGCCTTGATCGGGCCTAGTTAGGTTAAGTTAACTCAGGTATAGTCAGCTTAATCTAGCTCATGTCAAATTAGGTTAGGCTAAGTTATCGATTGAATACTTGATTTGAATCAGAATCAGATTGGCATTGATGTGAAACAGCTAGATGATTCGCTTATTGTTTCAATGTTTTTTTGTCTATCGAATTACCTGTTTTTCTTTTGTATCAATATCGTTTCATTGGGTTTTAGTAGTCATTTATCAGTAATAGTTTGACTCTTTCTGATCAATCAGAACATAAATCTGATATAAACGACTTTGAATTGAAGTTCAATGAGCGCTAATAACAAAATATAAAACTATAATAATAATATATATAAAAAATACAAACGACATATTATATGACTTCTATTAGTGATGCATAATACTTAGACTAACATGTCTGGCTAGACTGTTCGAATATGACTCATTTATATTAGACCTATTAATCATTTACCGTATTGTTTTGTTGATATAGTGTCTAGAATCTGTTTTTAATATCGATTTATAGTTATGCTTCTTTTATCTATTTTACTTTCTTATTTAATTTTTATCAAAAACTAATTTTTCATCTATACCTTGACATCGACTTTAAATGTAGAAGATTTTGAAATCTCTTTATTTCTTATAAGATTAACTTGAATCTAAACTTACTAAAACTACTCTTACATCTTGATCAATTTGGAATGAAAATGAAAATTTTAGATTACATCTATATTATTAGCAATTCTATCATTTATTAACAATAGTAGTTATTCATTTAAGAAGGTCTAAAAATATGTTTCAATTCAGTTAGATTCAATTCATGTTCGAATCATTCAATTCATGTTTAGATCATATTCAATTCTTGTTCGAATCATTCAATTCATATTCAGATCATATTCAATTCAATTTTGTCATAATCTTACTGATAAACAGTGAAAAATCGAAAGATAGCAAAAGTTGTTTAGAAAATGATAACATTGTACTATTTCTAATAAATGTCTCTGTTTAATCTTACTTTCATATTATATTCATATCTGCTATGATGTCTAACTCTGCTTTAGGAGTTTATGTCAATAGATTAGTTGTACCAGACATCATATGTCTTCCATTCCCAGATCTTCTCTTCAGGACGATGACCAGACATCTGATTTAGCTGATAGACATTCTAATTTGTTTTTTTTTTTGATTAAATCATTTTTGTGTATGCTTCTCTAAATAGACTTTCACAGATTGTTATTGTTAGTACAGTTTATAAGTGTATAATGTTGGGAATCTTGCTCAAAACCTTGCTTGAAATCTTGCTCAAAATCTTGCTTGAAATCTTGCTCATAATCTTGCTCAAAATCTCCCTGACAATCTTGCTTAAAAGCCTCCCTAAACTACTACCCAAACTATTGTCTTAACTATGGCTTCAAATATATTCCTCAATACCTATAACAATTAGAATAAATGTCAACTTTCAAGCATACTGCTCTCTACTTTCTATTTTTAAACAAATGATTCTCACATTCATTAAACTAATGATTCGTTCTCATTAAAAGGCGTAGCCCTCATCAAGAGTTAAACGTCAAAAAAATTTGATCCGCTTCTGAAAAATCATGAAAAATGAGATTTGCTCCATAATTAAATTAGTCTAAAAATAGATCTTTTCATTTGATTTGATTACTTTCAACAAATCCCTCCAAATCACTTGCATATTATGCAGATCACTATTCAGACACTTTGTCGTTATACCCTATTATTCAGAATTGATACTTTGCCGTTATTCTCTACTATTCAGAATTGACATTTTCTCGTTATTCTCTGCTATTCATTTAATCAGTATTGAATGCTAATGTTTCAACTATTATATCGATTGCTGCAATATGGGAACACTTAGTTTGCCTGAGAGGCAAAATCAGAAATTCAATGTTCTCAACGTTCAACTCCGATTTTCTAATCTATTTGTATTCCACTATATAACTGCAAAACAATTAGTACTATTTTTATAGCTCCAAAGATCGTTTAAAAGATAAGTCAAATTATTTTGAGAATGTTGTTAATTCATTGGGTTAAGACTTTCACGTCGTATTAGATATTTAGGAATTATGTGGATAACTGTTCAGAAGCCGACGCATAATCCGCATTGATAGTATATCGTAAGTTGCATATTAAGCCGTAACTACTACGCATGTGTCAAAAATCGATTTCTATTAGGCCGTTTTTTTAAATCACTGCTTAACGAGAAGATGGCTTAATATGGAAACGGCCAAACAAGAAAACGGCTTAATGTGCAACTTGTAACAAATATATAGTAGAATAATCAGACGTGTTCTACAGGTAAGGTTACACTACTTTCAACTCTAAAGTTCTTGTTAGGCTACTGTGCACTTGTGTATATACACTTTTCAAATACTTAGGTAACACCCTGGGAGTTCTCTACAATTATATTTAATATCGATGTAGAACCAAACCTAAACTTTCATTTTAGTTTAATTTCTATTCAGAGCTTCTTGCAAATAACGGCCTAAATCTGGTTTTTAGAAAATATAAATCTTTATATGATTTAAGTTTCGACCAAATTAGATTTTCCAGGTTTTAACGCTCCGACAAAGTGTTGCCCAGCAATACTTGATAGTAATATAATATAAATTATATTATATTAAATTATAATATTGAAAATCTAGATTTAAATCAATATTTATTATTCTTATAAACATTCTAATAAGTTACATAGTTTCGATTGAACAAAATACTTGAACTAAGATCAAATTGAATACTAGAATGTTGCACAAATATTTAATGATAATATATAAAAATTCCTAGAAAAAGTTAAGATTTTCACTTTAAAAGCTAACTATCGTTGATAGAAACCAGAAGTGATAGGTCGTGAAGGCATGCTTTCTATCAGACTAACTAACTTGTAGAATATTCAATATGAAAGTAAATTGAAAGCCATATTTGACAATAAATTCATGTGCGTTACAGTCAGTACTTATTCTTTTTACTATCGATAGTTATCAAATGTTGATGTGTATATTTATTTTAATATATAGAAATGTAAATATTTAGTCATTTTTTGTAAAACTCTATATTTTTCATACAATTGTAATATCAATTTGAGTAATAGTTTCTATTTATATTTTTACTCGAAAAACATGTGGATGATACGTTAAGAGTTGGTTTTAAATATATTAAATTCGCATCAAATTGATTGAATTTGATTGAATTGCAGACCAAATGCAAATAATAGTCATACATAACGTTAGTTTTATTTATACTATTATGATTTGAAATCATTTATTATAAATAACTATAACAAACTTGATCGTTATTCACTTAACTAACATGATTATCGTCACTTCTGCTAACCTATTATAAGGCAATTCCAGTGCAGTAATGTTTACAATTGATTATAGGTTTTATATATGTTTGCGTTTTTGGGCTCTATGCTTCTCAATTTTACTGATTGTTCAATCAACAATGGTTTGTATTTAATCAAAAATATATATCATTCTAACCTAACCTATCCTTACACATAGTACTTTGATACTAATCAAATAATCAAAAGGTCATTTGTTGAATTGGCAATCTTTCCATTTAATGATTTGGTAGATGATGTGTGTGTGTGTGTGTGAGCATCCTAAATTCCATAATAACAAATACTCCTATTTGGATCTAAAACGATTTGTTTGAGAACTTTTCATTTATCATCAGAATCTAATAAAGACTCGAAGCCTTTATTAAAGTATTTCTCTTTCCAAAAAACGTTTAAATTGATTTCTTTCTTATAAACATTTACTCAAATTCATTGTTGACTCTATACTGTGTATAACTTAACTGTTTTCAATCAGACCTCTCACTAAACTAACCTTCAATTCGTATTTAAATAAGATAAATCTAATTTCACTATTCATTCAAATAAGTCAATTGAAATTTGGAAATTGCGGATACTTCTGATTTCTAGATTTCACCTAGGATCGTCTGAATATTCTTTTGGCGAAATTATCTAATATCTATGCGCATTATTTGGGTTCATGTTGTGCTTTTAAGGGGTTTACGTGGTGCATAACCCTTAAAGCTCTTACTCTAAAAGCATCACATAAGCTGAACTATGTGAATTACATCACCTTCAGAACGTTTCATACATATATTCACCTCTAATATATGACCATTTAACTAACTTGCGCAATATCTGGCCTTTGTTCAACACTGTTGATTTGAGATATAGATCGTAATTGAGTTAGAAATAATTGGGTAATATTAGATGAGTGTAATTATCGATTGATCTAAATTGAGGTGTCATATTAGAGAGAGAGAGAGAGAGAGAGAGAGAGAGAGAGAGAGAGAGAGAGAGAGAGATCCATTGTTTTAGTCATCTATAATACCTAAAATAAAATATTTGCATCTACTCAAAAATAATTGATGATAATGGACATGAAAAAAGGTTGAAGATAAAATATAAAAAATAGATAGATCCAATCTAGAAAGTACTGATTTATCAAGTTATACATGGTCATATGTAGTAAAATAGTTAGCAAGATAGCACGTATTATTATTAGTTATTAGTATAATTCTATTCTATTTATAGATTGTTTAATTTTAATGTTAGATATATTAATCTTCAATATAATTGTTTATAATCAAATATTTTTGGTATAACCTGACAAACCAACTAAACTCAAATCTATCATATCTACTTTGATTACTATTCGCTATTTGACTAAAAGGTCAATAGTGAGTTATAAATAGAATACATTTCAGTTTGAGTCATATAATAATAAAGTAAGTTATTAATTCATATATCAGCTTATATAAGCTTATATATTGTTTTAGTGTTTTAGTGTAGATATTGTGCTGTTTAATGCCTTATGTTTATGGTAATTGCCTTATGGTCAGCTATAGATGATGTTGGTCAAGCTCATTTATAGTCACTAGTTAGTCTATTTGTTAATTGTTCGCTCTTCTTATGTTTATTATTATTCTTTCTTTTTTATTTATATATTTTTATTATTTTATCTCATCTTTTTATTTTTAATTTTCTATATTGTTTGAAACTGATATCTTACTTTACTTATTCGTTACGTTCTGTCAGCTAACAGTTAAACGTTTTCTCAAATACCATAAATGTTTTCTAATCTTATATCATTTATGAAATTATCCTATTTCATATTTAAACACTTCTTATATGATACATGAACATTTCTTATTTGACTTTGGAAAATTTCTTACATTATAATTGAAAATTTATCATATTTGAAGACTTAAATGATTTTGGAAAGTTTCTTGGTCATTTTGGAAAGTTTCTTGGTCATTTTGGAAAGTTTGCAGTAACACAGGGCTTCAAGTGCTATAAGAAGCAATGTTTGTAAAATAACATAAGGATAACATATACAAACTACATAATATATAAGACACATATATATATATAATACAAACCATATATTGTTAACTAAAAATACACAAAAAGTATAGATATATAATAGTAGAAATGAGTAATGTGCCAAGTGTTCTGTCTATAGCTAAAAATAGAATGTGTAAAGTCGTCTCTTCTAGTCCTATTTATGTTTTCATAGTTACACCCCTATTTTCGTGTGTGTGTGTGTGTGTGTGTGTGTGTGTATGTGTGCCCCCCCTTAACACACCCTCCTAGTTTCCCTTTTGACTTTTTGCCTTTTTTACTACTTATATCACTTTCTGTTTATATATGTTTGATAGTAATTTATGATTTTCCATTTTCTTTAACTTCTGATTAGTATTTTCCTTATAAGTTGTTTTTGAATTATTTCTCTAACTCTTATCTTGTAATCAATTAATTAATTGAGCATTAAAACCAGAGAGAGTTGCAATCAGGTTTATAAACACGTAAAAATGTTTACCAAATAATCTAAAGTATAAAACGTTGATTTCCGTTGCCTATAAGGAAAAGCAAATTGAACAAGATCAACAACAAAATCAACTTTCAGAACTAGAAAGTCACATTCTCAGACAAAATGGACAAAATTGTGGAAAAAGAAAACATTACTTTCAGAAATTGTTATATACAATGTTCTAAAAATACTCAATTCATTTCCAGTTAAATGAGAGAGTCGAGAGAGAAACTTAGTAAGAGAGAGTGAGCAGAGAGCGGAGAGAGAGAGAGAGAGTGAACAGAGAGCGGAGAGAGAGCTAGAGCATGAGAGAGAACGTAACAGAGCATGAGAGAGAGCGTAACAGAGCACGAGAGAGAGCGTAACAGAGCACGAGAGAGAACATAACAGAGCATGAGAGAGAGCTGAAAGAGTTTAGATGAAAGTACGCTTGCGTTTAGCGCATCCTCCGATTGAGTAATAGAAGTGCTTGGAAAGACTGAAAGAGAGAGACACTAAGTTTACATAGAGAGATAGATATATAGTGAGAGAGAGATCAAGTTTGCATTGGAGAGATATTGAGAGTGAAATGTCTCTCTCCGTTAGAGTTGTTTTTGCCGCTTCGACCCATATATCTGTTTTGGCGCTTACACACTGTTAGTAGTTCTCTAAAAAAGACTTCTCTTAGCACCGAGTATTACAGAGAGTATGCTTAGAAGAGTATGCATTGAGTTTGCATTGAGTTGCCATTGAGTTGCATTGAGTTCGCATTGAGTTCGTATTGAGTTCGCATTGAATTGCATTGAATTGCATTGAATTGCGTTCAGTTGTATTGGGTTTACATTGCGTTTCTATTCGTTGTGTGTGTCAGTGAGAGATGAGACACCTTAGTTCTGTGCCTTCTTGTTTATGTCTTATTCAATTTATATTATATGATATTTCTCCCTTTGCTCTCTATCTAAATGTTTGATTATTTCAACTGTAATAATAATAATAATAATAGTAATAATAATAATAATAATAATAATAATAATAATAATAATTGTCTTAAAATGTTGATTACTTGACATGAAAGTGAAAATGAAAATAGAATTAATATCAACAATCAATTGAACAACTAAGCAACATATAATGATTAATTTAGTAATACATCTAAACATTTAGTAAAGCATCAACTACAATTTTGGTCAAATTGTTCATCTATTGAACTTTCATTATATCTGACTATTAATTACACGATTTTTATTGATTTATATATTCATTTGTTTTGCTTTAATTTGTTTTTTACGTTTTCTTAATCTTCATCATATTTGAATACTATTTGGGACAAACTGAGTAATTAGAACTAAATAATTGATTATTATTATTATTATTATTATTATCATTAAAGAAGACAACTATAGGATTCTATAAATCCAATTGATGGTATGTATATAATTATTATTATGGTTATTTATTATTTTTCATTATTCATTTCTGGCATTAGCTTGCATCTCTTCCTGTTTTCAGTTTTATTGATTTGTTATTCAGGTATGAAATAGAGTTTAATATGAAATGCAGTTTCATATTAAATCTACTTCATCATATAATAAGGCTTCTTTAAGATATATTTCAAAGCTATAAATAGAACACCTTATAACTATTACATATATAACTAACTATTGCAACATTCACTTTCTAGTTTTCCTCTATTGTTTATTCTTCAAACTATTACTAGTATATAGATTTCATTCTAATTAGAAATATAACTCATATTAGTACTAGTTATAATATATTTGTTTATGTGAGAGAGCTGGAGAGAGAGCGGGAGAGAGAGAGAATATGTACACATTGAGATATAGAGAGTGCTCTGCATTACGCTTTTGGTGCCTTAATATCGATTATTTTACTGGGCTTGTCCTCTCTACCTAAATATCAATTAATTCATACAAGCTTCCACTTTATTCCTTCCTCTATCTCATTTAATTATTTCTAATTCTCCTTTATTATATTAGTTCTATTTTGCCTTTAATTGTTCTTCTTTTGATTAGTTATTAATTTATAGATTTTCTTTCATTTCATTCATATGAGATTTATTGTATAGTTGTGTACAGTTGTATACAGTTAAACAGTTGTGTACAATTGTAGTACAGTTGAAAACGTAATTATGTTCTATAGTAATAAGACATTGCTATGATACACATAAATTGATTGTGAAATTTGACTTTTAATTAGCTTTGATTGCTACTGGTATATTAATATTCTATAGCTTAATATCTCACATATTATAATTTTTCCGTAACTACCGTAGTGTAGTGTATCGTAACTACATTACTTCTTGTTGTTATCAGCGATTATTAAGTTTTAGAGTGTAATATAAATAGAAAATAATATAAATAAAAGAAATAATAAAAGTAAAATATAAAAGCGAATCAGTGTTGTGTTGTTAGAGGGAAAATACATTAATATATATTACAACTATTATTACTACTACTAAGACGTTATACATAGTATAGTTACTAAAATTTCATTCCTATGCCTTTTCATATTTTTGGACTTGTTTTTTCATGTCTTCTCTTTTTAACATGTTCTAAATATAGCTACATAGCCTTAGAGAGTGAGTGAGCGAGAGAGTCTATGTGAGAGTGAGAGAGAGTCAGTCAGTGAGAGAGAAGGAGTGAGAGCGGTGAGAGCGCACTAAATAATATGACTGACTACTGAACACCGAAGCTAGAACTTCTATAAAATCAATGTTTAAATAGATTGGTAATAGGTTGATAGGACGTATGATTTAGAGATGGTTTAAGTCTAAATGATATGTAGATGTAAACTATATGAGTATATGAGTATATGAGTATATGAGTAACTATTAGTATATAAATATATGAGTAACTATTAGTATTTCGTATAACAAACTACCGTTTATTACGTTGGCATAGCAATTTAATAGAAAACTGAATTATTACGGCATTTGACTTTATTATTAAATATTAATCAATTACTATGATTTCTCATATTAACATCTAATATAGTATCTATTTGTTATTTAGTTATTTATTATTATTTTCTTATATAGTTGTCCTGTCACATTTATTAATTATTTTCATTTATTGCTTAAGGCCTTCTTCTGTTATAGACTATTTTAGATAGTTAGATAGTCTATTATATTTCTTTTTATCTATGTATTTATTGAATATTTTTCACTTGATTTCTCAGCAGCCAATACTAAAATCAATTATATTTATGTTTCTATATTTTTATATTTTTATGTATTTACTACGGAAATAGATTTGCATTACTATCAAATAGATTGGTATTATCGTAATAGACTTTCAATTTAAACAGACTTCAACACTTGCCCAAATCAATCAATTTATAAGTCTAGTTTGACTCACATCTATAACTTATGATTAAACTAACGTTACAGCTCACATTAGTAGTGATTATAAATAGAACAGTTAAAAGCTATTCAATTGAAAATATTTCTATTTTCTTCTCTTTGTTTATTTTAAGTTGCTTTCATATTGGGTAAATTTCTCTATCAAATTATTATTATTATTATTATTAACCTTTTTTTTCTTCAATTAACTCAACCCTTAAATAATTGAGATTTAGTTTTATTTGATTAGACACTAAGCTGAAAACGAGGAAAACGTATGAAACTATTGGTTAAGAGAGTGTAAAAAAGGATCAATTAAGATTTATTTATTTCTACATAGCTACTCTTCTAAACGATTGCCACTAGTCAGAAATAACTGGATTTCACTAGGAGTATAACTATATTTTTTTCCTTTAAAGTCCTTGAATAGCATTTATAATTCGATTGCAAAATACATTTTTATCTCATTTCTAGCTTTCGTCATAATTTCGTCATGTTATTCATGTTATTCATGTTATTTTCCAACATTCACTCACTTTTCTAACTTCTAATTCAATAACCAGTTGTTAATAATAAGAGACTTTGTTAAGTATCGATAACAGCAATTTCTATTTATAATTATGAAATATACGCAATACATTCAAACTCCTTTATTTCAATTTGAATTTCAATTTCAATTCCAGTTTCACTTTGAATTTCAATTTGAATTCCAGTTTCACTTTGAATTTCAATTTGAATTCCATTTTGAATTTGAATTTAATTTTGAATTGCAGTTTGAATTTCTAATCGATTTCTAATTTCTTATTAATTGCCTTTTCTCGTTAGTCATTTCTTATTTTTATAAATTCAAAAACTATTTTGAAGCTATTTCAAAATAGTTTCAAAACAATTTCAAAATAATTTGAAAACAATTCTGAATATTTATCGTCACGTATATATTACGAAATATGTTTGTTTGGAAAACATATTTAATTAATTGATTTATAAAACCTAAATTCAGTGATTTCAGCTGAATCGAGTAAGAAATAGAATAATTTTCCAATTAATTGAAGGAGATTTCAGTGGAATTATTTGCAATTAAATAGAACGAATCAATATTTAATACAAATCGATCAGATCTGAGAATTAATCCTTTCTAGAGTAGACAATATTAGATAACATATCTAATGACTCACACGAACAGACAGTTCCTGTAAATAGTCTCTATAATTGAATTAGTATAATCATAATTTATTGTAATTTCAATTATCTATTTTTATATCCTTTTATGATCTTTTATGCTTATTAGATCTGTTTCTATATTTTCTTATATGTTGTTTATGTTTTGCTTGTTTAATTCTTCGACTGATTTAGGAGTTGAATTGATTGAAATTCATTGAAATTCATTGAAATTCATTGAAATTGATTGGAATTCAGCGAAATTCATTGAAATTGATTGAATGTCATCGAAATTTTCTATAAATATTCCACTGAGAGCTAGTCAGAAATTATAAATTCTCATTCAACATTATTAAATATTTTATTATTTATTTGAAATATTTTATTTCTTTATTCAGTCCAGACAGAAATAACAGAAATTGATTTTCAAAAGTTCAACAGATCAGACGGAAATTCCAGTGTTAGAAAAGGGTGAAGTGTTAGAAAAGGGGTGTAATATTAAAAAAGAAATAGATAGAAATAAATGAAGAATAGCTTAAAATAGTTATAGAAAAGTTTGGTAAAAACAAATGTGTTCAAGTCCTTGATTGAGATAGAGAAATGTATTAAAAATAAACTGTTCAAGTACTTAAGAACGTAAAACCCCTTTTCTCTATAAGATATAAATAACCCTGCCATTAAGTCTTATGATTGCATGCGTTATATGTGCAAATATGCTTTCTATAGTTTCTATGCTAGCTATGCTTTATATGTATTCTATACTTTATATGTATTCTATACTTTATATACTTTATATACTTTATATGCTTTCTATACTTACCATACACTCAATACATTCTATACTAATCATACATCTTTAGCACTCTATACTAACCATACATTAAATAATGTCTAATATATGACGATATAAAAAAACAACAGAGATGACGCCAAGTTGAAATAGGGAAAATCTGTTTAAATAAATACTAAATTGATTTAAGTTGATTTCACATTGAACTTATGCCTGCTTAGCCTTCAATTTATTCGAGAAGGACATTATGATGGCTTACCTGCTGATAAGTTGCTTCTAGTTTCGCTTTTACTACTTCTATCTTTTATTATGTCATTAGTTTATAGCTGTTTTCCATTTTTTATAACTGTTTTCCATTTTTTATGTCTTGACTAGTTCGACTATATGTCTATTAATTATTATTGAAAATGTTTATCAGTTAAAAAAGTTTGAATAAAAACGTCTAAACTATCATAACCAATAGTTGAAGTGCAAAGTAGAATACTTATGAAATGTTTAGTAACAAACAAATGAGTTATAAACCTTTTGACAAGTATATAGAAACATGTTTCCCCGTCCTTCATTCTAAATCAATTATCTATTATAATATCATATCAATGTTAGGCATATCAATATTAGGCATATGAACTCTAAGAATATGAACATTAAGAATATGAACTTTAAGAATATGAACATTAAGAATATGAACTTTAAGAATATGAACTTTAAGAATATGAACTTTAAGAATATGAACATTAAGAATATGAACTTTAAGAATATGAACTTTAAGAATATGAACTTTAAGAATATGGACATTAAGTATATAAAACTAAACTTTAAGCTAAAATACTTACTATGATATCTAAATCACTATGATTATAACTATCACTATATGACTATTTGTTCAAATGTGCCTCTTATATCGTGCAATAACAACTGTTATCTTTTTTATGTCACACCACCTCGTTCACCAACAAACATCTTTTATAAATAAGATTATTTATTTGCCTCCTTTTTATTTATTTCTTCTTTTATTCTTCTTTTTTCACTACCTTTTACTCTTTGATTAACTCTTTTTTAGCTCTTAGAAGATCCTTCAACTCTTCTTCACCTCTTCCTCACCTCTTCTTCAGCCCATATAACATATTTTAGATTGCTAATACTCATCTATTTAATGTAGTTGTAGATTGATTGAAGTATGATTTTGATAATACGCACATCTACCTTCTATAAGTCATTAGTTCTAACAATAATAATAATAAGCATTTCGAATTTATATTTTCTGTTACTTTTTTCCTTTATATCCGTTTATTGATTTTTTCCCTTTTCTTTAGTATAGCTACTGATGTTTTATGAGTTTCTGAATTTTTTGTAATTTTATGAACTTTTTGCGATTTTATGGATTTTCTGCAATTTTATGAATTTTCTGCAATTTTATGAATTTTCTGCAATTTTATGAATTTTCTGCAATTTCATGAATTTTCTGCAATTTTATGAACTTTTCGTAAATTTACTAATTTTAGTAATATTTGCAATATTTGCAATATTTGTAATTATGCCAAAAGGAATCAATCAATTATTTATAGCTATAGTTACTATGAGATTAATTGTCAGAGAGAGAGAAAGCATCAAGTATATACGTCTAACATATCACTATCTTCCATCTCATCATTTAGATAGATTAATTCAAATTTGCTTTTATTGTTTTCATTAAACAAATGATAATTTAATTTAATGTATGTTTTAATATGAATACTCACTAATATTCTCTCTATAATAACAGTAATATAGTAGTAATTTCTATAACTATACACAAGCCATATCGATTGATGAGATACAGGTATGAAAAATGTCTATACTACTTTCAACAATAATTCAAAACTCAATATTTTAGATATATGTGATTCAAAATTAAATTGCTAATCAATCGATTATTTATAGTTAGATAGCATTTTGAAAGGTTAATATGGCATAGATTGAAAGAGATTAGAATAGTATATAAATATATATAACATATACGTACGTACGTATATATATATGTTCAGCCATTCTATTTGACTCTGTTTTGATTTAAACATATTGGAAATATGCCATTGTATTCATTCTGACATATAACCCAATAGATATGTTCGAGTCAATGCTATGGAGTGCTAACTGTAACCGAAATAAGGCTACTAATAGAGAACTTTATAGCATTGAGCTGACCATACTAGCGATTTCTTTTATTATTCAGAAATATACCAATCTTTCTAACTGATTAATAGTTTCAATCACTTAATTAAGCTATAATTACATTCATCTAAATCATAAGCTATTTTCAAATTAGTTATCTTAATCTCAATCTCCATCTCATGTATTTTATTCATTTAATCTCCAAGTCTTGACGAGTAATTAATTCAACATATCATTAAAAATATTTGTTAAGTTTGAAAGATAGTTTTTTTATATGATCTGGCGAGAAACTCGTTTATCGATAACTAGAAGTTTGATCATTTCTAAACATCTCTTAATGTGTTGATTTACTAACATATAAATCAAGCTTTAGTTCAATATAGTGTCGGTTTCTGTGATTGACACCAGAGCTGGTTTCGATTCTTAGAATTTTAGGAAAATTTTTAGTGATGTGAATATTAAGATATCTCTTTTAATGTAGTAAATACTTGGTAAATGACTAATTATTAGTTATAATTCTAACATATGATACTGGTTTGAAACTTGTACATTTTGAAACTTGTACATTTGACACTTGTACATGTGACATTGCTGCCTTTGACACTACTACATTTGTCAATGTACATTTGACATTGCTGCCTTTGACACTACTACATTTGACAATGCTACATTTGACAAATAGATAATTATTAACAATAATAAGAAAAACACTGTTGCTATGTTAGTCACACCAAATGATTACACGCCTAATTAGATTATAGACTTACTTTCATTGCAATATTCACTCTTCTATAAGTTAGTTAATATATCTAGATATTATGGTTTGATGATAAGCATGCTATTAGAACACATCACTACTGATAGCTATCAACTAGTGCGTACCGGTATAACAAATAAGAAATTATAAATAGTTTATAAATAGAGTATATTAATATTCCTTTATTATTAGTTTAGCTAAGAGATAGAAATAAGTATTGCATCAAATAGTTGAAAGTGTTATGTTAGAATATAAATCTATTTATTTGATTAATTATTATATACTTTAGTAGTCATGTCTCATGTCTTAGAAATATTAGTTTTTAATCGTAAACAGACTTAATTGGGAAAGAGTCGTGACTGAAAATTACTAATAATTAATGAGAATGAGAATGATAATCCAAGATATGGATGGTTTCTTAATAGTTAGAAATAATTTGATTTATAAAGAATTATATAGACTTATATAGACTTCACATATATATATATATATATATATATTTAATGTAAACGTAAAACGAAGAGTAAGTAGAGAAGGGTTTGTTATTTAGTATATCGTATTTAATATAACGACCATGAGAAGTTATTTATAGCACACCAAGGCCACGAAGAGGGAGCATTCAATGACTTCCATTGCGCTACAGCTTTAGCCAACTTTTACTGCGCAACTCTTCATATAATACGTTATGTAATATCTTCTTTTTGGCTTTCTATTCTATTTTCATGTCTATTTTTTTCGTTCCTCTTTGTCTCTATGTCTTTCTGTAGCTGACCTAACCTATTCTAACCTAACCTATTCTAACCTAACCTATCATATCCTATCCTTTCCTATCCTACTCCAAACTAACTTATCCCAACCTAACCCATTATTTGACTCTATTCTATAAATCTGTTTATTTTATTTTGAAAAGTTGAGATCATTTTGCCAGATAGAAATTCTAACCGATTTATTAATATATTTTATGGCTTTTACATCTTAATCTAATTGATGGCTTAATTGGTTACTCAGTTCTAGCTTCAAGTTTCTTATTTTCTAATTATATTTATGTCTATTTGAGTTTTGAATTTTTCTGAATCTTTTCTGAATTTTTTCCAAAAATAGCTGAAATTTGATTAATATTAGATTTAGGTTAAGACTTAATGTTAAACTATAAGTGAATATTAAATTAAAAACAATATATATCATAAACTTTAAGCTCAATACAAATCAACTCATATTTATTGAAACATTAATTAATGTTCATATAAAACATTAGTGATGAGTCTTAAACTTGAAAATAGAGTTGAGTTACATACTTGAGTTACAGGCTAGAGTTGTTGGGCGGGATTAGAATAGTTTAGAATGTTCTAAAGTGTTCACTTCACTACTGGCACGTATAGCTATCTAATTTATTATTACTTAATTTGTATTTGATTCACGTCTTCATTTCAATTTCTATTAGGCCGCAAGTTTTATGCTTTTATATTGCATTCCCTACATTTTATATATGACATTGCACTCTTCTAATTACTACTATTATTGGAGTTTTTCAAATTTATTCTTGAAATTTATTCTTGAAATTTATTCGTGGAATTTATTCTTGATATCTATTCCGGATATCTATTCCTGATATCTATTCTTGAAATTTATTCTTGATATCTATTCCGGATATCTATTCCTGATATCTATTCTTGAAATTTATCCTTTATATCTATTCTTGTAATTCTCTTTGATTACCACATATTGTACTTTTTATGACCTAATTATAAATACTTATTTTATATTTAGTATTTATGCTTAATTATACCATTAGTTGTTTTATTTGAATATTTCCATCTCTTATCTCTCTTCTCATTTCCTTCCAAACTAGTTCATTATTTTATTGAAAGCATAGAAAATTAAATATTGCTTTTATGAAATAATTGAAAATTAAACATTGTTTTTATTTATTATAAATTTGTCGTTTGGTTGTCTGCGTTAGTTTTTGTCTATTATACTAATTAAATGGAAATTAGTTGCAATTGAATTAATGAGAATCTGATAAATTTGAAATGGTTTTAATTTGATATATATATATATGAGCGTGCTAATTGGTCAATAAGACAGTGCAACTATTGAGTAAGAGATAGAAAGAAATAGAAAATCATTATAGTAGGAATTAACCTTCACCTTGTGTGTATTACTACGAATCGTCATATTCTATAAATACTTGCCTTTCTATATCTCATTCTCTAATTCTCTCTCTACGTGAATACCTATCTCTTATTAGATCATTCTCTAATTTTGTTCTTATTTTCTTCTAACATGATTACTTTTATATGTTCTGTCTACCCTTCTTTGTTTGTTAGTATTACTTTAGAATTTATGTCTTTTATTAGCAATTAGTAGAGTGTTAGTCGGAATTGAGTCGAAAAAAGTGGAAATATTAGGGAATAAGCTGAAAAATGTTGATAAAAATGTTGGAAAAAACTTGGAAAAAAAGTGGAGAAAGAGTCGAAAAATGGCAGAAAAATAGGCAAAAAATGGCAGTAAAAAACAGCATTAAAAATAGTAGAAAAAAGGGAGAGATAAAAAGGTAGAATTTGACCTGAATTGGCAAAAGGAGAGAAAGAGAGAGAAAAAAAGAGTGTTTGGTGAATTGATTGATAGAGAAGGGAGGGGGGAAAGTAGAGTGTTATACAATCGAGATGATTAGAAGCACACTATCGGATAGAAAAGAATTTATTGTAAACATCAGCAATTTAGTATGAGTTATATTTGGCGTTAGTAACTGAAATCAGTGATAAAATATATAAAAATCATATTAAACAACTAGATAGAACTCACTGCTTCCAATAGAAATAATCTCTTTATTTTTGCCCTATGAGTACCAGCTGCACCTGATTGCCATATCATGTATATTACAATTTCACTTCTTTATAGTTTACTTCTTTTTAGTTTTATTTCTAATAAATTTATAGTCAGTCTTAGATATATTCAAAACATATATCCCATTCTAACACATATTATCCAGCAAATAATAACCATTTATTTCCTATAAAAATCACTATGACCAATAAGCATAACTATACAGAGATATAACTGTAAACATACATACATATATATATAGACATATCTATACTAAATTTTTTGTTTGTCAAAAATGCTATCTCTTCTAAATATAATAATAATAATTATATTTGCTATCATAAAATACGCACTTGCTATGTTCCCTCATGTCTCCATATGAGGGAGGGCGAGCACCATTCAGACTTTGGGAAACTCTTAGCTATCTTAGTGTCATGGCCGAACAGTCTAAACTATTTATTAAACTTACTTTTGCTAGTAATTTTTCTTTATTATTTACCTCTCTTTTTAATTGCGTTTCATTCCCATAAGTTCTTGTTCTCATACATAATTTAATGTCTTTTAATTAATATAAGTTCCCTATCTTCATGATGAAAATTTTAAATTAATATACATCCCCGCTCTTAAGATAGAAAATTTTTTAATTACTGTTAATTCCCGGTATTTATGGGTATGTTTTTAATGCAGTAATTGAAAAAGTTTGTGCGCATACTTACAGATTATATTCTATTAGTTTTTATTTTAAGTGTTGGGCTCTTATGAGATAATACTTCTATAAATAAAATCTCATATTTTCCATTGAACGGGACTAAGTAGGAATTTACAAATTATTTGGTTATCCTATTATGAGTTCTACTAAAGGTATGAAATAGAAACTTGTGGTTCAACTTATGGTTCAACATATACTTGAAGTTATACTTGAGCTATAACTTAAACTACATTTATATAATTAAATTTAATATGTGATATTTTCTCTATTTCATAACTGTTCCCAACTATTTCATAACTATTCCCAACTATTTTCAAACTATATTAGCAGCACTATTCTATTCTAACAGAAACGATTTGATTAATTTTAAACATTCTATTCTTGACTGATCTTAAAATACATTTAAGTAATAAACCTGTTTTGCTGCTTTATATATATATTTATATATGATTTATTATTAACACTCTATATACGCTTGCTTGTTACTTTCACTTATTTTGCCTTTTCACTAGTTACTTATTATTTATTATTTATTTTTTACTTTTTTATTTCATTCTTCTAATTATCAGCCGTTATAATTGATCCTCTTATGTATTTAGTGATCTTCTCAATAGTTAGTGATCTCCAAAACGTATAATTAAAGATCACATCTAAAATATTGACTAATAAAATGTTTATATGCATGTGACCGATTACAAGGAAATATTGACGTATATTATTTGTCCTATTTATCTAAGATAATAATTTATATGAAATATATTTATTTATTGGTTGTGTGTCTTTTGGATGTTTAGTTCGACAATTAAATGAAAGAATTGGTTGTGTGGAAAACACCTCAATATATTCAATATAACATATATGTATATATATGTATTTATATATATATATACACACATATATATGTCTTATCTATTATTGCTCTTTGTACGTATCCTATACATATTCCCATGCTTCTTATCTATTGACGTAGTACGTTTAAAGTCCTAACACTACCTTCTATACTTACACTTATTAGCTAAATATTACTTTCTGTTTGTTTTATTACTTTTCCTATTTTAGTTTGTTTCTCCTTTTTTTCGATTATACGTTCTAACGTTGCTTTGGTCATAATTTAGTTATTTTTTCTTTTGATTGTACAATCTAGCTTAGTTTGATCATACAATCTAGCTTAGTTTAATCGTACAAGCTAACTTAGTTTGGTCATATTTTTATTTATATATGGTTATATAAAGGTCCAGTTTAATTCAATCATGGATATTAAGACTATCTTATTAAGTCATTCAGGTATTCATTAATTATTTTCTTAATTAAATTTCTTCTATTTTTCTTTTATTATTATATTTTGCTATCACTTTCTATCTTATTGCTTAATACTTTCTCGTTTATTACTTTTTTTTGTTCCTTCCGTTTTGCCAATAATTATGCCAAAAATTATTCAAAAAATTATGCCGAAAATTATCAAAAAATTGCCCCAAAACGAGCGACAAATAAGTTAAAAAAGAATTAAACATAATAGCTATTAATAATTGGTGCGCATTAACGAGATGCTAGTTTTGATAGAGTCATGTCATTTTAATGGGCTATTAATAGTTTGTAGAAATGATTACGATGTAAACAAGGAACAAATCTAATTTTCAACCATGCTTATTATCCAATTACTATTTATTATTTCTTTTATCCCTTTTTTATATATTTTTTTGTTTGTCTCTCTTTTAGATTTTCTGTTTTCAAATTTTATAATTCTCAATCTTTACCTCAACGGAAAGCCTAAGCCTTGAATAGATAGTTAACACTTTAACCAAATATACAAGTAAAGTCATGCCACCACATTGATAGTTAGATTTCGCAAGTGTTATTTGTGTTAGCAACAAATCTTTTTATAAAAACATCTAATCTATTCCAAACGTTTTCTAATTTTGAAAGTTTTCAATTCTTGAATGTGAGCCTGAGCCTAAGCCTAAGCCTAAGCCTGAGCCTAAGCCTAAGCCTGAGCCTGAGCCTGAGCCTGAGCCTGAGCCTGAGCCTGAGCCTGAGCCTGAGCCTGAGCCTGAGCCTAAGCCTAAGCCTAAGCCTAAGCCCTTACTAAAACTATACATAATTATCATTAAATCTAATACATAAAATGAAATGATCAGTTCAAAAATCCCATATAACAGAAAAGCATTGAGCAATAATGACACATAAATAGAGACAGCGCTTTTAGCCAGAATTGGCCACAAAAAATATTATTGTATAGTCATTGCCATTACCATTTCGTAAATTATCCGTTCCACCTACGCTATGCTTGCTATTATATTTATGGCTTTTTAGAAAGTGACTTAGCCCTTAGTTAATTCTAACTCTAAACTATTTCTTATAGTTTTGTTAGACTTTTGTTATACTTATTTATAAAGTAGAGATAATTTAACATAACGTGATTTAACTTAAGACTATAATAGATAATAGATGTTAGTATTGAATTAAATGGTTTCGCCACTTAATTCATATAACACTATTCTAAATATAACTTTGAAAGGGAAGATATACTAGAGAATACATTTAGTGTTATATATAGTTATGTGGAGACCACTATTTTTTTTACATCATCTATGCTTAACTTCTTTTATAGCTTTACTCTTCGTATGTTTGTTTGTTGTTTTGTTAGGCTATCTTAGTATGATCGACAATTAATCGTAGGTGTAGTGTTAAAAATAGTGAGTAAGAGAGAGAAAGAGAGAGAGAGAGAGAGAGAGAGAGAGAGAGAGAGAGAGAGAGAGAGAGAGAGAGAGAGAGAGAGAGACAGACAGACAGACAGACAGACAGATAGACAGATAGACACATAGACAGACAGAGACAGAGACAGAGACAGAGACAGAGACAGACTCAGAGTGAGTATCTATCTGAAATCTCACTAAGGGTTAATGTAAAAATAATTTGAACAATCGGCTATTCATATTATGCGTATTGGTTACTCGATCCTAATAGCAACTAAGTGTTCTATAAATACCAGTTGTTATGGCAACTTATTCTGTAACTTATTGGATAACTTATTCTATAACTTATTCTGTAGCTTATTCTATAAGTTATTCTATATGAGTAGTTGTTTTAGAAGAATAGATATCTATTTATATATAAGTATTAGATATCTATATTCAAATTTATATATAGTTAGGTAGATGTATTAACACCGCCTTTTTCTGTCCATATTCTCTATAAACTACTTACTAGAAAGTATTTCATATATTTTCCTAACTGCTTCTTATTATTGATTCATTAATAATATGATCTTCTACCTGACTGGTGTAGATCTTCTAAAAAATATAAGTTATAACTTAGATATATATATATATAATTGTCTTATTATATTGTGTTCGTAAACATCAGTTCCTTATTACCAATACCGATTGAGAGTTTGGATTGCAATAAATATAATAATGAAGATAAGTTAGTCATAACTTGAAATCAATTCATTTTTCGAGTATCTTATCCATCTATTAATGCTACTTCTATATGCAAATATGCTTTACTTACATCCTTGTTTCTATTGATTTATCAATTATTTTCATAAGGAATTTCTATTAAGAATTTTCATAAAGAATTTCTATTAAGAATTTTCATAAAGAATTTCTATTAAGAATTTCTGTAAAGAATCTCTACAAACATTTTCTAATATTTATCTAAATTGAAAATTCAAAGCTAACTGAAAACATATTTTATAATAGACTTATTTTTATGTTCTATTTATAGCTGATTCATATGAGTTTAACTTCTATTTATTTCTATGCTTGCCAGTAACCAATTCCTTATTACACTCCAAGAGATTAATTATTGTGGATTTGATTCTTATCATTGATATTATTCTCTATTATATTTAGAAACTTTAAGTTCATCACATCATTCGCATCGTTACTACAATATGGAAATTAATAGCCATTATAATCATATTCAAAGAAAAGGTATTCTATACTTTCCATTTCCAATCTATCTCTTTTCAAACTTTCGTTATTCTAGATTTTTTCCTTATATTTCAGTCGAGTTATGTAGAGAAGTGTTTGGGTAGGAGACTAATAGATAAGTGTTAAGAAAAGGCACAAAAAGATAAGTGTTAGGAAAGGGACTCAAATAGATAAATGTTAGGAAATGAGTGAAAGAGATAAAAAAAAGTTAGAAAAGGCACTAATAGATAGTAATGAGAAAAAGCGCGTATGCTAAATTTGTCATACATTCCTGTTAATAATCAGTTTATACTTTAGACTAGGACTTCCCAAACTATTTCTTTTCCTATATTTGACATTCTAAATTATAGCTTATATCTGTTTGATCCTTTTTATGTTTAGTTTTCCTCTTTCTCTCTCTCTCTCTTTTATATTGTTAGTCAAACTCTTTTGATAAGTCTTTTCTAATCGATTATTAATTGCTATTAAAGTATATGCTATAGATTCGAATGTCTATAGTTAATATGTATGAATGTATGTTGTGAGAAATTAACTGGTTCAACTAATATTATTGATGGTTATGTATTGATTAATTCTATCAGTATGTAGCTTATACTATCAAAATTGATATATTTTATTTTCATTTATTATAATGTCTGTTTTGTGATTCTATTTTATATTAATTTTTATTTATAAAATTCATATATTTTACTATTTTTAAGTCTATTAATTATAACCAAACACGATTTATATAGTAATACATCTATATAGTCAACACATTAGCACATTGCCGACATATCTAGTTCGACTAATTCTCACCTGTTTACAACAAAACCTCATTATAGTCAATGTGAATTACCAGTTCCTAACGATTTACTATAAACAGGTCAATTTTAGTCAAATTTGATATATAGGGACTTGAGCAGTGAGTCGTAAGTGTGTAAGTGAAACTCGTATTTTAGATTAGCTAGATACCTGTTAGTGAAACTCGTATTTTAGATTAGCTAGATACCTGTTAGATACTTGCATAATTATTATTAATCTATTATTTAGTTTAAGGTCATGTATTATAAGTGTTAAGTTGGGAAATGAGGAAATCATTTAGTTTATTATCATATTTATTATATATATATATATATATATTCTAGGAAAAGATTCAAACACTTATAATTATAGTCTTACTTTCGTTATACCTTATTTTTATATTTTTTCTCTTATTATATCTTGCTATTTATTTTCCCTCTATTTCCTTTCGATATTCATATTCTCAACTTTCAATCGATTAAGTAAATGATAGATTTAAAAGTATATATATATATATACATATAATAGACATATATATATATACCTATAAGAGACATACGTACAGACATATATACTAATAAAAAATAATAAAAATTTCGAAATAGATGTACAAGCAGATGTATGAAGTTCTATAAGATTAAAATGATTAGTCTTCAATAGATATTTATATATATCTATTTATAGCTCATAATAATAGGTAATTGCTATTTCAAGGCAATAGTTATCATTATTTTTGCTTTCTCTTTTCTCGTTAAGACTATATCGCCTTTTTGTGTGTGTGTGTGTGTGTATGTGTGTGTGTGTGTGTGTGTGTTGTAGTTGTTGGAAGACATTGTTTTATATTTATATGAATATATAAAAGTTTAAATTCAATTTATTTGGTATGTTTAGTTTGATTTGTTGAGCTAGTAGATAATGAAAATTAAAAATAATAATTAATAAAAATAATAACTAATAAATTGAAAATTGAAATAGGTGAAATTGGTTACATAGCAAATGTGAATGATAATACAAGCGGACGTGAAATGGCAAATAACACACAAAACTCATTAATCAATCCTGCTTTACATGAACAACATCTACAATTTCAACAACAACTCATTCAACTTAAGCAACAACAACAATTACAACAACAGTTACTACTTCAACATTTCCAACAGCAGCAGCAACAGTTGGCTGAACAACATGAGAAACAATTGCAGGAAAGGATTCGTGTAAGTTTTTAGTTGATTATTGAATTTTGACTGAGTTCATGTAGATTCTGACTGAATTCGTGTATATTCTGACTGAATTTGACTGAATTCATGTGAAATTGACTGAATTCATGTGAAATTGACTAAATTAATGTAAAAGTTGACTAAATTTTTAATACAAACATCAATTTATAATTAATAAATAGTGAAATTATTAAAAGCATAATTAGTTAGTTAAATGACATATCAAAAGATATATCCCTATCTAATAAGAGCAATTAGTGTTCTAATACAAGATAATTACTACCTAAATTAAAATTAAAATAATTAAATCTTATTTCATACTAGTAGATCACATTGTAAATCGAATTAAGAGTTAAACGTATTATTCTAGTAAATTAGCTTCTATTAATAGTTAACTTTCTCTCTCTATATATATATAAAGTACTTTCACTATATAAGGAACCCAATTTGACTACTTCCATATATATATATATATTTGAATTAGTAATTTCTTCTTACAACTAGTTTTCCTATTTTTAAATCATTCTAGCTAGCTAGTAAACATATATGAAATATATATTTATAGACAAAACAACAATGCTATATCTGATAATATACTTAATATAAATTATATGTTTATTAGTGCTTATGTCATTAGAACTACGCACAATGTTTTATGTTTTGACTTTTTTTCTCAATTATTTTTATTTTATGTTTCTGTTTGTGTACCACTTTCTATTCTTTAATTATTGTATTACGTACATTTTTATCTTATTTGGTTCATCATTGTTTCTATAATTTTATATTTGATTTTCTCTTTTTTCAGTTTTGTCCAGTCGCGAGGTTTAGGTTAGGTTAGGTTAGTTTAGGTCAGTTTAGGTCAGTTTAGGTCAGTTTGCAAGTTTGAAGTTTTATAGCTTCTTATTTTTCTATAAACAACTATTAATAGAAAGATAACGATTAGTCATTGAGTTGATTTCCTTAAATATAAAATATAATAAAATTGACATGGAATAGACAGATGGTGTACTACTAAAATAGTAAACAAACCATCTAAAATAAATCAGTTTCACAATTAACTTGAACCAAATATTATAATACATATTTAATAATGTACTATAGGTAGACTGAATTATTGATTATCTTAATAGACGAGACTTATTAGGTAGTAGAAGACAGTGATTTTGAAATATATTCCATTTTTAATATAGTATATTTTCTATAAATAGTCCCATTTTTTCATTAATACAACTACCTATTGATTTAAAAACTACTCTAATACTAGTTCCATATTTGCTTCAAATAATTACATACAATACTAGATTTACAATCTGTGATGACTGATTCTAAATTTTGTTTACTCTATTATTTTACACTAGTCTCAGCTAATAATTGATTTGTATTATTGACAACTCATTTTGTTTCTTGTCTATGCATTTAATTAAAAATATATCAATTTATAGCAAAAGGTAATACTTTGATTATATTATAATTTCAATATATCAAAATATCATCTATTCAGTTTACGACAATATATAATATCTAGAATTAGTTAGAGATACAGCTTAAGAACAGAAAGATTTGGGTAGACATCAAAAATTGAAGATTAGATTTAAATTGCAATATAAGATTCTGATTCTAATAAAATTGTGATTCTAATAAAAATTCCAACTGCAATTCTGATAACAATTCTAACAAAAATTCTAACTTAAACTCAAACAGGAATATCTAGAGCAACAAAAGAAACTAGAAGAAGAGCAAAGAATAGAAAAAGAGAGAGTGGAAAAGAGAAGCTAGAGGCATTAAAGAAGAAAGAGAAACATGAACAGAGTGCTATTGCCTCTTCTGAAGTTAAACAACGTCTACAAGAGTTTGTTTTGAGTAAGAAGTTAAGAGAATCTGCTGCTCATCATAGTGCTAATAGTTCGCCTCCTAGTAGTACTAAGAATTGGTGAGTTCTTTGTTATTTTTTTTTTGTTCAATTCTTATTGAATTTTTGTTGAATTTTATTGAATTTTTGTTGAATTTTTGTTGAATTTTTATTGAATTTTTGTTGAACTTTTGTTGAATTTTTGTTGAACTTTTGTTGAACTTTTGTTGAATTTTTGTTGAATTCTTATTGAATTTTTGTTGAATTCCTATCTTTTTCTGCTCTGAGTATATACTCATTTGTTATTATAATTCAATGAATTTCTTCACATTGCTCATATTTCTATGAAGAAATAGAGTTGAATTTTATTAAAATCTTAGTTTCGACATTTGATAAATTAGTTATTTATTATATGCGCTCTATTTACTTGGGAAAAATGTTTTACTAGAAATGAGCTTATGTAGAAGTTGAAATCATAATAGTGCAACTAATATGTCATAGGAACATTTAGATTTTAAATAATCTATATTTTAAACAATTTATATTTCGAATATTTTATTTTTTAAATATTTTTTTTTTTAAATATTTTAAATGTTTACCAAAATAGCAAATAATCAATAATAACAATTACTGCCTATTACAGGCAACCAATAATTGGTAAATACGAGAATGACTTTCCACTACGAAAAACAGGTAACCAACATTCTATTTACTTTCAATATGTTACTAACTAATTTGATTAAATGTTTCATTTTTATTATTCCGTTCTGCGTCTATTGATTGAGCCAATTTGAATCAGTTGTATTGTGTATAGATATGTCTGTTAGGGATTGATCAGTCATGAGATATGTGTTCAGACTAATCAAAAGTAGAAATGTGTTTGAGACTAATCAAAAAAGAGAAATGTGTTTGAGACTAATACAAAACCAGAAATGTGTTTGAGACTAATACAAAACCAGACATGTATTGACAATAATTAATAAGAAAACATAAATTAGTGCATATATAAACATAAAAAACAACAACAAACTAATAAGCATCTAATGCAAGCATGTTTGTCATTATAGCTTCTGAGCCAAATCTTAAGGTTCGTTCAGTGTTGAAGCAGAAAGTGATACAACGGCGTAGTTCGCCTTTGCTCAGGCGAAAAGATAAAGCATCCCCTCTCAAGAGGAGGCCTCCTCTCTCAAGTACGCATGACCATATCTTAACAATTCTCTTATTAATTAACTATCCCTTTCTTCTGGTTCTATTCTCTATTTTTTATTGTTTCTTTTGATTTGTTTTGTTTTCGCTTTTTTAGTCTGATTTAGTTTGTTTTAGCCTTTTTAGCTTATTTTAGCCTATTTTGGCTTATTTTAGCTTATTTTAGCTTATTTTAGCTTATTTTAGCTTATTTTAGCTTATTTTAGCTTATCTTAACTACTTTTAGCTTCTTTTAGCTTTTTAGCATACTTTTAACATATTTTTAGCTCTTTTTTATAAACTAATTTTAGCTTTTTAAACTTTTTTAGCTAATTCTAGCCTAATTTAGCTGCACCTTAACTATCGATTAATGGCTAAGATCCGCTTATTCTTAACCTAATTTAACTGAACTATAGCTTTATTTTAACTATAGATTTATTCTTAAGATTTCAATTTAACAGCTGTTGCAACCTGTTGTTTAGCTTTATGTTCTATTGATTGATTGCATTTATTTGATTTTATCTAATAATCTTATTTATATAAATAAGTTTTAATAACTATTTCGTAACATTAATATTAACTTAATATAAATAGAAAAGTATGTAAGTCATAAAAAAATTCAAGTTTAATAGAGATAGAGATAAAAATAAAAGTCACAACAATTAGCGTAAACATTCTAATGTTAGTACTTATTTGCTAACCAGACGGGATCACAGGTAATGGTATACCGGAATGTCTGTCAGAGTCACCTCCTAGTGGTTCCAACCATTCTAGCTTTCAATCAAGCGCTGGCTCAACACCTATTCAGGAGGTTTGTCAATCTATCTTTTAGTATAATTTCTGATAATGATTAGGGCTTTATTAGTTTGAATAATTTGGTATTAAGATTGCTTTGATCTGGAATCCGGTCATAAGACTGCTTCAATCTGGAATCTAGTCTTAAGGTCTCTCCCAACTGATTGTTTTTAAAAGCGATAATTCTTTTAAAATATTCATAATGTGTTAGTGAGTGAAATGTCAAATGATTTAAAAGAGGAAAAGACTTAAGATAGCTATACAGAAATAACTCTTATACTCAACTGATAAGGTTTCCTAAATTTAAAACCTGATCACATGAACGAGTGTCGAATTGAAGGCTAATTATTCTCTGAAGAGATTTATTAAGTTATATTAGAGAGTTTCGTGCAAAATATCAGACATGAGGCAATTATGGCTAAGATATAGCTGTAGGGAAGTGAATGATTTACCCAATATATATATTTTCTAATTAGTTTAAATATTTGTCTGAGTACGTAATTTATGAAGAGATTGATGGAAAGGGAGGAGAGAGAGAGAGAGAGAGAGAGAGAGAGAGAACTCAAGACAAGATAGTTATAAAAATAAGAACTGAGCAAAAGTAAGATTTGATAGTAAGGAATGGCGCGTCATAAGTAATATTTTTGGATTGGGCTGATTCTAAGTATAGCAGAAGTGAATGTTTGGATTGCCAACAATGAGTAGAAGCCTTGGCACTGTTTATGTTTCGGGATCCACTTATGAAGAGGAGCGAGGTGTGCCCGGATCTTAATTTAGCTGCTCTCCCTGTCTTCTACCAGAATATCTACCAGAATAGCTACCAGAATATCTCTCTATCTAGAACGATGCCCAAGATTTTGTTGAGAAAACTTTTCATTCTTATTCTCTCTTATTTACTATTATGCCCTCAAACTAGCGCCAAATCATCTTCATTACTTCACTTTCTAAGAATTTAAGATTTAGAATCTAAGAATGAAAATTTCAGAGTTACAATATTAGAATGAGAGTTTAACAATTTTAGTGTAAGTATCTTAGTATAAGAATTTGAATTAGAAGTTAGAGTATAAGAATCAAAATTTAAAAATTACAATATAAAAATCGGGATCTAAGAACCAGAATTGAACTATTTTGTTGGTCAACGTTCCGAAGCTTTATATCTAATCTAGTCATTAAATTTGAACAATTGACAATTGAAGCAATATAGAAATATAAAAAAGCATGAATTCAATAACATAATAGTTAATGAATAATTAAATTTCACAATTAGGAGCCGAGTCAATCACCATTCAGTTCATTAAATCAGGGCAGCGTTTGTGATCTAACACTTTATTCATCGCCTTCATTACCAAATATATCACTTGGAAGACCACACGTACCAAATACGACAACCAGTGCAGTGACTGTAAGTCAATTTAAATAATTCTCTATTTTTGTTACTTAGTACTGATTCGTATTTCTAATTGAATTGCTAAGAATTTATGGCTAAGTTTCTAATAATAGCATACTTGATGGCAGACAATATTGAATTGATCTGTTAGTAAACATCAGACTCTGGTGGAAGTCATAGAATAATTTATATGAATTTTGTTTTTAGTTAGGGATAAGTATTTTCAATATTATTTACTTTATGTTTAGCTACAAGAGACTGGCAAACCTATCACTACTGTTAGCGAAGCCCAAATTCGAGCTCTCAGATTAGCCATGCCTTTGAACACATGTCATCCACACCATTCGTCATCTACTTTGCCATTCTATCCATCGCTACCAGGTAATGCTTTTTAGTTTATTCGGATTTTAGTTAGTAGTGTTTGTAGTAAATAAGGATTATAATGAATAGACATCTTAATAGAATCACAACAGAATCACAACAGAGTCATGACAGAATCATAACAGAATCATGACAGAATCATAACAGAATCACTACAGAATCATAACAGAATCACAACAGAATCATAACAGAATCACAACAAAATCATAACAAAAACTCACAAAACAAATAAAGATAATAATAAAATAACAAATTCTAAATTATATGCAGTAATCGAAGGTGAGTTCACTCCGCCCACAAGTCCGAGCTACATCCAACAACAAATGAAAGTGTTAGAACAGACAAGGAACTCACAAACACTAGTGTCTCAGACAAGTACATCACCAGGGAGCTCGAGCACAAGCGGATGCGGTGTCTACCCCTATCCCCCAGGAAGCGTCATAACAGACTCGCAGGTGGCTCAGGCAAGGCTGCAGAGAGTCTTCAGCGGCCCTTGGGTCGGACACAGTCGGCTCCCCTGCCATTAGGCCATCCTATGCTACAACCGGGAGCCCAGGGAATCATTTTATCGCCACAACAAAGTGAACAATACTTTCGTGAGAAGCAGCTTTACGAACAACAACAGCGCAATCTGGTCAAGCAACACATCCGACAGACTGTTCTGACCAGAGCTTCGAGTAAGAGCCAGGTTGTCGAGAATGTTGAGGAGGAGACCGAAGCAGCGGTGGCGCAAGAGATGAAAGATTCCATGAGTGAGATACATCACGAGAGTCCGTTGTCACCAGTCGGACCCGACGGCGTCGTCGACGGCGTCATCGATCTGACAGATCGAAGCAAACGTGTGGTCACAAGTGATAACGAGCTGATCCGACAGCAAAGAGAACGCGAGGCATTCCTTCAACAACAAAGAGACTTAATGTCGCCAAGACTTTCATTTCAAGCCGAGCCAGGAGTTAGTCCATTAACAGCTCATACCAGGCCCGGACATCATCCACATCCATGCAGACCATTGTCTCGAACTCTTTCCAGTCCATTAGTGACGTTGAGTCCTAATGGTAGTCCAGACTCTTTAGCTGTTGCTAGGAGTCATGTCTTTACTACTGGACTTGTTTATGATAGTTTAATGCTTAAACATCAGTGCATTTGTGCCGATAATTTTCATCATCCTGAACATGGTGGTAGGCTTCAGAGCATTTGGGCTAGGCTTCAGGAAACTGGTTTGGCTTCTAGATGTGAGGTCAGTGATTCTCGTGTTTTGTTGGTGTTTGGTTTTGATCTGATTTATCATTTGTTTTGATAGAGAGTTCGTTCGAGAAAAGCAACTTTAGAGGAAATACAGTCATGTCACAGGTAGGAGTAGATTTGTAATCAGCTAGAAACAATAAGTTTGCTCATCTAGTTATTTGTAATTCTATCTATAGTGAAGCCTACACTTTATTATTTGGTACTAATCCTCTTAATAGACAGAAATTAGATGCTGCTAAACTGGGTATGTATTTTGATTAAATTATAATTATATTATTTATTAGACTATAGTTATGTTACTTTTCTTATATATTTCTTACACTTATTATCTCTTCTTTAGCGGATCTTCCCATTAAAAGTTTTGTCATGTTACCCTGTGGTGGAATTGGTGTTGATTCAGATACTACATGGAATGAATCACAAACTTCAAGTGCAGCCAGAATGGCAGCCGGTAATTATCAATTCTTATTTGATCCTAACTCCTATATTTGTCGTTTAATCTAATTCAATGTCATCATTCTAATTACTCTTACAGGATGTGTTGTTGAATTGGCCTTAAAAGTAGCTTCTGGTGACTGCAAAGTAAGCTTGAGTATCTTCAATGCCACAACTAACACATCAACTAATCGCTCAATTATTATGTCTTAATAGAATGGTTTCGCAGTAGTTCGACCGCCTGGTAGTCACGCAGAACATCAACAGGCAATGGGATTCTGTTTTTTCAACTCAATAGCCATCGCGGCTAAACAGTTACAAATGAAGCTCAAAGTTGATAAAATATTAATAGTCGATTGGGATGTACACCACGGCAACGGTCTGCAGCAGATGTTCTACGACGACCCGCATGTGCTGTATATCTCAATGCACCGTCACGATGACGGCAACTTTTTCCCAGGAACAGGTGATCTACAAGAGATCGGAGTGGGAGAAGGAACTGGTTATAACATAAATATTGGTTGGTGCGGCTCACTCAATCCTCCTATGGGTGATGCGGAATATTTAGCTGCTTTTCGCACTGTTGTCATGCCTGTGGCGAGAGAGTTCAATCCTGATATTGTCTTAGTCGCCTGTGGCTTCGATTCAGCTGCTGGTCATCCTCCACCTTTGGGTGGATATCAAATCTCTTCCAGTTGTTTCGGTTATATGACTCAGCAGTTGATGACATTAGCCAATGGAAAAGTGGTGCTGGCACTGGAAGGAGGGTATGGTTTAACCTAACCTAACCCAACCCAACCTAACTTCATCTTAGCTCAACTTTACCACTAATCCACTTTCTCTTTCAGATATGACTTGCCATCAATTTGTGACTGTTCTCAAGAATGCGTTGCTGCACTTCTAGGCGATGAAATATCAACATTCAAAGAAGAAGAGATGACTCGAAAGCCGTGTCAGAGCGCAGTAGATATACTAAATCGTGTTATAGCTATTCACGGTATAACTGATATCTAATTTAGACATAATTTAGACGTAATTCAGACGTAATTCAGACGTAATTCAGACGTAATTTAGACGTAATTTAGGCGTAATTTAGACCTGATTTAGACCTAACTTACATATTATTCTACATATTAGGACCTCATTGGCCAATACTGAGACGTTGGGCTCATCTGATCGATTGCGATTTGATCGAAGCTCAAAGAAAAGAGAAAGAAGAGTGTGAAACAGTCACTGCTTTAGCCTCACTAACTATGAGACAGGCTCACAAGTATTGATTTGTTTTTATGTTCTTTTCCTGATTAGGCGATTGACCTTTTATTAGATTTGCTATTAATTCATTTGATTTCGTATAAGATTCTCACCTTTCATTTAATCCATTATTAATTGATTTGATTTGATTTGATTTGATATAAGACTGTCGACCTTTAGTAACATTCACGTCTATCATATGTATAATTAACAACAATTTCTCATAACAGTAGTCCTGAATCAAATCGTCGCATGGAAGAACCAATGGACGAAGATAACGATAAATGAGTGATGAATGCAAGAGAGAATCACAACCAGAACCAGAATCAGAACCAGAATCACAACCAGAATCAGAATCTAGCTCCATAATGAAGACTCGCTATAGCGGCACTTCTAGTTTCTATTTGACAACGCCTTTACTTATTTCTCCTCTTCTAACTCATATTGTTTATAGTTCTTTAAATATGTGTTAAGTTATTGTTCATCATTCTCATCACCGATGTCTTGTGATCGTTGCCAACCAGCGAACTGTGTCTAGGCTCGGATTGGTTTGATGAGAGATAATATTAGGATTTGATAAATACCTTATACTCATCGTTTTAGCACTAAAACGGACACCAGTGCCATATCGGATAAGATTATAGGATAAGATTATAGGATAAGATTATTGGATAAGATTAAAAATACAACAAACGCATTTTATTAATTATATATATTTTATGCTGACTTTTAGCACACTTTTATTATGTCTTTACTCTCAAGTGTTATATAAGATAATTATTAATATATACAAATAGAGACACTGATAATTGACATGATAGTGGACCTGATGATTAAGGTCTAATATGATAACAGAGCTAACAATGTTAGGTCTAATGTTATTTGGTTCGCTTTTCTATGTGCAATCAATTTTCAATCTAAATATTCACTTCAACTATACTAAACTAACTTATTAATTTAATTATTGTCAATATGGGATTTATCTATACATTCTGTTATATTTCATGTATCTGTAATTCTCTGATTCTCACTGTTTCTGACTCTCTCTCCCCTCTCTTCCCCCCCCTCTCTCTCTCTCTCTCTCTCTCTCTCTCTCCCGATATGAATATCCTTTTTCAGTCACTCTTTCAACACGAGAATCGATTTCAAATTGACAATTCCTAACAATTGCTGACTATTCCTATGATTTATCTGAAAAAGATATGATTGAATTATGACTTGTAAAGGATTAACATTACAGTTAACGCCCTTAGATGTCAACTATTATTTTAGATATAAGTAGACTAAATCAATATTTGTAGATTGAATTGATTGATTTTAAGTTTCTAATTTAACATGCTAACTTTAACTATTTGACGGCATTTATTATTAGTTTGATTAGTTTAGAGTTATGACTATCTATATGGGCGTTAAATGCAATTCTACTGTTAGTTTGATTATTAGTTTGATTATTAGTTTGATTATTAGTTTGATTATTATTTTATTTTTATTTTTGAATCTCATTGTAGTCAATGCTAATTCAATTATCAATACTTTCCGGTTTATATCAAGTCTAGTTCAATGATCAGGTTTAATATTTATTTATTTTGATTTTTTAAACTGGGAGTTTCAAATGTTCAGAAGTTTCCGAACTTTAAAAAAAACAGAAAAATTCAAAGTTAACAGAAAAAGAGAACAGAGAAGAGACAAACAGAAAAGAGAGGCATAAATAGAAACGAAAAAAGGAGGGAGGTAATATAGTAATAAAAGTAAAACATAAACGAATATAAATACACAAAAGAGGCATCATCACATATTGACATTAATATTAAAATAGACTTAATTCTAGTCATTTATGATATGGTCATAAATCAAGCTGTGGACATATAAATGTCCATTAAATACATAAATATAAATATATATATATAATAATGATTTGTTTTGGAGAATATATTCAATAATGCATTGATGATTGTATTGAAGGATATGTTGAATTGATATGTTAAATTGACATGTTAGATTGATATATTTAATATATTGAACGTATATATTAATGAATATGTTGAAATGTATATTGAAGAGTATATAGAGTGCTATGATGACAGATATATATATATATATAATCAGTTATATAATGAGTTAAATTAAAGTTAAAGAGTTAAGTAAAGAAGATGAAAAGTATATATATATATATATATATATTCAAAGATGTATAATAACTAATTATTGGAGTTTGACTAGAGAGTTGAATTATAAAAGATATATAACTATGTTGTAAGGAACATACCTTGTCATATATATAAATCATATTTTAATTAAATCTTTTCATATTAATTATTATTATTATTAATTATTATATATTATTATATAAATTAGTGCCGCTCTTACTCTCTATCTCTCTCTCTTTCACTCTCTATCTCTCTCTCCATGCATTATTTGCATTCATTTTCAATACTGTTATTGATATATATGTTATTATTAATTATTAATTATTATAACTATTACTATTATAAATGTCTAGTCATTAATTGTAATATTGATTGACGTTTACTGAAAAGATAAGACAAATAAGAAGAGAGAGTTAGGTGAATAAGTACCTAATATGAATAGGTAACTTGGTCAATTAGTACCTAAATTATATGGAGCTATTGATTTGAACGCTACTTGTTTGGAGTATGTTACGTACCAAATACCAATCATTTCTTATTGATTTTAAGCTGACCTTATTATTATTATTATTATTATTATTATTATTATTGCGTCTGTATTATTATTATTATAAATTTTACTTTTACTAAGTCATCATCAATTCATTCTTATAATTATATTATTATATTATTATTATTATTATTATATACTTATATAGTATTATGTCTCATATATATTATATTTATCGTTATTTTTATTTTATCGTTTCATTTTATGTAAATATTATCAAAATCTTCTTTTCAATTCAATGTTATACATAATAAACATGTTTTTTCAAATATTTTCTCAAATTATCTCAACATTTCAAACCTTTTCTTAACCTTTTCTTAACCTTCAGAACATCTGAAAACACTTAGCTAGCTATTAATATATTAGTTATGAATGTTTGGAAAACTTCATGTCTCCAACTAGTTGTCAATAAAACTATCGATTAATATGACAACTAATGATTCAGTTAATGATTATCATTGCTGTTGAATTACGATTAATATATCTAAAAATGTCATAACAATAATGAAGAAAAACTTTAGTTTCATACTAACCTAACTTAATCTAACCTAACCTAATCTAACCTAGCTCATAGTGAAACTTTCATTCAATTATCACTTATTGTGATGATTGAAGATAATAATTGTTGAAAATAGAACTGGAATTAATGGTATATATCGATTACTTGTTCAACGTTTTTAAATGAACATAAGATGAATATTAGACACGCATATGATCTTTGGATGGAAATTATGTACTAAGACATAATAAGTTAAGTTTATATTGATATGAGTCACGCATTGTGTAAGAAATATATTTCAAAAAATGTTTATTACTGTTGAAATTATTGTTTATTACTTTTCAAATATTCTAAACAACTTTTACTATCGATTTAGATCAGTTTCTAAAATAATTCATCGAAGCGAGTCAAAAGTAAAATGTATTTTATTTTCAAATATATAATTAGCTAAAAATAAGTTATCGTAGTAACAATAAGGTAATTGAGCAATAAATAACGTTAACTACTTTTCGTTAAAGCGATAGTTTAATTTGTTTTTTACACTTCCTATTTTAAGTAAATGTTTTATCTGATTTCCCAAATCATTGGCCACAGAATATAATCCTCTAAATAGTTGATAAATGTTCACAATAAAGTCGAATTAGAAAATTTAAATACTAAGCACATAGTTGAAAAGAAGCAGCTAGATGAGTGTCTACAAAGTTGAAGCAGTTAGATGAAAGTCTACTAGGTTGAAGCAGTTAAGTATTTCTACCATTTCTACCATTTTCCTCCACCAGTACCGCTGGAGTAGCTGTAATTCAACAATTGTCTGATTAGATGGAGACTGGAGATCAAACTTATTTATATAAGATACCTGAATCCCCCGTGACCTCCTTGGCCTCCGTGACCTCCTTGGCCTCCCTGAGCGTTATACCAAGCATCAGCCGCCTGATGGGTAACCACTCCTGTCAAAATAATTTAGAAATAGTATTAGAAACCAATATAATCATAAGTATGAATCACATACCAGGTTCGTTCGATCGAATTTTTGCTCTGAATATTAACAAACAATTGATATATTAGGCAAAATTTGACATAAATCTATAAGGGTTACCTGAATCCTTGTTTGTCAGCGACCTGAGATTAGAAATAATAGAAAATAAGTTGGAAAGTGAAAAGTGATAGTTAGACTTACATAGTCGACAATTCGCATTCTGCCATCTGTATCATAGAGACTATAAGAGCCAGCCTAAAGTACAGTTAATACATTGTATTTACTAGTGGAATGAGAGTTAGCATAATCAGATACCTTATTGCCCCAACCGTCACCAGATTCTTGTCTAGAATTCTTCGCGCCCCATGGATCAGTTATGTCATAATTAAAAGCATAGTTGCCATGGTCCTAAACAAAGGATAGAAATTAATGGAGATAATTGAGCTTGACTATAAAGTCACAATTACATCTTGTTTTCTCCAAGAATTGGAATTTCCGCCACTGGCACCACCACCGTATCCGCCGCCTAATGCCAGAGCAAAGACTACAGGCAGTAATACAATCACAGACTAGATATTAGAAATAGAAAACAGTTGAATAAGTTGAATAACAAATCAAATGTTGAACATTAAGCACACCTTTAAGCAAACCATATTAAAGGAACTGATCTGATCTGTTTAGACTGAATCTAAAGTATGAATGTCTTGGTAGTAAATCTATTCAGTTTATATACTCAATGGCAGTTTGATAGAAAAAATGTTTTCTTTGGGTGGAGTTTAGACATTGAGCTAATCGACTAAATATTTAGTATTTTTTTCATAATTGAATTGTTTTAAGTGATGTAAAGTATATTTAAGGCACGAATTGGTATCAGTGTCTCTATAGTTTTTCTATACCTAATTGACTCAATTTTTGTTCAAATACATATTCAAGATTATGATAATTAACTTATAGCTCAAACAATTGGTATTTCAGACAATCAAATAGTTGACAATTAAAGAGAGCGTAAAGTTATTGGAAATATGTTTTTTGTATCTTGAGAAGGAAGTAAAGGATCTGTCATGTCTTGTTATCACTTAATTCATGCTAATTGTTAGCTTTAATTATTTGCTTTTAATTGTTATACTATCGGAAGTCTAACTTTTCTTTAATTCAATTTAATTCTTATCTCATTTCAACTTTTATTTTTTTTTTATTTTTATAACTTCTTTACTTTCACTTATTTTTTATTTAAAATTCTCTATATTCTCATCAATTCAATCAAAATTCTGTGTTAGAATTGATTATTAAGAATATGCAAATTTTAGCCTCTATTTTCTCAACTCATTAGTTTCTGGAATTCAGAGAACCATTAGTTGGAAGATTGAAGTTAGCAGTGATTTAATTGAAGAAAGTGTTTGGAAAATAATGAAAAATAATGAAAAGTTCGCAACTTTCTCTAGTTATGTAAACTTGTGCCAAAACTCAATGGAGCGCCTGTTCAATAATCAGAGTCAAGTGAACCGTCAAATTTTCTCGTGTGAACTTTTCATCGTTATTACCTTTAATCAACTTAATTGTTTTCTGACACTTTGTTTCATGTTTTCTGCTTAATGATGATTTAATACTAAATTGAAAATTTTAAATATTATTCATAAATTTCAAAATTTTCAAAGTTACTCATTAATTTTGTTTTCGGATTTAATTAACTACTAATTAATTGCTGAAAACTATTCAAAAGCCAGCAAGATTATAATACTTATTTTGAAGTTGCGCCTAATTCTATATTGTTTCTAAGCATTATTTGTAGAATTAAAACCTTTGAGAATTGAAGTTCAAAGTAATAAATGAAAAATAGTTTAGGAATACTTTCTCTTAATTATCACTTTTAGATAGTTTAAGGACTTCTTTATGTGAACTTTTAATTTGAATTTCGAAAGCAATTTGTAGTGATTTTTCTGAATAGTTGACAAACATGACTTAAAGTGAAGTTAGAATTATTGTAATTTGTTTTGTTAAAAATGATTGCTCTTATTATCAGTTATTTGTTCTTTACTAGCAATGCAATTATTCAAATTAATATTCTGTCAATCACTTTAAACGTTTGTAAGTTTGATTTCATTTTCATAATAATTCATGCGAAACACGATTTCAGATCAGATTTTATAAGAGCTTTCAATTTCAAATTTTTTTTGTACTTTTGATAAAATTCAAAATTGAAAATTTTTATCTTAAAAGGAATTGTTTCTGAATATAGACAATTTATTATCGGTTTATAAAGCAGAAATAAGACAAAAACAAAAACAAAAATAAGATTGAAAAGAGTTAAAAAGATATAGTGAAAAGTAAGATAAATTATGAAAGGTAAGAAAAATGATCTTGGATCCCTGTAAATTTCGAGATCGTATAGTCACAGAAAATGGGTTAGAAGTGATTAGAGTAATTATTTAAATAACATGACAGTATTTCAATATTTAAATCAATTATTTGCATTTTAAGCTTAAATGTTCACTTAATTATCTCAATGTCTGTCAATTTAATGGATAGTGTTAAAGGTTAAACTTTACTATAAATACATTAAAAGTCAATGACTTTGAAATTTGTTTCTAATTAGGTTTAATGGAGTACTTTCTCTATCAAATATTGTTTGTTCAAAATAACTGTTATTCTGAATAATTGGTCTAAAAGCTTATTATAAGTGAGTCAAATGAAAGTCATTCTTACCTATCAATTCACTTAATGTTTGCAAAACTTTCCAAGTGATTATGATTATGATTTTGATTTTTAAATGGAAATTGATATTATTTTTATAAGTATTTTTTGTCATTTCTAATGGTCTTTTGAGACATTTTGTTGTGAAAATTGAGAATATCCGCGAAATAATTTGCACATTTGAGAAAATTCGCCAATTATTAGATCCAAAACGATTGGACAAAACGTTTATAAAACTAAATGATAACTCAAAATAATCATATCTATTGAAGCGAATATTTTCAAACTTTCAGAGAAAAGTGATTTGAATTTAAAATATGGTATGTGAAGTCAAATTGAAGTCTGTTTTTAAATGGATTTTATTTTTATACCAAAAATCAATATGACTTTAAACCTCATATGCTATCAGAATAAGCATCCAAAAAGTTATCTGTAATATGTTTAATGCAAATTCTAACCTAGCCTATAATTGATAACCAGAAGAAAAATTCATTTTAAATAAAAATCATTGAGGGCTTCTGTTTATGCTTTGATAATCAATTTGAAAGTATGAATTGATTTTTGAGTCAGCTTCATATAAAGATATGCTAACCTAACCTATGCTAACCTAACCTATGCTACAATCTCTGCCTGTAAAGTATAAAAAACATTTTGAAACTTAATTAAAACTGAAAATGAACAGATAATTGCAATCGAGGGCATAGATGAAGAATGCGTTTCAGTTCTAAGAATATGATAAATGATAGCCGGATCTTCTCAATGACTATTAAAGATAAAACTGTTCATCATAGACATAAATTTACATATATTTGCGGAAATGGTAGCAAATAAAGCACCATATTAATAAGAAGCTTTCCTTTAATCAGCATAGTTATTATCATATTTCACTCTCTCATCAATTCTAAAATAATTGAAATCAAAAGTTGTATTTTTCTTCCAATATTACACACTTGAAGACTTAATAATCAACGATAGCAACAGAAAAAGCCATTGCTTGTGATAAGCATGAATTTATTGAAAAGTTTATTGATTTTAGACTTGCTTTGATTACTATAATGAATCTTCTATAAGTTTGGTAATATGTTCAATATTATGGTCTGATGGAAAGCATGTCATCACAACACATAACTTCTATTGCTATCAGCGATTAATAAGTATTTCAATATGAATTGATTATGTTAAGCTTATATAAAATCTCCAAATGAGTGTATGTAATCCTAAACTAGAGGTCACGATTAGGTTAGAAAGAGAAATACTATAAGAAAATTGATTGTGAATCAAGTGATACAAGATTTGTGTGGCAAATATGTCACGCTTCAAACATTTTTATTTGACATGTTTGAGAAGTCAAATTTATACCCTATTGAGAATGAGTGGTTTTTGTTCAATGTTATTGCTTCCAGTTGTTTGAGATGAGGAAGAATTGATTTATTGAAAAGATAAATCAATTGTATGGAAATGATAAACGCATCAAATCTCATTGACACTTTTCTGATCTGAATACTCAATTATTAAAATTTATATAACTTTACCGCTTTCCCTTTGAGCTTAAATTTCATTTTCTATAGAATATTTTGTGATATATTCTGTAAGATATTTTGTAGAATATTCATTGGTTCAATACAATGCACTACAGCATTAACTGTAATTTCTTTTCAAAATACCAGTCAATCAAATATGAATTAAGTATTTTTTTTTATAATAAATGATTAATTTTATTAAATAAAAATAATCGATAAAAAATATTTATATTTTATAAATATTTGATAAAGAAAAAGAATGAGAAATATGTTAAAATAAATATGATATAATTAAGGAGAGTGGTAAGATAAGTTAGGTTAGGTTAGGTTAGGTTGGGTTGGGTTAGGTTAGGCTAGTTCAGGTCAGGTTAGGTTAGTTGAGATCAATAATCGTATATCAAAGTTTCGCTTGAGCCCCATTTATCAGCGAAGCTCCGATATTGCGATTTCATAACATTTAATAAAATTTAATATAGTATGACATGTCAACAATCTTTCATACATTTATATATTTATATATATTTATATATAAATATATATGAAATATATACAGTACTAAAGTCAACAAAATTAAGCTATTTTTCATTTTGTGCTTTGTATTATCTTGGAAAGCGTTTATACACATCTTATGCTTTTAAATCATTTTTGGCTATGTTCTTGGTGTCTTTCGTGACTTCTATCACTTTGAATGGTGTCTTTTTGTTATATAAATCACGACAGCCGCCAAGAGTACAGCCACAAATTCAGAAAATCACAAGTCTTAGGATTCAGAACAACGCAATAGATATGTTGTATAAAAATCTGGATAACGATTACATAAATGCGACCAATGAATGAGATGGTTATAATTTGTCGAATGTTTGTCGAATGTTTGTCGAAGCCGACTGAGATATTGTGCGATCATTCGATCAGGCCGAATAATAATAGTTATGAGAAAGTTACAAATGAATAGAAAATCGAGCATTAAGTCGAGATTCTCTAGTATACAGAATTGCAGCTTTTGTGGATTCGTTATCGAAGTCTTCTTTGAATGGTTGGCCTGACGAGAGTATTCAATTAAAAGTCATACTCTGGAGGGACCTTTAGGTGAAGACCTATTGGCTTTTTTGCCGAACAACATTCGTTTGAAAGCTGCTCTAAAATCTGGACTGAATATCGTATCTATAATTAATAGATTAATATTTTAATTATATTTGTTTTATATTTCTAATAGTTCAAATAGATAGTTCAATTTTGGCTGCCAGCTCGCCAGAAGTCCGTTTAGCTGAAACTATTTTCTCATTGTGTGATTTGTGTTTTATACTTAACTCAGTTGAGTTGAGTCCCCGTTGAGTCCCTATTGAATTCCTATTAAGTTTCTATTTAGTCTTCATTGAGTGCCACACGGGGCTTTTCTACTGAAATAATTTAACTTAAGCTGAAGATAGGATTGTGGACGCTACTCTGACTTAATTTATTAGTAATAAGTGATTATGTGGGCACTTAACCATTTTATATAGCAGTTCCATATAAATATTTCAACAGAACTATCTTACACCATGTCATTATGTTAAAACTACATGAGTGAGACTAACAGTTAATCAAATTAGGAATCGGCTAAACTGACTTCTGAGGAACATTAACAGCAAAACATTATATAAAATAAAATCAAAATTTGATGTATTGAGTGAACATCTAAAAAGGCAATAATAATAATAATACTTACAAATAATTGGATTGACGCAACTATTTATGTAACCCAACCATAAAAAAACGTTGTTAACTATATCTGGAAGATCTACACGACATGATTCGCATAAAGGTAGTAATAAAGCGACGATAAAGAAGGGAAGCCAACAGATCACGAACACACCTGTTATTTAAGACAAATATTTGTATTAATCGTGTTCTTCAATACAGTGTGGACTCAGATAATCAAATATCTACATCTTTTCAATTCAAATTGATTGCAATTGATCTGAAAATCTCAAATCTCAAACACTTGAGTTACAAGTTGACCTTTTAGACAATTATTTTTATACTTTATATATTGAGACTAAAGGTTGATTGCATTAAATCTACTGTTCAATTGGGAATTCATAGTCTCTTTTTGATCTATAGGAACTATTTTAAGCTCTAAGAAGTTGACTCAAACCAATCTAGCTTGTCAAATGCCTCAAAGGAGCAAGGGAAAGTCAGTGGACCGGATGGGGTCCTTGGTCTTAGATTGGCGATCACTGCTCTAACAGACAGTTAACATAATGAATAATAAAAGCATAGATACCAGTAATGATTGCTAGTGTTTTGGCAGCTTTTCGCTCACGCTTGGCTTCAATCGATTCTTTTTGATGTAACTTTTTTTTGGGCAGTATCTCAACTTTGGCGCTATCTCTATCTCTATCGATAACAGTAAGACCATTATTATTGGAGGCGCCCTTTTCAGGGCTTGCATTTGGCGAAGACGTTGAAACCTCACTCGAAAAGTTTGTAACTAATTCATTATTCGAAGGCACTGCTAAGCTTTTAGTACTTCCTGAGGTTTTCCTTAATGCCAAAACCACCTTATTTCCAGGTTTACGTCTAATCCGTTTTCGAGCCACCTGAAGACCAACAATAAGACAAATGATAAGACGAATGATAAGACAAATGATAAGACAAGCAATCAGACAAACAAGACCGCTATAGTATTAACTGAGAAATTTGACAAAACTTTTCGATGTGTTGTTCAATTAGATTATAAGTAAAGTTAATTTGCTCATGTTGACTATACCATATTTCACTAGTTGCCACTAACTTCTCTCTCAACTCCTTTTCTTATTCATTATCCTATCTTAACACTAAATCTATATCTAATATGTAGGTCTTTATGTAGTAGATCTAATTCTGTCATAGTCTATATAGAGATCTAATTCTGCCATAGTCTATATAGGTTAGAATGAACAAGTTATTACTTTGCAATTCAATACTTTTGTTTGAATTAAAGAATAGAGAAGTCATTCGTATAACTGATGACTGATTATTAATATGTATCATTCTACATTACATCTCAGTTGAATTTCATTGAATTGCCGTCGGGACTCAACTAAAAAGAATTCATTATATTTTTCGAATCAAATATCGCATCTTATGAATAGAGCTTTCGCTATAACGATGTCCTATTAGGTCTTTCACTAACGATTAGCTCAGTTTTCAATCGCACTAAACTAACAATTCTGTTAAGTTGAGGAGCGAGAACAAATTCTTGTCTTTTGCAGAGAGAGAATATTCTTGTCTTTTACGGAGAAAGAATATTCTTGTCTTTTGCAGAGATGAAATAAACCCTATCGGAAGGCATTGCATTAATTAAATGGTACACTGCAGATATATTCTGTTCTAATAATCCAGAAACTCATTCCAACAGCTCAATCTCTCTCAATCGTCAGCATAAACGTCACTAAATCACCTAAATATCGGCTTAAATCAATTCTATCTAATCATCAACGAGTTTAGTCAACATTCAGTTGTCTCTCATTCTCATCAAAATAAATTCAAACAAAATAACAACACATTAGTTGACTTAATTGATGATGACCTGAAATATACGCCAGTAAAGGATCAGAATGAGCGTCAACGGCACATAAAATGTGGCGAATGTGGCGAATACTTGATAGGCAACGTCTTGTGATATAAGGCATGTTTTCTCTACTTCGATGCGTCGCAAAAAGTCTGGATCCTTCCAACCTAACACCGGCGCTAATGAGACAATACCGGCCACTGCCCATATGCCGAAGATCATTGCACCGATACGTCGGGCATTGCGATTATGTATGTAATCAACATTAGTCACAGCCCAGAATCGATCCTAATGTAGTAAATAATAATTATTTGAAATGGTTTGTCGTAAGTTATGTATTAAACAGTTTGCCTATCAATAGAGACTCAAAAGTGACGGCTTAATACAGAAGTAGTTTAGTGCAGAATTGGCGATAACTCAGTTTTGATTACATCAATACTAACCACAGCTATTGCCAGTAAGTGTAAAATACTTGCAGTACAGCACAAAACATCAGCAATAGTCCAAACATCGCAAAGTCCAGCCCCAAGTGTCCACTGACCAGACACTACATAGACAGCTCCTAAAGGCATGACGAGACACGCCACCATTAAGTCGGCCACTGCTAACGAAAACACTAAATAATTGCCAACAGATCGTAGATTACGTTCTAGAAGTATAGCAGCGATGACAAATACGTTGCCGACAACAGTACAGAGCGTTAGGACACCAAGAATGGTAGCCGTGATAATAGTTACTATAACCTCATGAGTATTATAATAGTAGTAATCCGAATGATCATCTGATACATTTGCTATAGAACTTTCATTAGGTACTAGTCCTTCTGATGCACTTTCCATGATTGGCACCACTTATATAATTATGTGTTTCTCACTCACAGAGCAGAACATCACAGAGCAGAACATCACTAGTCATTTAAAGTTGAACATTACTAGTTATGGACAGCTTGAGAGCTTAACAGCTTAACAGCTTGATAGCTGAACATCACTAGTCATTGAGAGCTCGGGAGTTGAACATCACTAGTCATTGAGAGCTCGAGAGTTGAACATCACTAGTCATTGAGAGCTCGAGAGTTGAACATCACTAGTCATTGAGAGCTCGAGAGTTGAACATCACTAGTCATTGAGAGCTCGAGAGTTGAACATCACTAGTCATTGAGAGCTCGAGAGTTGAACATCACTAGTCATTGAGAGCTCGAGAGTTGAACATCACTAGTCATTGAGAGCTTGAGAGCTGAACATCACTAGTTATTCTCTCCATCTCATGAGACACTCATAGATTAGTATATTTTGAGCTAGAGAGTTGAGATCAAATCTCTTCTCTATTATATCTTCTTTATCTTATATGTTTTATTTTATTCATACCATTTCTTGTAATTTATACCATTTTTGATCAATTCGTATTTCCATTATAACTAAATTAATATATAAATAATATTAGTACAATTTATATACATTTTGTTATATAAGTTAAGTTAAAGTTCTTTTTATTTCTTATTATTAGACTTCAAATTATCTGATCTGAAGTTTCTATTTATGATACTTTCAAATAAATCATAATTCAATTCTTCAGTTATAGAATGTCAGAGGCCTATGACTTTATATCTTATCTATATAAACAAGTATGGAATAAATATTTGAAACTTAAAAATCTTGTTTCATAAACCAACAAGTATTCTGGTTGAAAAATAGATTAATTTTAAATGTACTATAAATTCTGAATTTTAATGATCTCGAATTCTGAATTTTAATGATCCCGGATTCTGAATTTCAATGATTCTGGATTCTAAATTTTAGTGACTCTGAATTCTGTTTACCAAATTCACGTCTAATATAAGCTTTGAATATTTAAAAAAATCTATTTTTAAATTCTTCACATCATTACACAATAAGTTTAATGTTTATAATGATTGGCATTTGTTTCATAAATGTATTTACACGTATCTGAAAACAAAATTAATGTTTGCTTTAAGAATCAGACAAAAGTCACTTTGCAATTTCACTATGGTATTACTTATATTTGTCACGTTTCCTGACATTTTATTTTAATATAATATTCAAAATATGAATTAATGTTCAAATGTATATCTAAATTTTTATATGACTTCGACTTTTAGTGTGAAATATGAAAATTTTCAATAAATTCTCATAAAAACTTATTTAAATTTATTTATCAATTTATATTCAAATTTAAATTAATCAAGACTAATGGATGTCAAACACTACTTTTCCAGCTTGTCTTCAGTCTAAGATTTTACTGTCAAAGCATTTCTCAAGGCTTCCGATCAAATGAATGGTACATTAGTTCTTAATTTTCAATGAATTTTGTGATAATCTCAAAGTGTAAACTCATATTTTCTTATAATATGTACAGTTGAAAAATTAATAATCCGTGATAGCAGCAAGATTAAAATCTTCACTGTCAATCCCTATCAGTCTTTATGCCAAATTTGATTTTATTACTATATCTAATATTCTATAAGTTATTTAATATCTTAAATATTATAGTCTCATGGAAATCATCCCATCACGATACATCACTTCTGGTTGCTATCAATGGTTATAAACTTTTGAAGTCTATCTTTGTGCTTGAATTACTCTCAAGCTTAATTGGCTAGATTAAAGAAGCAAACTATACATTAATATAGACCTTTACTCATAACGATATTGATCGGGTATTTAGTTAGTTTAAGAGCTTCTCTTAGAATGTTATACTGAATTCTGGGATTTAGTATAAAGATTATTGATGTGGAAAATATGTGATTAACTTACAAATATTCATCAAATGACTTGCCACTAGGGTATGATATCATTAGGGTCTCGAGTCTTAATTTTTGATAATGCTTTTACTAGTCTTACTTCAATAATTAACCAAAAATTTTCAATTTTTAACGTTTTAATGTTCGATAACAAAAAAGCTGAATAACTCTACCGGAAAACATTATTTGACGAATGACTGAAAATTTAAAGGCTAACAGATGCCTAAAACTGCCTTTTATTCATTCTAATGGTCAGTATCATATTCAAAATAGATTTTTATACCATTTTAAAATTGAATCGAATATCATTTATTCTATGATTATTTTTATATTTGATGCGTTTCATTCAATTTTAAGTGGAAAATATGTGCTCTGTGTGCAAAGCATAACAATCGAGTTTATGCCTCACTTTTCAAGACTCGAGAAGCTCTCGAATAAAGCTGTCAGTCCTCGAAAATTTTCAAATCTCAAAGTACTTATCAATAAATTTGATAACATTTATCAATAAAATAAGTTATGGATTTGTACAAAATTCTTTATAAATAGTTGTATGAATTGAAGGAATAAAAGTAAAAGCAAAAAATTTTCAAAGAATCTCCAAACAATCTTCAAAGAATTCTCAAAGAATCTTCAAAGAATCTTCAAAGAATTCTGGAAGAATCTTCAATGTAGATGAAATTATAAGAAGGATTTACAAGAATAATTGAAGTACGTGATCAGTCAATTAGGTATTGGATAAACATGCAATTATGTAGTCTATCCTGAAAATCTATTGTAAATTTACACTCTATTCTCTGCTATGATTTCCTTTGGGATTATTTTGCTCAAGCATTATATCAAAGCGAAAAAACCGCAATACAAACTATTAATAGAGTATTCAATTTACATGAATAAAAAATAAAATAAATCCGCTATAGAGTTGTCTTATAGCTTACCTACATTTCTATGTTGAACATGGAGATCAATGTTGAAAATTTTTCATTGATATTCATGCTCAAATATGTATAATAAAAAATATTCTGATCGGTCTCTTAAAGCATACGTTTATTTCACTCAAATAATAAAAATAATTTCATCAAAAATTTGATTTCAGGTGTATTAGTAGCAATGAACTCAAGTGGAAACTGAAGGAAATCAGCGATTGAATGAAAAGCTGTTGGAATTCAATATATTTAAATTTCCTTTGACGTGCAAGAAATGACTTTGAAATTAACATAATGTCATTCTCTTTGAAAAATCCTACTTTGTTTCATACAAATCAACTTTTAAAGCAATTTGCAAATTATATTAAACATTGAATTTCACTCCAATATAAAATTAATTTACAGAATCTGAATGCATGCTAAATAGAGATTATGTGAACAATTTTCAATTAGGAGTTACTTCCTCCAGAATAACTTGATTATTATTCTCCGGGATCCCGATTTCGTGAATTTTAATTAAGAAAGTGCTAAAAATTCAATAGAATTAATTTATATTATGTTTGATGTGAAGTGGCTCATAAACACTATTTTTTAAATGCAACAATTATTCATAACTATCATAGTTTTACGCATCAATAGAATTGTGATAATTTCATATTTAAAACTTTTTTTCAGTCAAGAATCTAATTTTTATTAAGAGCTATGAATTTTGATCAACTAATTCATTTTTTATCTTGCAATTAATATGAATGTTAAGTGACTCTAAATGTATAAGCATGTTATTCAAGACAAAAGTCTAAACAGGAATTTAAGTTTGATAATACGAACTCGGGATATCGGGATCCTGGAGACATGTAATCCCGGAATCACAGGGTCACGGGATCACAGAATCTCAGATAAACTTCTAATTCCCACATTTCATGACGAAGTGTTACATCTTATGCAAAAAGTGTCTAGAAAATTTCTCTGTTCTCTTGAAATGAAGAAGGCTCTTTGTAAAATTTAATTATTTTATGAGCAAAGTTAATTCTTGTGTTTCTAATTATTATTAATGCTAAAAATTAAGATTATATTAGATTAACTTCTCTAGTTTAATCAATACTTAGACAAATACTTAGACTGAAACCAAATGATTTGATTTGATTATTGAATTAATTCATAGGAAAATATTCACAATTTATTGTATAGGTTGTTTGATTTAAAAATGTCTCATCTAACTGACCTGATTCCTAATCAGAATTCTAAGAACATTCATAGTTTACAACTGACTTATCGATTACTTGATTGAATTCACCTCTAACTAAATTAGGAATGATTTGAACCAAACAATTTTTATTTTTCCGATTATTTCGTTCATGAGTTGCATGATTATTCGATTTAAGAATTCGTTTCACTGCTTTTATAACTAGTCTTTAGTGTTGTAGTAGAAGTTATAATAACTAAGCTAAGTTTGGTTAGTATAAGTTGTTATAAGATGCAAAATCATAGAGATAATGGTAGTTTTAGTGTGGGATCTAAATGTATTTCTTGCCTGACTTCTGAGATCAAGAAAGCGAGTAGAAGATAAGGTAAGACCCAGGACTAATATTTAATATTTAGTCATCTAGTTCTTTATGAGAGCTTCTATGTGAGAGCTTTTCAAAACATTTAGTCTTGTAAAATGATATTAATTTTGCGTATAAAAAACCTCTGCTTACATCTTGTGAAAAACTTTTGGATATCTATAATATTGTTGAATATGTTTCTAAAACAGTAAATTAGAAATTTGATGACACGTATAGTTTGGTCAATAATTGTACTAAAGTAAAAGACTTTATGAAAATGAACTGTTAAGCTGTTTGATGGATTAGTTCGGAATTATTGATTGAAATTTCTCCTACTTATTGATTAATTCGTTAAAAAATTTAAATAAAAACTTATAGTATAGATAATATTATCAACACTGATATGATTTCATAACAAGAAAGTTGTGTTAACAGTGTTCGGTCAGCTTTGCATTGAGTGAAAGCTGAATAGAGTATATCAAATGTAATTTAACCTCTTTTACTTTTGTCAAGTAACTAAAGGCAGTATTTTTCGACTTGCAAGCCCAAAAGATACTATTTCATGTCTAATGATTTCTCAAATAAATCAAAATTTCATATTCTTATTTGACATAGAGGTATTAATAAGACTGTTTTCACTTGAAAATGGTTTTTTAGTATATATGATGCGTTGTATGCTGTAACCACTGCGCACAACTGAGAAAATCACGTTTAATGTACCACAACTTTCAAATACATTTAAATCATTTATTTTCAATAATTTGCTCAATTTCTCAATATTTTTCTCATTTTTCTCTGCCATAAGATTCGATGTGATGTACGTTTCTTTTCACTTTCTTTAGACTTTTGCATCAATTCATTATTAATCAAGTCTATAGGCGTTTGTTTATTTATAACGCAATTAGTGATATTTTTCAATTTATTTTTCGATTTATTTTTCAATAAATCACACATTTTAAGATTTTAAAAATCAAAACGAATGAACGTAAGCAAAAAGTTTTATCTCAAAAGTTTGTAAATGATTGACTCGCATTTAACTTAGTATTGCATAAATAATTGAAATACGCAGTTAACACACTCATATGACGCATAAGTGCAAAACTACTCTTAGTTGTAATGCTTTTCTACAGGAATTAGAGACAACTTCTTCGTCGATTTAATCATATTTTCCTCATTGGAACACATTCTGAAAATTTGTCTGAATGTAGAGTAAGACCGAAACATTGATTTAGTGCAATAATCGTCAAACCTTATATCTCCACACAATTCGTTGCTGAATTCAATACATCAAGATCTCATTTTTTAATCAAATATGTATTTGTGCTGATATAAAAATCTATGAGTGGACTTTGTCATTAACATATATGTGTAAATTAGTTTATCGTTCTGTATTTGTCAATTATTTGTAAATGTCATGATATTGTTAGTATATATGAAAAATATGGGTTTTGTATAGATTGTTATGGCACTTGAGGCATTCAATGCAGAAGCAGCTAGCTCAAAAGTTAGACCAAATTATACAATTGACTTTTATTAGAATGATTAACACTCAAATAGATTGCTGACATTTAGGCTTAAGTCATTCTAGTCCAATGGGATTTGATGAGTTAATCGAGTTGAAATATCATTTTTCGGCTCATTTTCAGTTGACTTCCTTATTTCTAAGTTTAGATGATTGATATATTTCTGAGATGGTACAAAAGGGCTAAAATAATTGAACTTAATGCTAAATTATTTTATATAAATATTTCAATAAAACCATCTCTTATCATATTCTTATGTTAAAAATTCATGAGTAAAACTTATAGTTAAGAAAATAATGAGATTTTGCTTTACTGTTTTGTCGAAACGACTTCTATCAGACTATGTAAGTATATTTTGTAGTCTTTAGGGTCTAAAAGTAGGCCATACAAAATACATACTATAGTCTAAATTTAGGATTCTATATATATGATGCTCCTCAGGTAGTGGTTCTGTTGATAACTATATCGAAATAGTCAATAATAAATGAATAGCTAAGATAGCAACTTCAAGTAAAGCTATATCTTCATATTCAATTTGAATTAATGTATACTCTTTCGATTAAAACCTACTGCCTTATAGTTTTAAATAAGTTTTGAATTATTTAGTATGTTTACTTTATTTCGTAGTAGTTATGAGAAATTAAGAAGGTTTCATACTCAAAAGTATACAACTACTAAGCGAAGTTAACTCCACTGAGCCGTTAACTCACATTTAGTTCAAATAAACAAAAAAGCTTGAAATAAGCCTAAAATGGAATCTAGCACATATAAAGCTAACAATGACTAAAAAAGTAACATGCAAACTATATCAAATATAAAACAATAGTTTACTACAATCAATATTTGAACTTTCTTTTCACATGACCAACACAATATTGAATATTTGTTTAGGTCAATTCTTTTGGATTTCCTTTTTTGTTAAGCCTCAGGAAATAGTCGACCAATACTTTTGAAACAATATAATATATTGAAAACTGTTCTCCAATAAGATATCAAATTTAAATTAAGTCGAAAAGCTATAACAAATACAGACGCTTATTTGTTAGGAAATATTCATTTCGGATTAGTTCAACTCCTAAAGTAATACTCGCTTAAGTGCTTGATTTGATTTGAAAATCGAGAATATCTATTTATGATCTTTGTAAGTTGACTTAATTTAAGTTAATAGCAAATGAATTCTTCCTTTATACTCTATCAAAAAGTATGCTGCATCTCATAAGTTCTTCTTCATGTCTCAATGTTAACAAACCTATTTTCTTCATTAGTATAACAAATTGTAGTCTTCAAAAGGAATCTCAAAGAATATTCTGCTAGAAAGCACTAAATAAGTGAATGAAAAATATATATTTCGCCATTAGTAGTATACTGGGAATGGTTAAGTTATGAGAGCTTTCTTTCAATATTAGAGTGCATTAAGAAGTTTTTTTAAGAAGTTCTAGTTATGCACTGGGTGCAACCTACTACTTCTCTTCACTCTCTTCAAAGCAATTCGCTTAAGTGAGATATAACTGCTTTTATATATTTATAAGGTTTTCTGATGTGTCTAACACCTTCCCTTAGGTTTCTTCTACTTTACCCTAACTCTTCGATTCTGTGATGACACATAGGAAAATTACTGGATTTCATTTTTAAATTCTTTATATAAAACTATAAAAGCCTTCAATTCTTTACGAAATTTACTTCAAGGTTATAACATTTTATTCTCTGATTTGATTTGTTTTTAAAATCGTTTAGCAAAGAATTCTTTTAAGCTTCTAATGAATAAATGAAAACAAAGTTTTGCATCTAATTTAATGTACTCTATAAAGAGAACTTACTGTAGTTTTTCATTACTTCATCGACTTAAGTGATTATTGAAAACATAGTATATATAGATTAGAAGATTGCAGATGGTGACCAACCATTTCTAAACATGTTTACGTAGACTGACTGCTCAATCAGATTGATTAGGATTGAGATAAGCCAGATTCAAATCTAGTCCATTTTCTGTTAGAAAGTAGATTTGAAAAGTCGGTTCAATTCAGCTGTTCAATCGGTTATTGTATCTACGTTTTAACCGTGAATCACCTTCCACAATAAGACTGAAGTGAGGATAGGATTGAAAAAGTGAATAAGTCCAATTGAGTGAATATAAGTATAAATATAAACAGATTTGTTATGCTAAAGATTCATAACGAGAAAGGGTAGGGCAGATAGAGGAACATATTTACATAGATGTTTTTAATTTGGCCTAATGTAAATTCGATCACATCTATGTTTGATATGAAAATAAGCATCTATTTATAAAGATTAAAACTTGAGCTAAGCTAAAAGTTTAGCTTTTTATACACTATTTTAGCTTATCTATCAAAGTAAGCGAAGGTACTTATGGCTAACAGAACTTTATTGTACTTGTATTGAACACGACTTTATTGTGCTTGTATTAAACTACAACTAATGATAATACTATTTATACTTGATTGTTATGTTTAAGTATTATATATTTTGTCGGATAATAATTGATGAAAAAACAAATTGATATTCAATGTTTATTTTTATAAGTAAGAATATCTGTATTATGCAGCTAGCTTGTTTTCAGAACATCACTAATACTTTCAAACAAAATAGTTTTAGGCTAAGTTTAACAATTTTCAGCTTGTTTATTCTTTACTACTATTTAAAAGAGTAGGTCTGAAGCATTTTTAACAATTCTTATGGAATATTCTTTAAGAATATTCTTTGAAAATAAAGAATCGACAAATTACAAGCATAAAGATTGTGCTTTAGGTCTTTGTCTTGAAATAATAATAAATAAGAATATTTTTAAGAAAAAATTCTGCAATTCTATAATAAATGAATTGGTGGAGCTTAGAAAAGAAAATATAAGTTTGGTAGAAATGTAATAAATGCAATGCTATAACAAACAATATCAAAATAAAGTACTTTAATCATGGATTTTAGCAATGCTTTTGGGCAGTCTATAGAAAATTGGAATCATTAGTATATTCTCAGAATTGTTTTCTTCATAACATCAACTTTTACAAAAAGTCGTAACAAATTGAAAATCAACACTCTCATTTGTGTTGCAATATATGGAGTTTATTAATCTATAGTTGTTGTACATCTACCTTGTTTAGTACAACAATAAATGATAGTTGAAAGCAATTCAAAACAACGAACAATGAAAGTGATCGAAAGAATATCAGTTAATATCATAATTAGAATTTAGAATTCTAAACAGTTAGAGTGAATGACAAGATAATATATTAGATAGTATACTAGATACATTTAAGAGAAGTTAGTAAAACTGATATAACTTATCTAACTTTATGAGTCATATGATTAATTCATTTAGACTGAAAACTGTAAATATAATTCCCAAATGAGGTATCATTTAAATGGAACTCTAAATTTCTAATCTCTTCTAAATCTCATACATTCAAATCGGAAAGTTTCTTCAAAAAACGTTTGTTAATAATAAATCAGTTTAAAAGTTTGATAATCGTATATGCAATTCAGTAGTACCTGTATATAGTCACCTAACCCAAATTACTGGAGACTTACAATTCACATCTGTTATAACGAGATCTCATTATGAAGAGGTAGTTACTAGTTCAATAGAATGTATTCGGATCGAATGAGTGCGTTCGCTATATCGAGCTATCACTGTACTATTATATGAATACTAGATTAAATGAAATGAATATTTTAGTTGTTAGATATTTGGAGAGCTCATTTAATGAGAGATTTTTGTCTTTATTTTTTGTAGTAGGAGTAAAACAATAGGGGATCATTCTGAGTTCAATCTGGAATTTATGATTATTTTATTAGGTAGTTTAGAACAGATTTTCTCATATGTAAAGTCTATTTACTATCTTCTCAACTACTATACTATGTTTAATAAGAATATTCAATCTTGCTCAAATTCGAGTTTACTTCTCTATAGTTACCGATTTAGAATAAAAGTCAGAATCAAGAACAGGCTTCAGTGGTCCATATAACTTCTCCATGCCTAATACTTGGTGAGGACGAATGCAAGTATGAGATGAACATTTACCATGTGCATATACTATGAACATTTACCATGTGCATATACTATGAACATTTACCATGTGCATATACTATGAACATTTACCATAAGCATCACATCAAAGAATGGCGGTTTGGTTTCAAGCTTATTTTAATATCATGAAATATATTCATTTATTTTGTAGCTATCGGAAAGAGTAATAAAATTTAGACAAATTTTTCTCTTCTCAACATAGCAATAAAATTGAGTGAAGAAAAGGCATATAATAAAAGATCTCAAAGCAATTCTCCTTGTGACTATAAATGCAAAAGAGCAGACAATTATGCAGTAGTATTTAAAGTATTACTCTCTTCTCGTTTTATATGTTTCAGTTGAAAGATTGAGAAGCAAACTCATTTGAATGAGTCGATTTTCAGTGAATTGGAAATGAGGGCAGTAGTCAATATTGAAATATTTTTAAGTTCTATATAGATTACTTCTTATATATGTTAACTTTAGATATTTTCTAGATAACTATTTGTAATATTTTAGTTTGAATATTATAGATTTTTTAGATTTCAATATAATTTTTTATATATTGAAAAAATATTTTTTATCAATGTCCAGTTCAATAGAGTATTTGATTAAACTCTTCTATCGATGTACATTATTGATAAATGAATAAGAATTTGATGTTGTTGGCAAAACTATTTGATAAAATAGTTGCACATCGTGTAGATTGTGGAGCTTATGGCTAACTCAATTTATTAGTATTTAGCACAAAAGTAATTTGTATGCATTTTATTCATTATTATTGCTAAACTTGAAATATTCATCTAATACTTTACTTGAGTGAAAATTTAGAGTCAATTTGGAAACTTATTTGATTAGTTTGATTTTTCAATCATTTAGAGGCACGAAATATATACTATTGAATTGGTAACTTATGATTTATTGTCAAATGACTTTTCGCAATACTTTTAGTGTGAGAGTATAGTTGAAAAGTTAATAATTCATGATAGCAATAAATACCTGTTGCTATGTCAACCTTTTTGTCATACCCATCAATTTTTCTTGCTAAATTTGATTTCTAGCTTGCTTTCAATGTTTCTATAAGTTTATTCATATTTTATATATTAAGATCTCTTTGTGAGCCTTTCATTATAATACACCACTTCTGGTTGCTATCAAGGATTATTAAATTTTTGAGTGTACTTTTCGAGGTAATTTTAAGATGACAGCTATGAGCATATATATTTTGAGCAAAATATTAACTGAATGTGATTTTGCAGTAAATTTAGTAAAAATATATAAATGTAGAGCTCATAGATTTAATATTTTCCCAATTGATTTCAAAATTGGTCAGATTGATGAAATATTACGATAGATTTTGCAGTTGAATCAATGTATCTAATGATATAGAATTATTCCATATAATAGACTTCCCGATGGATTCCACATATTTTGAGTTATAAATAACTTCAATTTTCACCTGATTTGCTTTTGATAAAATCTTTTCTCAACGAGTAACAAGCCATGAGAAGAAATGATCTTTCAAAATCAAAGGTCAAAGTTGTAGATATCTATTTGATGTTTATTGGCAAATAATATTTAAAGATTTACTAGTTATTACTCTTACACTTTCTCTAATGATTTCTGATATTGAATACATGTTGAGCTAAGTTGAAGTTTTGATAATTATATCGAAAGTTCACTTTCATTAAGAATAACTTAATCCCAATATTGAACCAATCAAATACTTTAATAAGTTATTTGGAATTATATTAAATGTTGACCACTTAAAGAGCTTATTATATAGAAATGATGTATCATTAATACACCAAAATATTCAATTTAATTGGACAAATCCTCAGATTATAATATTTTCAATTATTTGTGCTTAGAGTTCATTAGTTAGAATTAAGATAATTATCAAGATAGATATCAAGATAGTTACCAAGATAGAAATTATTAATAAGAAACTTATTTATTCTAGAATAACATCTAGAATCTTTATCGATAAAGTTCGGTCTCTTTGATTATGACTAAAACTTGTGCATTATAGACTAATCCGATTTTAATTAGAGCTAGCTAGCTCTCAATTGTTCGCTTCTTTACTTCTTGTCATCCTTTGATTTCTCGATTTATAGTATTTCTTCTTTCTACTAATACCTCATCATCTTCAAAATAATTATATTTTTTTTCAAACTCTAGTTGTTTACATAAGATTTTCTAACTCTTATAGATCATCTAGATAGCTCTGTATTGATTTTCATAATCAGCTCATGTCTTCAATGTCTGGATGTATTTGTAGCAATTCAATACTTTATTATTTGACTAAATAAAATGTTTAAAATCATAATAAGATATATAGAAATACTAAAGATATACTTCATTAAAAAGCCAACAAACACCTCAAATAATAGATTCATTGAAATAATTGAATCTGTCATAAGACTTTAATAGATTTCAAGTCTCTTCTAAATGACTAATGAGTTTGTAGGAATGGAATTTATTTAATTAATATACATTTAGACATTTAATAGTCGTGGATAGCAACCTGAACTGATACGTTGTGGTGGCATACCTGCCATCAGATAATAAATAATAATTATTATTATTAAAGTTATAGAATAGTAATCAAAACATATTAAAATCAAATATCATAACAAACTCATGTGCAACAATAATAAATCTGATATAACATACACGTTCACTTGTTGCTATGGTGCATCATTAAGTTTACAACTATAAATATATATATATATATATATATATTAACCTTACTTCAGAAACGATTTCTTCATCACACATATTGGAATTTTAATAATCTTTTAACTCCAATATACAGATTCTTCACTACTAGACTACTGAAATATTTACTCTTTTTTTCATACAAAACTGATTTGAAAGAATTTGATTTGAGAGCCAGAATTTGAAAGGATTTGTGAACCATAAAGAGGAAAAATGTCTACTGGACTGAATAAATGACTTCAAGCTTAAACAATATGAAACAAATTGCAAATTCAAACAACGATTCCGCCAAAATGATCAAAACAAATATAAAAAATAATAACAAAAACAATATTCTATCAACATAAAACTTGTTCTCGACTTAGCAATAAGTTTTAATGACCAAAAACCATCATATTTTCATTTGCTCTAATGTTTCAATAATTGCAAGTTCGTGAATAAGATATTAAACTTCAGATCTTTATTGATATATAGAACTACGTATTACTCAAACCTAAACATCAGTTTAGTTTGAAACAAGTTTTTCCACCTTTGAGGATCAACTTTTGAATACTTGACAAATGTCTTCAAATCAATTTAATTCACAATACATTAGACTTTTTATATAATAGCAAAAACTTTTAAAATTCTCAATCAACCAGATTCGAGGCATTAAATTGAGTTATGGCTGAAACGTTGGGAAAGTCATGTAAGAATTTTTTAGTCTGAAGAGAAAAGTACTCGGATTTAGGAAAGAGTAAAACTACAAAACAAGGCTCTGATTGCCGAAAGCAAGAAAAATCAACGTAAAACAAGTTATTCTTCTCGATTCTGTGGGTTCTGTGAATTCCTTGTATTCTCTGAATTCTGTGTATTCTGTAGATTGTCTGTATTCTGTGGGTTCTCTGATCTTTTCTTAATGCTCAATAACAGATTGGCTGAAAACAATTTATTTAGTTTGCGTTTCACGTATTTCACTCTCGAGCAACATCTGTGTAATCGCCAACAATGGATAAATGTGTCCATCACTCCAACGAGAAATAAGGCCATGAATTAGATGAAAATCATCAAAATCAACAAAATAGGCCTCGAAATCACTCTTCTAGCTTTTCTCTGAGCCTCCCTATAAATGCCAATCAAATCATTATTTTGATCCGATTATATATACCTTAACTTTTTTCCACACTTTTAGCCCTAAGGCTTCCATTTTGTTCCGTTTATGTTTCAACTAATAAAAACTTATAACAAATCACGAGATTCTTCAGGACTAGCTTTTATTACTTAAATATAGGGTCAATTTTTAGTTCGATGTCATACTAAATCAGATTCTTATTCTTTACAGATTTGAGTGAAAATTATAGTTTGCTGGCTTTATTTAACATATTTTAAATTCTTTAGGAATTTTAAATTCTTTAAGAATTTCAAATCAAATAACTTTAAAAAAGTTTTTCGACTGAACGAAAGCGTGAAAGAGATTTGACTCGTGAACGAAACTGAATCGAAAGTTGAGATACTATCAGATCGATTAGTGAATAAAATTTATTGCTATTTTCCACTGATGGCTATATAATGATATCTATGGTGAGAGTTTGGTTCTCACTTAGATCTATAAATCTTTCCAATAGAATTAAACTGTAGAAAAACTTTTTATCAGTCAAGTTAAATAAAGTTTTGATAGAATTCAGATTGGATACAAGAATTCAGGTTTGATATGAGAATTCAGGTTGGATACAAGAATTCAGGTTTTATATGAGAATTTAGGTTTAATACGAGAATTCAGATTAGATATAAAAATTCAGATCGAATTCTTTCATGTTGTAGTTTATTTCAACTCAAATTATGCGCAAAATTTCTTTTAAAAGCTAATCTTATTATAAACTTATTCACACTTTTGTATTGATCTTAAACTTTTACTCAAGTATTTGAATTTGGATTATAAGGGAAAAACGCTATTGACGATAATATGCATAATAATACGTGAAGTATATCTTCTCAAAACACTTATGCCACTACTTCAATACTTTTACGTGAAATTTTAATTATTTCTCGTCATTTTGTTCGCTTAGCCAATTGAGAATTAACTCAAATTCAGGCCTAAATCTGAATCAATCAATAAGTTACCAAATGTTTACTTAATGTTTACCGTTTCAAAACAGTTTCAAAAAAAGTAAAATTATCTATCAAACAAAAGTATTTTATATAAGACCAGAGTTCAGACACTAATAGTCAATGAGGAATAATAAATAGCAGAGAATAAAGTGGAGGAAGTAATTGAGTAGATCCTGAATTTCCTTTAATACAGTATATTATAGTAATTATGTGGTATAATGACTAAATTAATACTAATTAGATGAACGGAATAATCAATTTTTAATTAAAGCATTGCAACTCTTCTTTCACTTTCAACAATTTCCGCTTTATTTCTTCCATTCATCTAACTAACTATTTAATTATTTATTATATCATTTTGATTAAAACATTCATAATCATGTTTAAGCCAACAAAATCGTAATTTATTTTCTCATCAAAGACTAGTTAGCTAATTGCATGCTTACAACTGAAAATTTCTATCAGCTATATATTCAGTTTGGTGAGCATGATGATAGAATTACAAATCTATAATACTCTAACTCTATTAGAAATAGTAGACTATCTTATACTTTAATAGTTCTATGAGTATCTAAACAATATTCTAAACAAAATGCTATGAAATGCTGGTATTTAGTCAAGAATATTCTCCTTATCCAATCGAAATAAGCAGAATTGATCTTTTTTACAATATGTCCGAAGAATGTTGTTGAGAATGAATAAATTCATAGTTTGATGTTTGAAAGTAGACGAAAAAGTGGTTTAACAAAATAGGAGAAAATAGGAGAAAATATGTGACAGGATGACTTCTATTCCATATATTTATCCTTATCTAATCCAATATAGCATATGGATAGTGATGAATCATTATTCAGCACACAATAACTGACTTAATGCCAAAACCGCACATTAAAATAGTGATAAAATGTGTCTTGAACACTTGAAGAATAAGTTATGCATTGATAAAAGTTATGCACTAAAAAACATTTTTCTATTCATATGTTGTAATACTTGAACAGTGAATCAGAATCAGATTGAAATGATTTATGGCAGAAAAAGTTAATGTCAACCTTATCACTATAACATTTTCAAATAATATATTAAAACATTTTTTACTCGAAAATATACTCAATTTTCTATTAGAATGTCTGAAGATAGAGAAGAAATTTTAATTTCCTTTTCTGACTAAATTAAAATAGTCTTTTGGGTCAAAACTTTCAATTTTCAACTTTTCTTTCATGTAATTGATTTTTATTTCGAAAACTTTTCGACTCAAATAACTTCAAAACTGGAAGTCAATCAAGTGAAATCTTTTAACAAATCAATATTACTTTGATTTTATGAATCAGATAAAAACAAGTGTCTGTAGAGCTGATGGAAGAAATGTAGACAACTTATTGGAGATACTTACCTGTAAAGCATTGATGTGGACTTACCAGCAACACACTGATATATACTTACCAGCAACACACTGATATACACTTACCAGCAATACACTGATATATACTTACCTGTAAGGCATTGATGTAGGCTTACCAGTAAAGCACTAATATATACTTACCTGCAAAGCACTGATGTATACTTACCTGAAAAGCATTGATGTATACTTACCTACAAAGCATTAATACATACTTATCCATAAAGTATTTTGCATTGTTATTTAATGCTATACATAAAAGTATATCTTAGATGATTGCAACATATTTTCAATGATTCATATTTGGTAAATGGCAATCAAATTACAATAGTAAGAGCAAAATGTGAACACGTGTTATCTTATAATCGATTGATTAACTCAATTTATCATAAGTTTTGCTAAGACGTGAGATTTGTTCTCCTCTAAACAAGTTCCAGCTTGAAGTTATTCCAAGTTGAAGTTATTCGGACTTGAAGTTATTCTAACTTGATGATCTATATTTTTATATCAGATATTCCCTAAATTGAATTTGAAATGTTTCGGAATTCATCGACTGAGAATAAAGTAAAGCAAAAGTAGTTTTGTTAGACATTATTTCTTATAGCTTTCATAACATGACATCAATATTCATTTAAATTTTGATATTCTTTCAGCTTTATTGTACATCTGAAACTCCATTAGAGTTTTAAGTTTCTACTCTATTTTCAAATAAATACTTTGTCTTTTGGGAGTTCTACTAGTTCTCTAATTTTCAGTATTGATATGTCGTTGTTGCTCAAACTATTTCATATTTTGGCCCATTCTTAAGTTCTTTGTTTTAAGAATGCTCTCGTAAGTCTTTTTAATTATATATTATTTGTAGAAATTTATTTTGAATTTTTGTAAATTTTTGAATTTTGCATTTAAACAGTGAGAACATTGTCATTTTGAACTTATAGGTTCAGCCTAGAAATGTCAGATGTAGAATACCTTATACGAAATGGCCCAAATGTGTGTTTTCAGTTCACACATCTATGTCTAAAACCATTAACTGATAATGTAGTTGCCATTTGTAATAACTTAAACATTTGTTCAAAACATAACTAATATAGAAATTTGAAGTAAGTATAGCGCTTAAGATTCACTAGGCTTGAATTTTCTGCTAAATTAGATAACTCTCAAGTTATGCTTTTAAATTATTAATACTTTATAAGTAATTTTATGATCCAAATATGAGCTCGAGTTGGAAAATGAGCCTTATTTTTAGAAAATTGACCACACTTTTAGAGATTTTTGCATACCATTTCCAGAAACAAGTGCTTTGAATTGATGTAGGAATTATACATTAAGAATTCTATTCTTGTACTCAGGCGGTTATCATTTTGTTTCTGAGCAATAAATTCAATGCTTACCTCCACGTCACCGCTTTCCAGACTTTTTGGGCTCGCGGATCACTAGTGATCCGGCAGATCAAGTTTGGAGACTTGCTCGATACTATTAAGAATATTAGAATCAAACTAATACTAGGATGGTTACTATCATTAATAACATATTCTATGATAAGAAATTAGCTATTATTCGAAAATTTGATATCAGTAGGTGAATTCAAAAGAATTGATTTTCACTATCTACCTAAATAGCATCTGATTTCTTTTAGCAAAATGTATATTATTAGGACTGAATAAAAGTTTTCTAAACTTTTCTAACGCACCTTTTATTATGAAACTAACTGAATACCAGATGAATAGAAAAACTTTTATACAGAACTACTTATACAGAAACAGAATTTCAAATCATTCAGGATTGACTTACAAAAACGTTTATTGAACTTTGAAATAGTATTTATTATTGATAGTGTTCTTTATGATGCTAATGTTCACAATTTCATGCCTTCTATGTTTGAATTCTTTCAATCGATTTTGATTGAGTCAAATGTGAAATTAAAGAAGATTATGTGAACATCTTAATAAGAGACTAGAATTGATGATTATATATGCGATAATCAATGTAAATCAATACAACTTAGAATATCTATTTTATTCATTATTAAATAGGCCAATGACATAAATGATTATTCTTCATATATATTATTTTTATATTTTAATTATAAGAAATATTTAAATCGAATCATGATAAAGTCTATTGATTATTGTAAGACACATCAAGTGCTCACAAATGAATTCTTTCATAATCAATTATCTATTTTTCAATTAATTTCCTATCTATTGAGATAGGGCCAAGCTTTGGTAAGATTTTCATAGTATCTTTACTTGGTTTTATACAAGATAACTCATCTCTTACCAAAATCAACTATTTAATGAACTCGAGACTGATCAATATCAGAGACTAATTGACTGAATAACAAAAGCAACATGATCAAAATCATCATGATCAAAATCATCATGATCAAAATCATCATGATCAAAATCATCATGATCAAAATCATCATCTACTTAATTAGAAATTTAATTCTATTAAAGTCTTAATTCATATTAATATACATTGCTCAACATAGTGACTTACTAATATTTATATTTCAAACTAATTCATTAGGTTATAAATGAATAAGATCAAGTATTTTCACTATCATTTATATGTGCATCTATTTGATTGGTTCAATTTTAAAGTTTATATACTTATACTTATACTAATTTAATAGTTTACTTTCTTCTCATAAATATTTATTCAATAAAACAAAAAACTATAAGAAAAACAGTTTTCTTCTCACTTCAAATATATTGGACTACATAGAGAAAGAATGGGGACAAGACTAAGTTCAAGAGTTAATTTAGTAACTATGTGGCTAGTTAACTCAATTATTCATGTCGTTTCGATTGTCTGACTTGCATTCCGATAAATTTGGGTAATAGTTGATCAGTAATACTTAGAAAATAGCTGAATATAACCGCTCAATCTTCTCAACGTTATTGTTCATAACTAATTAAATATAGAATGTTTCATGTATCATGTTTCATCAAACAAGTTACTCTTCTTTCTCCTTATTTGTTTTTTATAGATTTTAATAGAATAGAAATTCATTTTCAAGAATAAAATTAATATTTTTACGTAAATATTGAACCTAAGACTAGTTTGACAGATAGGCTAATTTTTACTTAAGGTGATCAAACTATTTGAAAGAGTTATACAAAATATTGAAAAGATTGATTGAAAATATTGAAACAATGTTCAAATTGAAATTGATTTCATAGATTGAGATGTGTGTTGTGCTGTGAATTTGATGAAATATTATTTAGATTTTCAACATGTCATTAATTATCTACATTTCGATTCTCTATACGTTCATCGAGTTTAATAATAAAAATTGCGAATTGCGATCACGTTTATCAACAATCAAACAGAGAATTCGCACAAAGAATAGCTGCAAAAATTAAAAAGAAGACATTCAGACAAATAGAAGTGAGTTAAGTTAAAGATGGGATATGAGTAAAGTGATTGTCGCACATGAAAGATTGTATCATCAGCTGATTGTTATACCGCTCAAATAAAACCAACGGGTATCAGTTGAATTATTCAGAATTATTCGATATTTGGAGCTGCATTCTAAAATCAGTTTTACTTTTTTTGCTTTCTATTCATCAATAAGTTAACTCATAATCACAATTTTGAGCAAGGCTAAAGTTCGAAAATCTGTTTTCAAGATTAAAACCAATCAAGCATAAACACTGCGAATCTGATAGTGAAACCAGTTGTTAACAAAGCCTATAGAGTTAGTTGTTTGGAAAGTTTGTGAAGTATAATGAGGTTGAGTAAAACCGCAAATTATTATAATGAGCTCTTATGCGTTAATAATTGTTAGCTTATTGAAATTGAGTTTACTTTTCAGATACAAACTGCTAATACTCAGATATATGTACTATATATATACTAATTCAGACTTTTGTGCTATATCTAAGCTGAATTGGTTATATTTATAAATATGTAAATTACATGCTTAAAGAGTATATTATGATTCTAAGCAATTTTCCAGTATCACTTCATATGTTTTTAACCACTCTTGTCAACTACAGCCAACTACCATCTCAAGTTATGGCAGATTGAGTACAGGTCAAATGAGAATACTTTAAAATTTGTTAAGTATCATTATATATTCATTTTTAAAATTAGATTTGTTGAGTAATTTGATTTCAGTATAAATTTATTTGAGATTTTCTAAAACAGCTCTGCGTTAAAATAGCTGCTGAATTAATCAGATATAGGTAACTGTAGAAAAGCGAACTGATATTACTTGAAGTCAGCTTGAGAATGATTAGAAAATGAGAATTTCTGGTCTAGTACTGATCAATATTGAACATGTTTGGTTATAAGAGATATTCTGTAATATTATTTTGTTTTTTACAATATGTATTAAATTCAGCTTAACTGTATGAAGTATATATCAAGTAATTATTTATTATTCAATCAGGTCTATAAGATATGATAATTTTTCATACATTATAAGTGAAACAGTTCGTGATTAAATAAATTAAGTTAATTCATAACTTAAAAGATGTAAATTATTCAGTAATCAGCTTATTTTGTAACTATATACTAACAGAATACTAACAGAATAGCAAAATGAAAACTGAAAAAAATCAAGTTTCATCCAATTGTAATAGCTGCAAGTGATTAACTCAACAAAGACTTGAAAGATTGATTTGGAAACACTTGAGTAATTATGTAATACTTATTATGATACTTATTAAAATAAATTGTCATTAATAATAATTAATATTTAATGTGTAAAAATAGCTATAAATATATGAAATAATAGAAATAAAGGCGTTATAATAGCAGAAATGAAGTGAAACATTAAAACTGTCATTTGTCTCATTCATAAAAATAGTACAATCAAATTCTTCTTTAATGGTTATATTGATAGCTTTTGCCTTTGTTTTCACTTATTATGTCCTAATTCTACTCTATTTTCAATTAATGATCACTAATGGCTGTAAATTTCAATGAAGCTTAATGATAAGGAATATAAAATTAATATAAAGCTTACTAACTATTATTACTTTATTTCTATTTCTAACTTACAATTTTAATTATTAATTCTTATTCTTTACTTATTATTCTTCATTTTCATTGATGCTCAATCAAAGTCAATATATGTATAGAAACACTAAAATTCTACTATTGATTGCAAATAGAGTCCAAATATTGATTAGGAAGAGAATCGAAAATTTGCATTGATTTGAGAGAAAGCCAAAAATAGCTCATCAGTTAAAGGAGTGCAACTAAATTATCCTAACCAAAACATCGAACGTTTAACTCAGAATAGCTTTAATTCAAATGCCTTACACGAAGGAACAATTGAATTATTGTGTATACAATCTATGTGTTTGTCTAGTATTTTTAGGTATGCTTAAAAATAAATATATTTATTATTATATAGTGTGATAATGAATTTTTTTATAATCAAAATAACCAGTTTTGAAGTTAATAATTGATGGATTAGTGCACATAATAGTATAACAAATATAGTTTGATTATATCAAATAATTTCATAATAGAGAGATAATTAGGTATTCGAATATATGCAATATGAATTAAAATTTAAATATGAGAATTGTTTTTCCTTCAAGATTATATCCATAATAGTATTGAACACTTTGTATTGAGCGAGTATCTTATCATTTGTGAGTTAATGAAATAGCATCAGATTGATAAATCCTAAACTATCCAGTACGGTATGTCTTAATCAGGTAGATACTAGAATAATAAACTTAGAGACTTAACAACCCTTGTAAGCAATCAGAAGTGATTACATGCTTTCTATCTGATCATGATATTGAAGATATTAAAAGATTTATAGAATATTCCGTATAGTAATTAAAGCAAATTATAATTCAAATTTGGCAGAATTCATGTGTATTACGTGGAGGTCGACATAGCAACAGCCTTAGCAACAGCCTTAGCAACAATATTTAGGTGTTGCTATCATAGATTATTAAGTTCTCAACTGTACAATATAATAGTGTAGTCAAATGGATGACAAGGAAGCTGTGATTGCATTCCTGACTTTGGTCTCTAGATTAATTCTCAGCGAATAAAGACTTTGATACCAACGTAATAAAGTATTCGGATATAGTCTTATTTAATCATTTCTATTCGATTCAATTGACTCTGAGTTGCTTTAAGACTATCTAATGAAATGTTTGCTTCAAATGTATTTGAAATGCTTATTACATGCAGTAAATGTGCTCTGAATAGTAATCTGAATAGTAATCTGAATATAATATGAGACTATTTACTTTAAACGAACATTTTATAGTTAGAATAATCGTTTATTTCATAAGTACCTTGTTTCGTTTTAACAATAACTTTGTATTCTTATTAACTAATTTTGCTTAGTTTTTATATACCTCTAATTTCAATCTTTTTTTAATTAATAGCTAAGAATTTGGAATTAAATCTTAAGTGAAAGTCGAGTTAGAAATTTTCAAGCAAATTACCTTCATTGACAATAATGAACTTTTTCAATGATTTTTTCAATGGATATTCCAAATCAAGACAAAAGCGTTAAATAAATAATTTGAAAAATTAATTACGCAGAAGTAAAGGTAAGATAATGTCAGTGAAGTAGGACAAAAGCGTGTGAAAAGATCATTGATTTTCTGGATTTGGCAACTGGTATAATGATTATTATTACAACATTTTTGTCACACTTCTCTTGGCTCTCAATATAGCAGATCATGAATACAATTACAGATAAGAATAGGAATCTCATTATAACTCAGAATATAAAAGAATGTCACATAAACTCATTGTTCGCTTGAGTAGATCGAGTCAAACTGCTCTGAATCTGAAGTCAAACTTGTTTGAATCCCACGGAAACCATACTTTCTAAAATTCTGCTCCTTCTTTATTATTAGAACTGATTTTCTTCTCATCAGCAATCATATGATTCAAGGCATGAGAACTGATTATGTGTTGACTCGATTTTGATTTAATTGTAATTATTTTCATCAAATCAATGCTTTGGATAAGTAGAACAAAGATTGTCTTTGCACTCATTAATTCTATTGATATAAAGGAATATCTTATGAATTGATGCCTGAAAGAGAAATCTGAAGGCATTGGACTTAATGATAATTATTTATAGATAAGAAATAATTTATTCAGTTTAATAAAAATCATAGAATAAATGTAAGTATGATTTTATGCATAGAATTGAGTGAAAATATTGAAAAACAATTTAATTAATTGACTTTATTTAGTATATTGATAGAGATGTTGTTGCAAATTAACTGCTATTTTGATATTTTTGTGGCTATTTTTACACAAAAAAGTTAATTTCAGCTCTTGTCTAAACTGTTATCTTAATACCCGTTCAATAGTCATGTGAAAGATGACACACGAAAAAAGTCAATATTAAGCTTAATATACTTCTATGAATGCAAAGAGACTATAGAATATAGTTTGGAGAACTTTAACTATAAATTTCAGCTACAATAATATAGTAATAACATAATTTCAAAGTTGAAAATTTCACTCATTTGAACGATGCGATAGATCGAAAATCAGAAAATTAAAACTAAACTTTTATTCATTACTTGCATGAAAATTAGTCTCAATATTTTAGTTCAAAACTCTTCGCTTCGATTTATATAAAAAGTATCAGAATTTGGCAGTTTCTCAAAATTCATTTTGATTACTTCAAGATGGTATAAATTTCAAATTTGAATTTAATATCGTAATAATGGTATCAGAATCAGAATTATTTGAAATCCAATATTCGAACTATAAGGAAAATAATTTGATACTTACATTAATTTGAAGGAATAGCTTACATCAAAGACAACGAAATGTTTGTTCTGCCGTTCAGTTTGACTAATGGTATCATTTGTTTGTGCGAAGAAGCATTTGTAGAATTAACTGGAAATAAGTGTGAGAGAAATTAGAAGGAATAAGAATACATATACAGTGTATTAGATACAATTCTTACAAAAAATTCTTATGAGAACTTTCTATTCTTGTAAGAAATTCTTGTAAGAATTTTCTATTCTTGTAATTCTATTAAAAACTATATTATGAAACTTTTATTGATTCTTTGTAATATAACTTTACTGATTGACTCAGACTCAGAACCAATACTCGAAATTTTCTAAATAAAACTTCTATTGATTTAAGAGTACAGAAACTCAAAAATTGATTTAATCATCAATAAGTAGTTCAATACTATTCCTGTGAGTTTCGGTTAGTTGAGAGTAATAGTAATGATTGAGAAAACAATTTGAGACATAAAGTTATTTATAGATAGGGCTCGGAATAATATACATCTATTATATAATTGATCAATGAGAATTGTTAATTTTTGAAGTCGCCAATCAAATGAAAGGTTAATGCACATATTCCAAGCCTTATTTACAAATCAACTAGATGAATGAACAAGCTAATTTCGCAACAAAAAAATTAATCAATTTCTAATTTAGCAATCTTTATGGTTTGTTTTGTTAGAACTGCACCAATAAATTGAACAACAAATAAACCAGACAATAAGTCAAATAAAGTAGTTTTGATCCAAAGATAACTCAAATATCAAATTAGTTTTCATAGAACTCGATTAGTTGATTTGTAAAAGTAAACGATCTCTTCTATTCATCAAAACAACTCTTCCAAAACTGTACGCAGAAGTTGAGCACTCAATAAGAATCTCATGGGAATCGAGTAGAAAATGGGTTTCTACGGATCATATTTTGATACTTTTCTATCTTATATATCAGTCACATAGAAACCGTTGAATTTAGTTTTTATTATAAAACATTCAATTCTTAAGTGAAGTGCAGATGGTTTCGTATTACAAACATTTTGAAATACTGATCATATTTGTTATACTTGATTGAAATTCATCGGTACTTATTTGAAGTAGATTTTATGGCTTTAACTTTCATCCACTTATATAACATGTCTGAGTTTACCCAAGAATTGCTATCGATTATCTAATTAAACTGCTATGAATCGATAATTATTTTAGTTTAATTTTTATGTCTTATCTTTCAACTCTAACTGATGATAAAGTCATTTTGAGCAATAACTACTGTTGAGTTATTTCAGTCAGCTAAAGATATAAATTCGGCTGCCATACATATTCGGCTGCCATATTTGGCCGCCATATTCGGCTTATTCGGTTTGACCGAAAGATTTTATTGAAATTACACATTTTGGAGATCATTCGGCTACAAAAAAATCTTAATATAAAAATGTATAAAATAAGAGAATTTTATTAATAATTGAATTCAGTTTGTGACCGAAATAATTCAGCACTAAAATAATTGATAACTGTATGTATGAGTTATTGATATAGATAAAGTTTGAGAACTGATTAGAATGTATGACCTAAAAATTGGACGATATCTGTCCTAAATACATATAAATATAACTAAATAGGGTAGTAAGCATAAACTAAATGAGTACCAAAAGATCTAATAGAAATGCATATGAAATCACTACACATTACTGTATTTGGCGCTGACATTAAGTCAGTACATATAATAATATAAATCAAATTTACAGTTTGAATAGAACAATCGTTTTTCAAACTAAATTCTGACTGAGAATCAGATTAGGTTAGGTTGGGTTAGGTTAGATTAAAAGTGAGAAACCAATCTGTAGTTGATTGAAAATTTGATTTTCAATAATAAGAAAGTCTTGAATAGACTAAGAATTAAGAATTTTACGAACAAAGAATTTAGAGGAACAAAGAATATAAGAATTTGAAGGAACTGAGAATTTAGGAATTATGCGCTTGAAAAACCAATACTTTAAAGGATTAACTAATTTGAAATTCAGAAAATTTATAAGAAAAGAAAAAGCTTTGTGTAGTTTTTCTTCTAAACTTATAACTTTATAGAAGAAATTTATAATAAAATTCATTTATAATAAATGGAGAGAGAATTCTGCCAAAACGCTTAGGTTAGCTTAAGTGAGCCTAAACTGCACAAAACTCACTCAAGAAGAATAAACGTTTATGGTTTAGATCTGATCCTTAAGTTAACATATTTGCTAATAAGGCAGAGTTGTTGAGTACTAGACCAATTTATGGCTAAAGATGAAATTTTCAGTTTATGGCTCTTTATATTATCAGTGCACTTTAAATCTCTTGTCGATATTTGTTTGCTTTACTTCAATTGTCTCATCTATGTTTTTCATACAACTATTTACTAAATATATTACGTAATTTACTATATATGTTACGTAATTTACTATATATGTTACGTAATTTACTATATATATCACGTAATTTAAAAATACTTCTCTACTAATATATTATCTTATGGTTATTCTAAATGATGACTAACAGATATCTTATTTAAATGCATGTTATGTTATCTCATTATCTTCATTTAGCATTATATCTATTTCATAATTGTATTTCATGAATCAGATAACTTAAATGATAAAGATTCATTAATTTAATTATTCATTAATGATGTATATTTAGAATCTGAAGGTCTGTTTGTCTGAAGAATATATATCAGATCTTAATTCTTGAGCAAGCAAGCTCAAGCAAAACAAAATAAATAGCTTCTAATCGCATGCACACCAATATATTTATTAATCAAATTATAGGCAAAGATTTAGAAATTAGCCAATTAAGTAGACGTTGTAGAAGATATTCTTATAGAGGCTTAACTATAGCTCAGCGACTCATTCAAACGGATGAGATATAGGCTCAAACAACGAATATCTTTGGATTATATTAAGCCAATAATATTTCAGAAGAATTATATTTTCGGTCAAACTATTTGTTGTGATAGTGAAGTGTCCCCAAAATGAATTTCTCTGTGGACTGAACTCAGAATCAAACAAATTACTAGAACTGATTCCACTCGAGAGGATATGCTGACTAATTATTGGTAACTCCCTAACATGAGATCTAAACATATAGTGTAAAGAAAACTAATAGACTCAAAGCATTGCTCATCAATTTTCGAATTGATTGTCTGATCACTCAAATCATATGATAGACAGAACTAATTCTACTGAAAAATTAATTTTGAAGGAGTTTTTGTTTATAGATATTAGACCATAAACTTACAAATAATCTGATAATTATTTCTGAATTTGAGTGAAAAACAAACCTAGCCTAACCCGATTCAACCCAACCTAACCAAACCGAATCCGACATAACCAAACCTAACTCAACCTAACCCAGTTCAACCCAACCTAACCCAGTTCAACCTCAACCTAACCTAATCTAACCTAACTTAAAATTCAACCCTAGACTTGAATTGTGACTGAATCGTCATTAAACATAATTTATACTCTGAATTATTCTCACAATTAATGCCATATTTGAGAAGAATCTTTATTTGAAACTCAATATCTTTTATCTTCTGCAATAAATGGAATCCATTTTTTACATTTCGGATAATCAGAAAGTGATGAATGGTTCGAATTTTCTATTGAAAAAGGAGTTGATTTATAGTGAAAGAAACGCATACTTTATTCTGTCGTCTCTTTGATTATTGTTAAGATTCATATTTTTAGAGATAGAATATTATCCAAACATTAAATACAGAAGTAATTCAAATAAAGAAACCCTATTTGTCAACATATTTGTCTTTAGGATCTTATTGAATAATACTGTAAACTAAAAACAAGACTATCATATTCAACAAATAACAACCAATAGAAATGTGATCCGTTGACTCAACTTTGATTTATTGAAACCTTTGATTGCTAGACTCGTGATAACTTGAAGTTTATTCTTAGAGTTAAGAATTATACATATAGGTAGTTTTGGATGAATAAGATAGTTATAAGATAGTTTCTTTAAATTGTATTGTTTAAGATAATATTTGAGTAAGGATTTGATTTGAATCAAGGGATGCAGATAAAAGTTGAAGACTTTTAATAGACATGTGTATAGAAAGGAAAAGCTATGTATATAATAGTATTCACTCTTCAATACAAATTCTTTTTTATAGAGTATTTCAACTCAAAAGAACTAAATCTATATAGAGTTTAATTTAAAAATAAGAAACACAAATAGTTGTTTGACTTTACAGGATCTTAAAGAATATGAGGTTTTCCTTTGTTATAAACTAATATCAAATAGATTTAAGTTGATTATCTATCGATTTCAGTTCTATAAAACAAGTTCAATCTCATATATGTTATTAATTTTACAGAACAGAAATAAATTAGCTTAATTATACGATTAATATCTCTGGTTTGGATGTTTTAGGGGAGAATCCAACCTAATATAATGAAGATTCCTCTAACGCAAAGTTATCATTAATTGTAAATGTTCATTTATCAGAATGTTAATATTATAATTTATTCTAACATCTATTCACAGTTAATTAATCTTGCTTGCAATTGAAAATTTGTAAACAAGATTGTTTTTCAAACTTTGTTTGCCAAATGTAACAATAAATACGAACTAAAGCCAAATCCGTGACACAACAATTGATAGATAATATATTTACTATAAGAATCAAAAAAGACAATTTTCTTTGTATTTGAATTGGCTAAAAATATATGTTTAGAAAACTTACAACTGAAATCAAAATTGAAATCACGTTCCAATTGATTCATAAACATATGAATCCTGATTCTTATGAATTCTGTTTGAATTATAGTCACATATGAAAGAAAGAGAATTCAAATTTTAAAGTTGAAAATCTCTGTTACTTATGAAATGGTAGATATGATGCTAGATAATTTTAAAAATAGGACCACACATGTTTTGTAACAATAGATAAGAAAATATGCTTTGTCAACAAGAATTATCAGAAATTTGTCTTCATTTACAGCATTCATAAGTCTTCAATTGGATTGTAAATAAAGAGTGACAAGAAAAACATATTTTTCAATTTTATAAATATAAGGCAATAAGTCTTATATAGAGCTTTATTGATAATTCAACTCAATAACTGCTTTCCGAATAGTATGAGTGGGAGAATCAAACCTCTTAAATGGGATTCCACTCATGCATGATAACTGTCGCTAATTCAGACTTATATAACATGAGATTAGTTCACAAATTCATATTTATACTGAACAAATCGCTTAAATACTGTTCGAGCTCTGACGATTTGATAGATTATTAATTTGAAATAAGTTTCGGTATATATTGCAATGGATTTCATGGTGAATACAAATACAGTTTTGAGATCAAATCTTTCAAACTTAAGAATTAAGCTCTGAATGACATCAGTTGATACTCACAATATAAAACGTCTTTTGAGGCAAAGCTTTTCATATAAGAATTTACGAACGATTATTAGTTTGTGAAAAAATAGGCTTTTAAAACATTTCTAAAATCTCAAATCCCGTACTGGGGTTTAAACTAATTCTATGCTATCGGTGCCGCTCAAATACTGCTTCCATTTAAGTGAATATTTTCGATAAAGATTTGAATAAAAGAGAAGTTGAGAGTTAGAAAGTTTTCTGCATTTATAAGAGTTAATAATGTATGTGAAGAACGTGTATGTATGCCATGAAATGCAATATCACGCGGTCTTTCAATTATTTACTGTGAATTTCATTATCCAGTCGAGAGAGAGAGAGAGACTTTGGATCATGAATACGAGTGGAGAAAATAGATCTTATATTAAACGCAGACGTAAAGAATTTTTATCTGAGTTATTCTATTGTTTTTCTTTATCTATTCTTATCTCCAAAGATTCATATACTGAGAAAGATTTCAAAGTTTAGTCAATAATATGAACTTAAATATAAGAATCATTGAATCCGTTACTCTGCAATATTTAGCTTTTGACTCAATAAGAATAGGAATAAATATTTTAATAGAATATTATTTTTCGGATAGTAAAGTAAATCCTCTGACTGAGTTTAAACAATTGGATTTTAATATAAATATATAGTATTAAGTTTTACGAGTTTGAATTGTGATTTTTTGAATTTTTGGAATTCTGAACAATCTGAATTTTTTAAATTTTTTGAATTCTGAACTTTCTGAATTCTGAATTTTTTAATTATACACTTTTATTTGCTTATTCCTATGCAAAGATCAAACTGAAATTACAGCTTAACACATAAACTCTCAAAGCATAAACTGATCCCAACTTATCATCCAAACAATAATAATGAGGAAGAGTTCAAATTGAAGTTTAGTAATTAGTTGAGAATAGCAGCAGTAAGAAAGGAGATTATTCAGACACAACTACTATAGGGATCAATTATGGAATTAATTGCCTAAAGCTAACTTTTCATATTAACAGTTAATTTATTATATTTTTTCTTTCAAGTTTCTCAATTAGCTATATATATATTAATAGTATGTGCATTCTGTATATTTTGTGTATTCTTTGTACGTATTCTGTACATTCTTTATACGTATTATGTGTATTCTTTGTGCGTATTATGTGTATTATATCCATTATCTCTATTATCTGCATTCTATGCATTATAACCAACTGTTGTATAACTTAGACACCAATTACATCACTAGATCATAACACATGACTCAGATTCGTTTCTGACCGATTTCTTATTATCTAACTATTAAAAAGTTCTCTTCTATATTAATATACATATTTGATCAAATCTCACTTGTATCGAATTATATGAACTTGATGAACTTTAATCAATTAGAGATCTACTTAAGGTGAAAATCTGCTTGAGAATTTTGAAGAACACTACAGGTTGTTATAGAGAACTCACGCAATTATATCAGATTCCATGCTTAACAAAGTTTAGAATTATATGAAAGTTCATACGATGCTTAACCTCGAAAATAGATATATATTTTCATTGGTATGGAATGAATTCATGCTATTTTGGATACTAGTTTGGATAATAGTTTGGATACAATTCTTTCCTCAAAATGATTGTCATTTATTCTAAGAAAACAAAATCTATATCTTAATAATTGAAGTTATATCTAAAACATAACTAATCAATAATCTAAAACTTATTTAATCATAACTACAATAATAAATAAGAAATAGTTCAATTGAGACTGAGAAAAATAGAATAACTTCAGATGAAATTCGCTCTCTTTTATTAACTGGATATGAGTTGAAACGGTTTGGTAGATAGAAATATAAAAATGAATTTGTATTCGTATGAGAGAAGAGAAAAGAGAATCTGAGGTAAGAAGTAGTTTGTAGTGCAATAGACATAAGTGAAGATATAACGGTATGGATATCGTAAGAAAATGACGTTTAGGAGGACAGATCTATTCATCTATTGAAATATGTCTTCAACGCTTTCGCTGGTTAAGTACTGAATACTTGAAATATGTCTGCAGTGCCTTTCGCTGGTTAAATACAGAATATTTTACTTGAGGGATGAATTTGAGAGAATAGACAGAATTTATAAGAGTGATACATATTTGAGAAGCTATCTTTAAAATATTCTCATTTCTTCTGTTCTACATTCCCACAGATTCATGCATTAGTACATGTTTATGAACCCAAAAATGACACTTCTGATAATGAGATCTTCATTTGTAGAAAATGGGGCCTCTAAAGAGTTCTGTGTGTGACATATCATAATAGAAGAATGAATATGTGTTATGTGTGATAGAGAAGAGGATGAGAGCTGTAGGCGTGAGGGAGAGAGAGAGAGAGAGAGAGAGAGAGAGAGAGAGAAAGAAAGAAACAGCCAAAGAATCACTACTTATATCATTCTTCTTGACCTTTTTATGCTGAGGTCAATATCGAGACATTATATTGACAATAAATGTGTTGATACAAAGCAAGCTAAGATAGCAAGAAATCACTAAAATATATCCATAAATTATTTTTTCTCGCTAAATCTAGTATCTGTTCATCATTCAAATGGTCTCTTAGAATATTTGATTGGCTTTATTTATTATATTCTGATTTATTCAGATATTGCTTTTGATTTTTGGATGTTGTTTCTGATTTTTGGATGTTGTTTCTGATTTTTGCACATTGTTTTTGAATTTGAGATGTTCTCCATAGCCAAAAATATGTTGAGTGAGGCCATTATGACTTAGATTCTGAGTTTAAATGATAAATTATTATGAATGTCCGAGTGGGTAACGATAGTTTTGAATATGAATGGTATACTGTAACCATAAAATGTCGGCCAAAAAACTGCATTCAGAACTTTTCATTGATTTCCAGCTAATTTAAATATGAACTTACAAATAATAGAATCATAATCTTTTGATTACTTACTTGTATCATTGAATGTTTAATATATTTCTATCTAACTTACATACTTTAAATTTGTTTAAGAATTTCATATGTTTAATTTGAACATAAGTAATCTCTTGAGAAGCCATTAGATTATTTATTCATACATGATTGTAAACTACTTTTGAAGTAACTTATATCTTATTTCAGCTCATATTAAAGAAAAGCTACTGGAGAAAATGAATTTATTTTTCTCTATTTTCAAGTTGATTAACGAAGAATTTGAAATGAAGTCTATGCGGGAATACATATTCGTTTAAAGTTATATTACAAATAAATGTCTAAAATATTTATCTTTAAAATATTCTCTGTAAAAATATCTTAATTGAAGAGATGCATTATTTATTTGGAAAATACATTTCACTGAAACCCTTCAGGTTGAGTGAATAGTCATGATCACAAAGCCAAAAAAGTACAAAACAACTATCATATTGATCTCATTAGATGATTCATTTCTACCAACAAATACCTTTGTTAGATCTCTTTATAAATGTTTGCTGAAGGTTTAGGACAACTGATTTCAAGTCCTCAGCGCATGATTTTAAGTAAGATATAAATAAGACGAGAATTTGTTAAATCCTCTTTTAATGAATATATCAGAATATTCGAGAATACATAAGAATTTTTGAAAATATGTAAGAGTATTCAAGAATGTATAAGAATATTCAAGAATAGATGTGAATATTCAAGAATATATCAGAAATAAGACGTCAATTAAAAGTTTTGAGAAATTCATATCTGAACTGAAAGAGAATTTTTCAACTAATATGACTCTAACATGATTTATCATTAAGTTCCAGATGATATTCGACTGGAGGTAAATAAAATGCAACTTTTCGATGAATAGCACCGAATGAATAGAAGCATTTTCTAACTGATAAGTTATATATTTTTTATTTACTTCTGATTTTAAGCCAACCATTGCTAGAATTTTATTTTTCAAAATTCTACTCGTCTTAAGATTCTTTCAGACTTCTTTCAAACTTCTTTTTTTCATTCAACTGAATCCCGGATTTATTTCGAGTTATGTTTAGAAATATTTTTCTATCGATAACTTTACTGAAATTCATGAAAAGTTATAATTTTAATGAGCCATAAGTGAGTAGGAGCTTAAAAGTGGTTCAAACAGGAAAGGTTTAGCAGAAATTATTTTAAAAATTGTTTCAAAAAGACTTGAAAATTTCAAGAAATTATTTCAAAAATTGTTTCAAAAATTATATCAAAAATTATTTCGATAAAACACTTTCAAAATTTCAAAAGAATGAAATATATTTGCAATACTTGACATATAAGACATAAAACAAAATATGAGTGTATACGCTATTTAAAAAATAATTATTACATCATAACCGAATCATTAGACCAAAAGAAACGACATCCTATTCTCTACTTATTCCACTCCTTGCCTAAAAACCTATACCTATTTTCACTACATTATTCTCATCATAAACATCATTTAGCTCTTCTTCTTCGCTTTATTCACTTTTTTTATTTCATGTGATAAACTCTTAGCATAAATTGTCTTCTCTTCCAATCGATGCTCTGAGTGACTATTAATGAATGGAATCTTATTTCACGAGTCGATGAGTTGAACCCAAATTATTAGAAATCATTTCAGATTTTGTTGATTCAGATAATTAGAAGTGAGAGTTAGGGTGAGGTTCAAGTAGTAATAAGATAATAACTGAATGTTTTATTAATTAGTACAATGTGTCAGTTGAGAGAAAGACATTCAAATTCTTGAAAGACATTCAAATTCTTGAATGGCACAAACACAGTCTATAGTCGTGACTCATATAAGATTTCAAAAACTCGACTAAACTGAACAATATTGACAAAAACAGCTCTTAAAAAGCGAGTCCTAGTGTAAGCACATGAATGCATTTCTAATGTTTCATTCAATTAGCGAACAATATATTGATCTGTAGAACAGAATAGTTGACTATTTCAGAATTGATCCATTCATTTATTCCCTCAAACCAGTAGTAATTGTTTCGTTGATTCGGTCGTATTTAGCTTTAATTCAGTCAAATTTAGCTCAAATTCAGTCATATTTAGCTCAAATTCAGCTTAAATTTAACTCAAATTCAGTCTCATATCAAAAGATAAAATAAATGCATTAAAATAAAAAGACTATAAAAACTCAATAAAGCATTAGAAAAGAGTTGAAGACTAATGAAATTTTGACTATTAGATGAGAAATTCATATTTGAAGCTATTATTCATATAAAATATTTGACCATCAAAGTCAGGTTTTATTTATGTAAAGTAGCCAACAATAGCTCATTACTTATTTACGCTCGAACTTGTACTAAATGTGCTCTTCTTGTTAGTGGTAAAACATTTTTAGATAAAAATCAATGTGTGTATGAGAGTGAGTGAGAGAGAGAGAGAGAGAGAGAGAGAGAGAGAGAGAGAGAGAGAGAGAGAGAGAGAGAGAATAATAGAACATTCCTATATATTCCTCTACTTGAGCATATTTTATTTACAAGTGACAATAGTAGACACACTTATATTCTGGTATTGTGTTGTTTTATCTTTTAAAGCATTATTGAGCGCTTATTTCTTAAATCACAAATCTGTTGAGATAATCAAAATCTAGGCTTAAATAAAAATAAACTCAAATGATTTCTAGTCTTAAATGCAGCAAAATTCTCTAAATAAGAATATTCTCCAGAAAGAATATTCTTCAAATAAGAATAGTTCTGAATAATGACAAAGTAAGATTTTAGTTCTAACAAACGTATTTGTTCTTTAGCATATATCTCAAGTTCGTTTCGTTAGTCTATGTTTTAGACCCTGAGGAAATGTGAATGAACATTTTAGTACTAATCAACTCAGATTGTCAAATAAATTTCTGACGGCTTTTATTCTGATTCTCAAGTCAAATTAGTTAATGAGTTTTGACTAAATTTATTGTGAAAACATTTCAATAGTTATTTTAAATTTAATTTCTGTTTGAACTTTTCCATTTGAAAGAATTAATTTTGTTCAACTTCAAGAATTTTATGCAGTGGTGAAGCTAGAATGGAGGTCAGGCGCACATATTCTTCAACTTCAATAGTACATGAATGACTCTATGAAAAAATATTTTCTAACAGAAACTTTTGCTTAAGTCACAATAATTGCTCGCACCTAAACATAATATGATTACGGAAGTGACAATAATAAAAGTTTTCATCTAGCTAAATTGCAACACAAAATCTGTAAAAGCTTAAAGAAATTTACGGCTTCGCCACTGACTTTGTACTCTTTATGATGTTATTACAAAGTTTAAAAGTTAGGTGTAATAAAAGACTACAAATTTTTCATTTACTATTTAATGCTATAGGGTGTCTGTAAAGTAAACTGAAAAGACACACAATAATTCTATATATGAATAGCAACAAGTGACTAGTCATCTATGTTAAACAAACTGTCAGTTAGTAATCATATGCAAAGATGAGGTATAAAAGACACTTATTGTTGTTTAACTAATCAAATAAAAATGATCAAAATTAAAAAGTTATGTTTCATTTTCAATATAATTCTCTATTTGTTTGGATCATTATTGAGTAAAAATTATTTATCATTACTTTTAGTTCCGTAAAATTGTAACCATCAGCAAAATTTCATATCAGATTAATTATTACATCATTAGCTCTAATCTTAAGCTCTGATAGACCTAAAAGCGGCCAAATGGTTGAGAAAAATAGTTGAGTTCAACTCGTCATTAGTTTGTATACAGAAATAGTGTTTGGATTAAGTGGAAATAAAGATGAGACTTAGGAATATTCTAAAAACAAAATTATACTAATTTTATTGGACCAAGCTAAGTTATGGAGCCTAGCTAAATAATAGAACCTAGCTAAATTATAGAACCTAGCTAAGTTATAATTAGCAAGCATAAAAAGTGCTTCTATAGAAAAACTAATGCTTTTTTATTTCATTCATCTCAAAAGAAGTTAATTTATTATACGTTTAAGAAAATTCAACTTTGGTTTGTTTCATTCTTGCCTCTTATTTTTCAAAGAAATATGAGTTTTGGTTCAAATAATGATCAAATGATAAGTGAAAATAGAGTAGAATAGAGAGATCGTGTTGAATAGACGCGTGAAAAACTAGCTAAAACAACCAACAGTACAATTAGAAGATTGCTGTCATTATTCAAAAGAAAGGGAAAACAAAATTACTGAACGATGACCAAAATGAATAGCTCACAGAATGAGAAAAGAATTATTTGCACTCACAATATTCACAAGAATATTCACAAGTATATGGCCACTAGTAATACATTTGAAAGCTTTTACACTAACTGTTGACTAAACAAAGAAGTTTTCTGTATGACTGCCACATAATATAACCAAAGTGTTGCTATAGCTTATTATTCTTTACTGTTATTCACCAGTATTTCTATTGGCAATGATATGGTTATTAGTTACTAACCAAGTATGTCATTAATATTATATAGCGTTAAATTCAAATTACTCTCTATATATTTCTCTAATTAACTATCATTTGAGATAACTTACTATAAAATATGATTCACTGCATGTCTATCTTTCAATCCTAAACCAATTTTACACCAATAACTTTCTATTGAATTTTATTCAATAGATTTAGTCAACATTTTCGTGTTTTTCAATGAAAAAATATTAAATTAAATTGAAAATTATCTCAACAAAACTCTTACTGAATAAACTCTAAAATCAAGTTCTGTCCGCACGAGTTATGATAGATATAAGAATCTTATATTTGATGTACTAATTGTTAACTTACTTTTATTCTCTCTGATCAGATTCTGGTGTCGTTTCCGTTGAAGCAACAGTTTTATGGTGAATGTTAAGTAGATATGCCAAAAAATACAAGTATCTGTTTATTGACCAGCAGAACAAGTATTACTGAATTTTGTAGATTCTGGTGTCACTACAAATAAATTCATTTTTGTTAGAGTTGTTATCGTTTTTGTCCAAAAACAATAAATATTACATTCTAATGGCTTTAATTTAAGTCACTGTATTAGTGAAGCGAAAAAACTTTAAAACACAATAGTTTAATACTAGTGATATGACTACTACAACGATATAATTTGCGACCGCACACAACCGACTAAGAGACAGAACTACGAACCATTACAATCATAGCTACCGATAGAAAGGATGGATAGATGCGAGTATGTATGTATGAATGTGCTCAGTTTGCCTATTGGCGGACACAGCGCCACACTATCACAGCTATCATTCATATAGTTATTTTGATGGCCACAATTTCTCGATAGTACTGCTTATTTCAGTCACAAAACTGTTAAATTCTATTGCTTTTGATTATATAATTGAATGTTTATAATTTTGAAATCTTATCGCTTTAAATTCGGATTATAAAGCAATTTTGCTCTTTAAATGTTATAATAAGTTTGGTCTGAAGTCTCTGTTTCGAGTTTTTTGTTTGCATGATCTGCTGCTTATGCGCCGATGTTCTTAATGTGTGCTCTCTGTCAATATCAATAACACGAACATATTTTTGCTCTATTTCTATGCCATTATAATAACTTGACTTTTATGATAAACGCAATAAAGAAATTAAGGCATATTTAATTTATCGGAATTAGTCGATCCATTTAGGACATAGTCTTAAGATTGAATAGACTTTTGATGTAAGCTGAAACTGAGAATTGAGAAAACTAGGATAACATTTAGAATTATCTATGTTTATTATCAGAACTATCTATGCTAATTTGAAAATTGTTTATGCTGAGTATCAAGGCAACGTTTCTAAAAAATATGTCTGATACGAATATTTGTTCACTATATTTTCAAATGGTTAAACATATGCCTAAAGTGGTTTTAGCTCTGATTCAACTGTAAGATATGTAAAAACATTGCATAACATTAAGAAATTTGTTTAATAAATATATATTTATGAAAAATAAATAGTATAACATCTCTTATACAGTCCTTTTTCTAGTGTTTATTAAATATATGAATGAATGAATTACTGAACATTTTAGCTCTTCTAAAGAACTTAATGTCTATTATCTGAAATGTTTTTCTCATGTGTTTAATTATATTATGGATAGAAGTGGAAAACAAAACAAAACTCAAACAAAACAAGCCAGATGATAAAATATTAAAATCACTTTTGGTTATGGTTTTTCAAACATATAACTTATAACTTTACAGTTCTCTAAATTTTTAAGGACCATCTTCAATCAGAACAAAACTTTTCAATACAACTAATTAAATTGAAGTAGATCACGATAAGTGAGTCAATAATTAATTTAATGAATCAATATTATCAACATAATAATAGCTTTGTGAAAACTCCTCAAAACATATATACAAATATTTGATTTTCATTCATTCCGAAACATTATTCGCAATATTGATATATTTGTTGCGAAATATAATTGAAGGTTTAATATATGAAAAATAATAATATTGTATATACTAACTGATAATGCTTTTAATATAAATCATGAGCAAAATTGCAATGCACTACTATATTAAACCGCAAAAAGCTTTCAGAATCAGATAATTATACGACTCCATAGCAGCTATGTTTACAACTTGTATGCAATTCACAAAATGCGTCTCATCTGAAAAGTTGTGCTTAATTAGAAAAAAATTGTTCATAACATAACAGTTAAGTGTTAATATGATGTCATTTTTCTACTATAATTAAAAACTGAACTTATATTCATATTCTAAATACAATTTAAATCTTTTATATACTAAAGCGGTCAAACATTCTTAAGACAAACTTCAATGAATTGTTTGTCTCTAAATTAATATTAATATTAAGTTTACACAACAATTGTTTTTAATCCGATGAAAAGATAATAAAAGTTTTTTTTCGATGTGAAAAACAAAAGCCTATTTAATACCGTTTTAGGAATTAGTTCATAGTAGGAGTCGATTCTCATTAAAAGAATAATAATTACCATAATATTCCTGAGACAACAAGAATGTGTGAACTTAATGTGTTTCGAGCTATTTGAGTCATATTATTATAAATGTTTTAATGCCTACGATTAATCCGAAATAATATGAGTAAAAACTTGTCAAATAGTTTTTATAAAACAATAGGGAATCGATAGACAGAAATAATGCATTTATGTTTTATAAATAAATCCAACTGTCTATAGAATATCTTTTTACTACTTATAGCTTTAAACAATTAGTTTGGGATATGTAATGGAGTCATAGAAGCGAAAAAATGACACTAAAAGCATTTGCAATGGAAATAGTTTGTTATATATAGAATTTTTCTAAATTGCTATTTACCAAGTATTAAATATTATTCTTCATAATTCATTATAATACGCTTATTAGCAATCTAAGCGAAATGCAACTTAAATACCAGTTCAGACTTAGATTAGACAAGAATTGAATAACTTATGCTAAGGATATAACTCGAATGAGTATAAGCTTAGATGAAATGTTTTCATAAGAGATTATAATTAATCGAATTCTCTGCTAAGTAAGCCATTAATTTTGTTTTATCTCGTGATTCAGCTCAGAAAATGACCAAAGTTCAACTAATTAGCCATGAGTTTGGCTCGTATAAGTCTTATCCTTTTTTGAAGCAATCTGAGCCAAATATGCTTAATTTGAGATGGTTTTCTATGCAGCTTAACATTACTTTCAATTTCGATATTCTTGAATTCTTAAATTTTTGAAAGGACAGATTATAATGAATAATTTATTTGAATACTTGGGCATATTTTCCATTTTGATGAAACCCTAGCAAAATGACTGGTCCTATCTTCTGAAATCTAACTAGCCTAGCCTAGCCTAGCCTAACCTAATCTAACCTAATCTAACCTAACCTAACCTAACTTTCTTTTTATTTCAGCCTAATATTTACTTTTCGAAACACATTCGTAAGTTTTTATTCTGTGAATGCAGTCTTAGAGATAGGAATAAATAAATCTATTCGAAAATTTTCAACCGAATAGCTTCTGGAGCCAATACAAGAACTTTGCGCCTCAACTCAAGCCTAAAGGTCTGACACTTAGTTCAGTATTAATTGTGCTATACTTGCTCTGATTCACACACAAAGTAAATGAGAAATCGTTTTCCCATGAGAATATTTTGCTTCAAACTAATCGTTCAGTTTTGGTAATGTTTTTAGAGTGTGTGGTGCTTTAAGGGGGTTTTAACTACATTAACGCGACCACTTCTTCAGAACTTCTTCAAACCGAACAAACATTTGAATCCAAGTTATCTAAACTAAAAGATGGCAAAATTCAAATGATTTTTCCAATCGAACAATACAACTATTTTGGTTGTTTATTCAAATCAAAATTCAAGCTTTAAGTTCTAGTCTTCGAGAATATGTTAAAATCATTAATAATTCATTTTTAGTCCTCTTTATACAGAATAATCATTCAGCAAATAGCATTAAAATAATGCTGTCATCACAAGATTGGCAATTTATGAGAACTAAGAAATTCAGAATCTGATAAATTCAGAATAAGATGATTTTCAATAGAATCATATTTTAGGCCAAAACATTCTCAATAGAGAATTGGATAAAAAATTCAGAATTAGACTTACAGTAGCTGACTTTTGAAAAATTTAGTTTTATTTTACATAGAATTGAAGTATTAACCAATCAATACGTTTAACAATGATTTTAACTCTAAAGAACAAATATTTGACCTTAAGTATAAAAGAATCTAATCAGAAAGTGAATACTTAAAAATAAACAGAATCAGAAAACATCACTCTTAATTCAAGAGAAGAATCTGTTTATTATTCACTTTTACTATTTGTAGATCTGCTCTCAAAATTCTGAATCGAACCCATTTTACAGCTATTCCATAGAAACAGTAATAATTCAAGAATTATCTGAAGATTTAATCGTGTTATTTATCAGTCTATTTGAATATGAAGTGAGCGTTTCCGACCTGCTGTCAAAAGTATAGACAGAATAACAAAGAGATTTCTCAATTGACTCCACCTTCAGCTAAATTAATGCAAAAACTATTAATTCTGATGTCAAAATCTTCGTTCTGCAACTCAATAAATTAAGTCCATTTCATATTCAAATAATATCCCAAAAATCAATGGCTTAATAAAAGCAGTGATATATAGAGCTCTGATAAATAATTTTTAGTTCATTCAAATTCCTGAATACATATAAACTTGAATTCATAACTGGTATTTGTTGAAGAACATAGTAATTATTAGGGCTCAGAATAGTATGCATTTATCATATAGTTGACCAATCAGAATTATTAATTATTTAAATCGTCTGATCAAGTGAGAAATTAGTTCATACACTCCGAGCCTTAGTTACTTCCAGTTATATCGTCGGTTTAATTTATAATTCTAATTGATTTATATATTGTGTGTCATCTATAAGTTTGTAATCTATTTAAGAAAATAATTTTATAAAACTTTCATAAATAACATTTAGATACATAGAAATACTTCTAGAAGTAATTGAAGCGTAAAAATGCATCTTTTTATCATTGAGTAGACACAGACATCTCGTCTACTTTATTTTGGGAACTCTAACATCAATATATTTACGTCAATTTCTATAAAATGCAACAATCAATGAGATTCTACTTTCAAATATACAGTCAATCAATTTAACTCTTATAAATATATTATATATATATATAATCTTTCAATCCTTTTATAAATGTTTAATCATTTGAAGACTTAGAAATTGTAAAACTTTTTGGTATAATTAGACGTTTTTACATACAAGCAAAGCTTTCAAAGCTTTCAAAGCTTTCATTATAAATGAATTTATATCTAAATATCATTAAAACTCTAAAGCGATATATGACTTTCAATAGAAAAACAGATGCATAGCTATGATATAATGTAAAAATCTAAAATGAGGAAGAATTGAATGATTCAAAATAGAGAAATGTTTGAATACCAGAGCTCCAAAAATGTAAAGCTTTGAAAGATGAAGTTTAGTGAACATGGATTATGTTTGAAGATGTTATAGAAGGAACTTTAATTTCTTATCCAATTTCGTTAACATGACTTTGAAAATATTTGAAAATATTTGAAAATATCTTTCGGAAAATATCTGAAAATATCTTTCGAAATATCTTTCGAAATATCTTCCAAAATGTCTTAATTCAATATTATTTCGAAGTATTTCAGAAAATCAAACTTATATCGAATTTCTGTTTAATATCAAAGATAGACAAACATAAAAAGCAAGAAATCGATTAAAAATAGCCTAAGAATTCAAAAAATAAAATAACACTTATTCTAAGTTTACAGACATTCATAAAGCAATACACACTCTAGAAGTAGTTCTCAATATCTATACTAAAATAAACTTCTAAACTCGATTGAATAAGAAAGACCAAATATTTTCTTCAATTCTAGAGTCAGATGTGTGTGTGTGTGTGTGTGTGTGAGCATGTGAGAGAGCATGTGAGAAAGCATGTAAGAGAGCCACAGAGCGATTGGATAGCATAGAATACTGCATAAGTAAAATAGACATATAAATGAATCAACTTTTTCTCATTGTTGCGATACCTTTCATTTTTCAAACGTTTTTATTATGTGATCCAAAACTATCGCAACTCAATCATCAAACAAAACAAGGGCTCAACTCAATGGCAATGCTGTTGAAAGGAGAAAGCATTGAATATATATAGTCTTTATTTATCATGCTATATATCAATAATAGTCTGACAAAAATTGAACTTTATTTCAATTTCTTTGAATGTTTGCTCAGGAATTGTACATCAAATGAACTTTTAGCTGAATATTCATATATTCTCATGTAAATTAGAATCAATTTTAACTTTCTAGGTGTGAGATAAGACCTTTCTTATTCTTAACAACAATTCAATTGTTCATCTTTTCTCAATTCTTCTTTTCAGATAATGAGAAAGTGGCAGAAGAAAAATAGTAAATGACAACCGTTTCGATGAGGAGATGGCCAAACATTTCTCACTTTTGGTATTCGCTGAATCGAAATTCCAAATAATACTAAAGACAAGTGGAAAAACTTTTGCTAAAACTTTTGCAATCAATTTGGAGAACTTATAATGTGTTTACAACTTATTTCAAACGATCCCATTTAACAGTTCTCACTAGTGATAAATGAATAAATTGTCACTTTTATGGCCATTTATGGGTAGAAATTATTTTCTAAATCAATTTTAACATTAGTTTTACACTAATTTTTTTTAGCTGATCGGTCATCAAGTAATGAAAACTATGTGCGATAGGTCTAGACTGCAGTCATAGATCTTATTCTGGGATTTTTCATCCTAATAGTTATCAGAATTATAAGGCATTCAAACAATTTTCTTTTTTGAGATGATATATGTACGAATCCTGTCAAAAAATCAGCTCCAGTAGTGTACGAAAGCTGGAGTTGAAACCCATTTGTTAAATCATTTGAAAATAAAATATTCATTAGGTTTCCCTCTATTAACACATTTTGTAATTTATTCACGTTTTATGTTTGGTTAGGTTTAATACATCAAAAAGTCTCTTATGTTTGGTGAATAGAAACGGATTTAATGAAAATCTAAATCTTACAGCATTTTCAAAAGTTTGTAAAACGAGAAGTGAATCAATTACAAAAAGAGCAAACCTAATGAATATTCTATCTTTTTAAGTAATTTAACATATACAGTATTACTTCTAAATAAGTACTCGTGGAAAGCTAATTGCAAATCTCTGATTGATTATCTTCATTGAATGTCAACTTCTATATATGGAGTAAACGAGAGACAAATCTAATAATAATAATAATTATAATTATAATCAATTTTTGATTATTAATTAATCATAAAATTCAATTTGTATATAATGTACGAAAAATTTGGCCAAGAATTTCATGAAGCAAATAGACATCTAAGTATACATAAATAAGCATTTGAAAAAGTAGCAATCTGGATGTATTAGTAAATGATTGTTTAAGAATAAATACTTATTTGTTGGCAAAACTGTATGTTAGTTAGATAGAATTACGCAATAGATGACTTGATCATAACAATTCTTATCCTCTTTTCGAATCATTAGAGTTATTCTAATTTGTTCTAATAAGCTTCTTCCTTATATTAGACAAACTTTCAAACAGATAATAAGCGGATTCACTAAATAACTAAAACTAAGTTATTTATCCTTTTAATGGTTGATGAGTTTCAAACTCATCAAATGAGAGAACTTTTCAGAATCTAAGACTTCTAGCTTAAGATCTAATCTAAAAATTGTAGCTTGAGACTTACTCATCTAGATTTTATAAATATTTTAGCGAAACCAACATGATAAGATCTTATGGGCAAAAATAATTAAGATTTGCACCCCATTTGATAATTTTTTGTAAAAATACTTTCTTTTTTTCATGAATCAACTAAATTCATGGACGCCTCATTTGAAGAGAAATGAGATAATTAAAGGAGATTAGGAATAAGCTCTTAGATATCATTCATACATAAAGCTTAAATCAAATCAATTTCGTCAGCGTAACTGCTACTATATAATTAACGTGAAGTACATCTAATATTAGTAATAATAATCCTCAATAGCAACTATATTTATAGAGATTTCATATCAGATCGGCTTCTTTCACATGGACAGTAAACCAAATAACAGATCAAGCTTGGCAAAAAATTGATCAGCGTAATAGAAGACTTCCATAGCAATGGTGTTTTCTAGTTGCTGTTGAGGATTATTATTTTATTGACTGTATATCAACTTTAATCAGCCCCAAACGGATGCGTTAACTAAATTTTCGAGGGTCTGGGAATTCATTTAGTACTTAGTATCATAGATGATCATATTTTGATATAAAAACGAGTCGACAATCATTCAATTTTGATGCTTCTCCTACTTCTTCATATGTGCCCTTTAGAGACCTTCAGATGTACTTAGAGCTAAATGTACTTTAGATGCATTGTTTGCTTAATGGGCTAATGATCTGATCTAAAAATCATGTTTTCTGAAGAGAAAATTCTTAATGATTTTTTACTTTAATATATAGAGATTGTATTTAAGAAGAAATCAACTGATGAATTATTTATTTTATACTATGTTTCTAGATAGTAAAAAATCATGTTTTACTGTTTAGCCAAATAATTCTTGAGAAAGTTTTAAAGTTACGCAGTGTGTGTGTGTGTGTGTGTGTGTGTGTGTGTGTGTGTGTATCGATCAGATTATTCTTTTTAACCATTAGAAACACAAATACAAGTTTAACTGCTATACAAAATTTGTTTTCTGAGTTTATGCTTTTTATATGAAAGTTGATTTTTCCTCTCAAATGAGCTAAAGATTCATGTATTCATCAGAATTCGTTATTAACAAAAGCTGTTTGTTTCGGTTGAATACAAAATAGTTAATGCAGTTCACATGTTATGCTATGTTTCAATACAAGTTTATAGTGGTTTTCAATAAAATACTGTCAAAAACTTATAGGAGCTTAACTAAAGCTTTTTCAAATTCAATCTATTGTATATCAAGAGAATTTCAGAATTTTAGAATTTTTATGAATTCTACCACTAATTAGAGTTTGCAAGAATTATTCTAAACTCTATTGATTATCATAAAACGATAGTTTAATAGTTAAAATTGATTTTATGATTTTATGGACAATTTGAAGCACATAAATGTATATGTTTGTTTTTGATACAAGCTTCAACTTTTGTGGGAAGAACTCAATTAATATATGAAATAAATATCACATACTCGTCACTATCTATTATGCATTCTTGTGCCACAGCTAAGCCTGACATCAAATTTGTTTAGATAATTATCATAAAATTAATTAAAAGAATACACAGCAGACTTTGACTGTATACGAGATCAATTTATTAAAACATTTTTTAATTATCAGATATAATTGAGTCAATGTAAAGGAACCCAGAATTAATTACATTTGTTTAATTTTACTGCTCTCAAACGTTTTTTCAATATCGTTCGGTCGAGTTGTGAATAATAATCAACCAAATTGAATGCATTTACAGAATAGAGAATTGCATTTAAAGAATAGAGAATTGCATTTACAAAATAGAGAATTGCATTTAAACAATAGAGAATTACATTTAAACAATAGAGAATTACATTTCATAAGATCATATTTTTAGATCATTCTCAAACTTCAGTTAAACTTTCATTAAATTGGGTCAACTTTTCAAGCATTTAGACTTTAGTGCAATAAATGAAAATTGAAAGATTCTCATTCTTTTTATTACTTTTCAAGACATTAGTTTTTAAAACCATAATCTTTTGTGAGCTATCTAATACTTTTCACATTTGGAATAAGTCGTTAAAAATATTAAAACTAATAATTATGGTCTAAGAATATATTTGTGAAGATTTCTGTTAAATCAAAATAGTTTTTAAATATTTACTGCGAAAAAATTTAATTTAATTCTCGATAAGTCATGGCTTAAGTGTTTTGAATTAGATTTGTATGTATTGTATTCTGAAGTAAATGAATTCTTCTTAAACTTGAAAAGGATAGGAAACAGGGATCAAAACATTTAAGATTGAAAAGGTCTCAAATCCAATTAAACTCAGATTCAAAATCTTACACACTTTTCAATGTTAGTGATTTCATGTTCAAAATGCGAACAAATCAATGCCTAAAAACCATGAAAAACAATAGTTTTGCCAAACCTTTGAAAATGTATTTTGTGTTTGATTTGAGTGAAGCGAATTGTTTCTACAGAGCTATAGGTTTGACTGTTTTTGTCAAAGTTTATGACATGCTTTGGGCTATTTTGACGCTTCAACTTTTCAAACATTGTAAAAATGTGAGACATTTCTATTACAGATATAAGTTTATTTACTAAAAATTGACAGTATATTTAGGATACTTCGCCCTATTCTTATGATAGTTTTGTTTGGTGTGATTTCAGACCAATCTATTCTTCACTTAAAGCCTTTGACATTTAAACAAGTTTTGTGTTTATATGGAATAAGCTTCACATTACTCAAAATTCACTATTAATTTCTAAAATTTGTCATTATATATATTAGATACTAAATAGATTTTTAAATAGGGGACTGAATTCATTCGATTCTGTATTCAATTCATTCAACTCGAACTGTATGAATGATTTACCTGAAATGAAGTTTGAAGTTTGGCATCAATTTATTAATAAATAAGCTAATAGTCATTTTGTGTGAAATTAAGGTACCAAATCGATGTGAGATAGCTATCGAACGACGTATAATGACTTAAAAAATAAATTACAAAAAGACCATTGAGTGCACCAAACCTCATAAGTGACATAAAGCAGCCAAAGTTCATTGTTATGTTTAATTCTGTGATGACCTTATGTGCTATTTATCGTTCATTCATTACAACATTGTTACGTGATTTGCTGACTAACGGTATTGATATGAGTTGTTTTTATTATAAATGTAATTTTGCATAAAGTATAGTAATTGAGCCGCAAATATAGTACACTTTGTTGAATATGCTAGATACACTAGATCGATCAAATAAAATGCTAATTTTTAGATAGCTTAACAATTGATCAGTTTTTCCATGTGATCACTTTTCTTCTTATTATTGGAAAAGTTTAGATATTTTAGATATTTCATAGTATTTTAGATGTAATTTGTCATTTAGAAAATGTTTTCAAACAATCCAATAAAAACTTTTACGCACTGTCTCATCGAATACAATTTGTATGTTCTATATCTTCAGAATAACTTTTATCTAATATTGTACTTTTTTAAAAATTTATTTTTATTGCTTCTATTAAAAAATTCAACAAAATAAAATAAATTTCAAAAATAAATACAAGTTTCAAAAATATATTGTTGAATATACTTCGAATATCTTTCAAAAGTCATTACTATGCATCATATGTTGATTTATCGTTTACTCAATAACCAGACTTTGAACATTTCAATTTGATTTTCTTAATTTTAACGGATTGTAGTATATCTTTGAGTTGAGACAATCATTCGAACCAAAAATAATTGTTTTGCGCGCAAAACTTGTCGAGTCTAGAAATTGTTTTATAGTAATTTAAATAATCATATGCCAACTATGATTATTTCTATCGAGCTGTTATTCTTGAGGTAAAATTTATTTTTATAGTTTGATATAATGAAATTTAGTTTTCCAAACTATAGTGCACAGTGTGTTAATTGAATAAGTTTTTTCTGCCAGCAGCTAGTTTTGAGCCATCGTTCAAGTGAAACAAATCAAATTAAACTAACTTTTTCTAGTCTCCAAAACACTAAAAGGGACTGTTTATCAATCAAAAAGTCCACGCCCTCAACAAATTTCATTAAACTCAATGTTTAAAAGATTAATTGCTCATCAAATACATGAAAATTAAGCTCAAGATTTCGTTATCTTTGTCTTATTAAAATAGTAGAGTTTATGCTATTGTGAGCCTTTTAGCGAGGTTTCGCTAAGAAAAACATCAAACTAACTAATTTTTGGTTCATCGAAATTAAATCAAGATACTTATTTAAATCTACTCATTATGAAATCAATGTTCGTTTTAATGAGAATGTGCCTGAGCCAATCCTTTCATTTCGAATTAATCATAGTGACTTTGAATAGATCTGATTCAAAAGCAAAGAATTATATTTGAATATTTTTATTTGGCACAAGTTTGAAGAACTTAAGATAAGTTGCGAAATGAGCACAATCTGATTTGGAAAAATCAAAGTAACCATTTCAGTAAACAAGTTATTTATTTATGGTTTAAGTTAAAGAGTAGACAGAAATGAATATTTGTTCGTAAAATGAATCGTTTGAAGCTTCAAAAGATCAGTACTTGGAAAGGCTGTGAGTTATTGTTGCTAATAAATTATAGATTATCTCACTACAGGTTAGATACAAGATATGAAATGAATATTTTTGCACTTATCTAAATAAACTAAATCTAGGATTAAGTGAACTTGGCGAACCAAAAGTGAACCTAAAAATAATGCAAATACTATTAACGACTACAATTGTACTTTTTCTAATTGATTGATAATGACTCCCAATAGGTAGAGCTGACTATAATTGACCAACCAACCACTTCATGGTCAACGATTCACTCAATTAAATATTGATTTTAACACTCGATTTTAGTGTTATTTCAATTTATATTTCATTTACTATTGATCACTACAAAACTAATTTATAATCAATATAATAATCTATTAAATCTAATTCAACAATAGATTTGGTTCACTAAAATTGTTTCAATTCTCCGATTTATTTAGATTTTAGTTTTTCATTCAATTATAGTTCATAAACGAGGTGAGGAATGGATGAAAAGTCTGATATCGCTATCAATTAGATTAATATTGAAATTGACGCTGAATCTAATTTGATAGGCTGTCTCGTTTTAATGATCATATCGCTAAGTAGTGGATCTGCTTCCCACTCAAAAAACAACATACTAATGATGTTTGAACTGAGAAACTTTTTGGAATCAAATAAAATATTACACAAGAAATAATCTACTTTGAATATAGGAATAAATTAAAGGAGTCACCCGAATAGTTTTGCTACTCAATACAGTCTGAATCAGTTGTTGATAACTCGGTTGTAGGTAAGCCCGATTGTTGCAAATCATTTATTAAACACCAACCAATCCAAACACGTTGAACAGTTGAGATATATTAATATATAAACCCATTTATAGGCAACTTATTTCCTACGCACTGACCAGTTGCTTATAACCGAGTTGAACTGTACTGGCAATTGAGATACATTTTGATTTGCTTTGCATTATGTTTGTTATTTTTCTCCATTTCAATTGGTTGAGCTCACTATACATTATGAATACGAAGTAGTCTATCAAACACTTCAGATACATATCTTTCATGCTTCAATTGTTGTATTGTTTTCTATTCAGATTCAAATCTGCGACAGATAATGAAATATATTCATGATATCAAACAATTCAACAAATGTCTCAGTTATTCGATTTCTTTTCGGTTTACCATCCTTTGAGCCTATTATTTATTCATCAGATTTCTGACTACATTCTGTTCATCAAAAATCTGAAACATGAAACCTATAGGTATGGATACTAAGACTTGATGATTGTGTTGAGTCTCCTAATCATGGTTTCAATTGAAATAATATTTGCATAAACAATAGAAAAAAAGGAAATAAGCTTTTTAAAAAAGGGAAATTAGTTTTGCGCTACACTTAAATAATTATATTATTATTATTTTGAAATTTTTTTCTAATAATAATAATAATAATAATAATAATAAATGAGAATCACTCAACGATTCAAACAAAAATACTGACTGAATCCAAATTATTTACCAAATCAATAACTGAATCGTTTACAAAAATAAGAATCTACATAGCCTGAGAATGTCTACATCTTACACTAGTCCTGAGTTGATTAGATCAGACATTAGATGACTTGAATTGAATCTGATCTGAAAATGATCTATTGTTGAACTGTAGTAGATATAACATAACTAGACTTACAATTAGCGTCAAACACATCGCCAACTGATGCGTAAACAGCTAGCTTCAAAGGGTTTAAGAACCCATTTAGTTACTGATGAGCAAGTATTAAATTTGTAACTTGATCATGATACTTTGATCATTATATTTTTTGATTTAACAGTCACTGATTTAATGTATTTGTTCAGTTAAAGTTAGTCGAGAAAGATGTACTTAGAAACAATGATATAATTTATGATCTGTACACATCAGTGGCTAAGCGGCATGTACCTGACATTAATCCTACTAATAAAGTACATTCAAAAAGTTATCTGAATATTAAAATCGTTTCCCCAATTATCAATTAGAAAATGTCCAAATCTTTTAGATTTTAGAAAGTTATGTATTTCTATTAGAGAAAGCTTATTTTAAAATCCAAATTCGATTTCACTGGAATAAAGTTTAGTTAATCCGTAAACTTAATGTTTAAGGTTTGAAAACCTGAGTCAACTTTATTAGCAGTTTTAACTTAAAAAATTGTTATTTAGAACTAATTTGATGTTTTAGGGAAAAGTGAAACCTTAATTAACAGTTATTTCTAGTATAAGAAAGGATTGGTTAGACAGAAATTAATGATAGAAAAAGATAGAAATTTGAGAGCAAACTTTTTCAGCTACTGATAATTATTTGATATCTGCTAGAATTTATTACTTTACGTCAAAATAAGTATAATAATTATAGTTGATACTTATATAAACTTTTAGAATTGATTAATTTTATTTGAAGAAGATGTACACAATTAGCTACCAACAGATTTCTGTAGAATAACCATAGTACAATTAGCTACCAACAGATTTCTGTAGAATAACCATAGTACAATTAAAACTATTAAATTTAAAATATCGATTTATATTAATTCAAAATATTAACTAGTTATTGTTTTATGTGAGAAACAAGTAGTAATCATTTTTTCAGTTATAATTAATTCAATCATCAATTTTGATTCCCTTTCGTTGGATGAGTGCTACCCCTTATCAGATAGAACTTTATAGCACTAGTTTGATGTTTCTTTAAAATTGTTGGTCTCCTGATACCGATTTCTAATTTTAATTTATTTCCGATTCTACAGCTTTTGTGTCTTTTGTAAGACAAGTAATTTTTTCAGTTCTAAGGAGCTCAAAGAATGTAAGACTTTAGATGTAAATCGAAAATGTTTTTTGATAGTCATAACTCTCGATTCATTGAATAAGGCTTAGAGCTTGCATCAAATATAGAAAATATGATAGCTCTTAATACCTTTTTCTTTAGTGCTAACAATCCATTCGTGTGAATATCATATATGGATCTGATTAGGATCGATAAATATTCTCAGTATTGTCCGAACGATAGTATTATATGCAATCATCAATGCTTTTTTCAATACAACAATATCTTAATCGTGACTAAAGCTGAATAATTATGCTTTCAAATTTGAAGATTTTATGCTATTTTATACACATATAGGAAATCTCTATTTTCAAACTAGAAACTGCCATAGAAAATAGAATGCTAAATGGAGCCTAATTATGCTATTTTTATGCTTTAACATAATTATGCTATTTTTATGCTTTAGCATAATTCTGCAACTCTAGTCAATACGTTCGTCAAAAACAAGTTTATCTTCAAAAATTGACCTAAACTTCCACTTTGAGAACCCTATTGGGTCTATCACCATAAATAAATAAGTTTAGATTATTAACGCATCTATGATTTAAGTTATCAGTTTGTTTGCTTTAAATTAGTTCTCGATCAATCTCAAGTGGTATTAGCGCATTCTTTCAACTCATCATAACTATCTGCTATCAGTTTGAGTATATATTCTTCTACAAATGGCAGAATCAGCCCAGATATTTAGCTCTGAAAGGCATCCAATTTTATAGTGAGTGATTCAGATATCATCCATTGAGATCTACTTCTTCATATCTATTTGACAAATTAGACTTAGACCATCTTATTGAGATCAAATCAATAATTTCGGTCTAAGTAAGATTTGGTGAACAAAATGGTTGAATTTACTTTTATTTGTTTGAAAACCTTAAAACACATCAAATGCCAAAAATGAGACGCATTTATGTCATTAAGCATTAAGCAGAGATTGTATGCTATGATTACTGACTATCTGTTGGATCCATATTAAAGTTGTCGTCAATTATTGGTATGATAACTGTCATCACCATTTGTCGGTTCTCTCACATCGTTTGACAAACTGTCATTTGGAAAAGTGTTTTCTTGTTCTCAACAAAAATAAAGCCCAACCAGACTCTTATCCAATATAACTGTTACGAGACATCACTTCCTTTTTCTATCTGTTTGTTCGTCCGGAATAATGGTTTCAAACTTCCCAACTACTCAAAAATAGCGCTCAATACGAATAATGATCCAATAAAGAGTACGGAAAAGTTGATTGACTAGAGATCAATAGATTGACTCGAGTAGAAAATTTAGTTGATTTTCAAGAATTTTGACTCAAATCCTACGCATTATCGTTATCCATCATGTATTATTAGGCTTAATATTCAAGTTTAACACTCACTTATGTCAAGTCTGAATCAACTTTATAAACAAATTATCGCAACATTTGCTGACTTTAAGTAAAGAATTATTATTATTATTATTATTGTTATGCCACTTAAAGTTATCTTATAGTGGTCAGGTATTTTAACGTATGCAATAATATAAATGCGATTGTTTCCAACTATGTAACCCATTCAAGGTTACATATGGAAATTGTCTTTTATATTAAATTGATTATTGATCTTTTCTTCAAGTATCATAAGTATTCGTCTATTTGGTAAAGAGCTCACGATACTTTCTATAGGTACAAAAATCTAGGTGAATAATGACAATTCCTACAGAATTGTCCTATTTATTAAGACTGATACTTTATTAAATTCATATAAGAAATAATGATTACTAGTATTATAAGCTAATTCTGTAATACTTGTGTTAATACTAACAATAAGTAAGTATACTTTGAATACGTTAGTATTGAACTAACCTGAGCTAACCTGAATTGAATCGCTTTCGCAACACGATTGTGATCCTATTTCAATCAAGTATCTCTAGCATTAAACTTTTATGATTCAGATGCATATAAATTGAGTGATACTTTATTTGTGATCTTCTAAACATAAAAATGATGAGTATCTAGTAAATATTTCTCTTTTATTTCTATTCTCAACAAGAGATAATAAGAGGTTGTTTCTCATATTGTTTAGACTTCATTTCTTTAAAATGTTCAGTTGTTTGTTATGATTTTATATAAAAATTGCATTTAATATAAGATGTTCGCTAGACAGATATTGAGATGTTATTATATTGAATCTGATTTATTAGTAACACATTCACTTGTCTGGCATTGATTTGATTGACAACTCTTTTCTAGTATTTATTATTTACATATTTGATGTATTTTATGGCATTTATTATTCACATATTTTATGTGTTTTATGGCTTATGGCTTATGTGAGCAATGTTATGTAACACAGTTACCAACAAATTTACGGATATATTTGTTTTTTTCATTTTAATAAAATATTATTTTGTTTTCTGTTATATACATCTTATGTCTTATATACGTCTTATATATTATTTACATCTTATAGAAAGAAAAGTATTTCTCATATGAATCAAAAGAGTATTTGTTGCTAAAGAGCATTATATCTCTAGAATACAATAATGTAATATCTAGTCGTAAAAATAGGATATCACTCAAAACACGGCACTTATATTCCGACTCATGTGACCGAGAAATGAACAAACATGGAAAATATTTTATTTTTATCTAGTTGTCTAAGTTGTATAATATTGTCTCTAAAATGGCATTAAGTGTTTCTATTGAAATCTTTTCAAGTGGATGAGTGTGTCCAAGGTCCTAGTTTTAGTTTATTCTCAACAGTCATCATTTTACATAAATACAATTGCTCACAATAATTATATTAATTCTACTAATTCTTGACACTAATTCAATAGAATTGTTTACACTTATTCAACAAAAATCAAGACCATTCAGAATAAGAAATTAAATGAATATCATTTTATCTAAAATATAGTTTGAGTGAGAGTTGAATTATTTGAGAAATTGAGTAAAGTAAAATAGGTCTAATTGTATAGAAAAGTTTGTAGTATTTATTTACTAATTGTGACCTCTAACTCTTATTATGTTTAATATTGATAAAAAATGCATTAATATTAAAAATGATGCTTCAAAAATAGCTTATACTCATCTATCTTTTATGTTTATCATTCAGTACTATTTGTTTGTAGTCTTATTAAGCAGAATATTTAATCCAATGTTTTTATAAGAATGTTTTTAAGATTATTCTTTAAAAATATTCTCTAAGATTATTCTTTAAGAATATTCTCCAAGATTGTTCTCTAAGAATATTCTCTAAGATTATTCTCTTGAAATTTAGATTTTTCTAAGCCTAATCCCAAAGTGTACTTTCATAGTTCAATACTAATGACCTAGAATAAAATGCAAAAAAGCAGACACAAAACAAAAATCAGCTTCATGATATTTAGACTTTATGACGTTTTATTACTATAGTGACAGTAAAGCTGATCACATGATGTAACTTTTGATATTAGAAAGTGTAATATATAAGATCTAAATTCATATAAAGGTTATTATAACCTTTTCATGTGAGTTAGTATAAAAACCATTAACTTTTGAAAAGTTTTGAGCAGATTTATTAAATACAGATTAACTATTTGGATGACGTAGCTAAGTATTCAGATCTTATGGTATTTCAACATAATTACAGTTTAATTAAATTTTTATTCAATACAAAGTTCAATTAAATTATTAAACTAACCAAAGAGCAGCTAATAATAGGAGACGTTGAGAAAAATAATCATTATATAAGATTAATATTTGCATTAAATTAGAATTAAGAAGCAATAAGGTAATAGGCTTATTATTAATCGGATTATGGCATGAATTTTAATAATACTCTAATGTATTCATATTTGAAAAATATAAAAATATCACTTAAAAACGTCCTAATAATTGTGAAAAACCTTTTAATTCAAGTATGAAGCTTAATCTTCTTGAAGGATTGACTAAAATATTTGAGCTGTAGTTAGCTAGATAGTAATATTAAAGTCTCATTGGTTACTGTCAAAGGTTGTTTTAATGGATTGTTTGTGATCAATAGTAAACACTTGGAAATAAGTACGAGTCTGAAGATGGTATAAGTTTGAAATTGGTATGAGTCTGAAGAAGATATAAGTCTGAAGAAGGTATAAATCGGGAAACAATCTTCAAAGTGGGGAATATGATAAGAAAAACGAATTAATATAAGAGGAAACTTCAAATGTAGTAGGTTAATTTCGAGTGCCATCAGTGGGCGACGAACAAATCATAGATCTTTTAGTAATCATTTATTTCTCTTCAATTGATCTATTTTTAGATTATCATCTTTTAGATCACTGTTTTTCTTGTTATATCTTAATTATCTTATTTTTAATTCTATTGATGTAATGTTTGTCTCTATACATCTTTTCTTATTTATTTGATGTCTTATAAATCGTGAAGATTAGAATACATTAGAAATTAAATAATTGTTACTCAGTTTAGGCGTAAGGAATAAACACACGATCGCATATATTTGATTCAGGTATAAACGAAGGATGGAGCAATATTGAAATAATTTTGCAGTTCATACAAAGATATATTAGTTTTTTGACATTAATACGATTACTGAATATGAATCATATTCTCAGCTCATTTCAGCGAACAATGAGTGCATTCTTTAATATTTAAATAATCTTAGTGAAGAAGTCAGAAATGGAGAAAAATCAATTAAACTAAAAACGTGACTTTCACCTGTTAAAGATCTGCTCAAATATCGATTAGTTTGATTTTGGGACTATGTATTGAAAAGAAGAAATCGTTTTGAGAAAGTGCTTCAAAGAACTCTTCAAACAAGATTTATATGTATTGTGCAATAATTTGATGACTTAAGGAAAAACGTTTTTTCGTATTAAACATTTGACAGAGTCTTTCATGCGTTAGAAGTAGTCTCTATGAAATTTCTATCTTCAGATTATATTTCAAGCTCTTAAAGAATTTACACAAAGTCACTAGTTTAATGTTAGGAATCATACAAATTTTGAGAATGCTATTGAATAATTTGATGTTTGAATTTCAATAATTGAAAAGTTAGATATATAAAGAATCGACGAATCAGTGTGTGCCAAACTTTTCTGATGCTTTTTTCAATATTCAAAAATTAAAATCATTATTACAATTGATTCTCTATATATAAATGTTTTGTATAAGAATTTCTATCAAATCGAGTTCTTATAATAATTGTTATAATAATAATGATTAAGAATAAATTGCAGTTAAGTTAATATATTCTTATAAGAATTTTAGTCAAACATGTTCGGTTAATATAACTCATACTGCTATTAATCATGCTTAGATTTAAGCTTGATAATACTGGATAAGTGCAACATTTGAATTTTTGTAGTTTGTGAATGATATGAAGAATAGAGGGGAAACCAATTATGGTTCCAACTCAAAAATTTTTAATAGATATTCGTATCACTAATATGATTATCATGAATAAAATTCAACACAAACTGATTGTATTAATAATGAATGAGATGAGTTAGCAAAACAATTTTTGTTAGTCAATCGTAGATAAGTTATGTAATAAATAAGTCTCATTACTATTCTTGAAAAATCTATGGACTTATAAAGAGAAAAAAATTGGGATTCTCTCAATCACTAGAGATCTAGTATTGGCTGCGCTCACAATAATCACGTAAAAGCATATTCTGGGATCAATTCAGAATCCTGTGAGAGATCAAATGCTGAAAACGTGGAATAGTTTGTCAGTAGATTCTTATGATTTACTGAATTTAGTGCACTTTCAGGTTAAAGATCTACTGTTACAGGAATCAAATCGAACTAAGGATGAGAAAAATTCACAAAAATCCTTTTCTGGTTTAAGTCAATCTTTTGATACTACGCCTGAGGCAGTCCGCAAACGCATAGTTCAGTACAAATGCCTCTAATCTCTGAATTTATTTGTTTACTTTATGGAGAGACCATTTGATTTAGTATATCAAACATTAACAATATTTTCAATATAACCACAAAAGAGCACACATTGAGTTGTGATCACGCAATTCTGACACTGTGTTAAGACTTGTTAATGCAGTGCACTCCTTATGCTTTTATATGATTACCTGAGAAGTGCTTTATCAGAACTGGTATTAACCAAATAGATGTCCCATTTTCTAGCATAATATCAAAATTGTCCATAAAATTACTTATTTTACTTTATTCTAGTATTTCATTCAAACAATTCTGGTTTGATCTGAAGTATATTCTAGTATATGAGTCAAACAATTCTGAAGTATATTCTAGTATTTGAGTGGAACAATTCTGAAGTATATTCTAGTATTTGAGTCGAACAATTCTGAAGTATATTCTAGCATTTCATTGGAACAGTTCAGATTCGATGAGAGGTATTTTCTGGTCTCTCCTGGGTTTTGTCGATAACATTTATTGTCTATTTGTGAACTCGTTAAGATTTTATAGCTGATGAAAATATTGCTTTCGATACATTACTTCTAAAAGTTTTTATTGAGAAAACATATTCAACTGCTAGTAATATTATAGTTTATGCAGTTTATTGCCTGTAAACATGTTTATTTGTAATATTTGAAATTGACATTATTGCAGTTCTGTTATAGTATTGCTAAATTGCCTTTTGTAAAATTCTAGTCTACTCTATTCCTAGTTATTTAATAGTTTTCAATTTATTCCTTTAAGTCACAGATCTTCGGTTGGTTTAGAGATTATGAAGAAGTTTTTTGTAAATATTTTTTAACTTTCATGTTTTGATCTTTATATTTTGAAATGTCTTAAAGTCTTGTGAGCAGAGTGCCACCCTGGCCTTTTGGACTGAAAGTCAGCCTTTTTAAGTTATGATCAGTCCAAAGCCCAGAATCTTGGGGCCGACATTATGGGTCAGTTTTTTTAGCTTTTCTAAGTTAAAATTTAATTTTAACTTGGAATCTAGTCATAAAAATGAGTTTCTGACTTGTGGAAGATCTCTCTGAATCTCAAGTTATCTCGTCTTGTGAAGCGAGATGAGACGAGACGAGTTCGCAGAAATTTACTAAACGGAAATTTGTTAGCTACAAACAATAATTTGATTTTGATTATATATCAAAATTACGATTCAAATGGCATAAAAATCATGTTTGATGAGCAAAAGTGAAGTGAAACACATATTTCCTAACTGAAATACTCTAGCACGAATCATATGCCCCAATCTCAAGATAAATAGTTGGTAGTTATGAGATTAAGATAAGAGTTGCCACGAGATAAGATGGTATGAAATATACAATATTGAAAAAATACGAGACTAGACGAGATTGTTACTGAGATAAGATGAAGATTGATAAAAACAAAGAATTTAAATGACTATTAGGATGTAAACAAATCTAGAAGATAAGGAAGATTCTTGCAATTTTAAAAGTTGGACTTTTTGACAGACGGCTCATGAGTGAGGTTAAACTTGTTAATCTTTAAAAATGTTCATGTTCTTGATTTCTTATAACAAAACTATTGCAATTTTATTGTATTAATTAATAAATATAGAGACATTAATTACCAGTCAATAATTGCCTAAGCTGACAAAATTCTGAGTAAAAACTGTAACAATCGTATTAAGTTTGTTTCAACTCTCAAGTCTTTGTTATAGATTTGAGCCAAACAAACTTTTCCCAAAAAGCTTTACTAAACCAAATTTTAAGCTAAATTGATAAACATGTTTGACTTAGTGATCAAAAATATAAATCTTACTTAACATGCTCAATAAATATGGATTTGATTTATATTTTTAAGATTAATGCACTTCTTTTCTCAATTTTGTTTACAACACAAATTGTATTCCATAGAAATACAAAATAATGGTTATATTCGACAACTTTATTGAGATTCTTATTGAGATTCTTATTGAGATTCTAAGCAACAAAGCGATTGATTAATTACTTTTAGAATAAATATTTGGAAATGATTTTCCATATTAACAAATCACGTATATGTAAATATTTGAAAACTTTTTATAAGATTAGCTTATTCAAGTTATAGAGTATTCATTCCGGACTCTAACACATCTAAAAGTCTTAGCAAAATAATCAACAATATTCAATATAAGATGTTTTTTGAACGTCTTCTTTATTCGAATAAACTTAATACTAATATATTGTTAGATAGTCTGAACCTTTATATAAGCTATTTAGATTGTATTTTCAAGAATAAAATGCCTCTATTGTTAAAGTAACGATCTTTAGATTAATCTCTAGATAAAAACTCAAAGTCGAGATTTGTCTACTAAATACTCCATAAATTGTGGAAATGCACTTAAGTTATGGAAAAGTATTACTCTCCAATACAAATATGTCTTTTTCAAATTGTCAATTTATAAAGTAAGTCGGCTTTAATACGGATTGTCAACTGTATTGTTGCTAATCACTCTCATCAGTATTACTTCAATTGTTTAATTGTTTAAGTTAGGTCAGTTACGATAAGCATTTTTAATCTAAACTCAAACATGAGTGTGATTTACTACAATGTAGTTCACTGTACTCAGTAAAGTCAGCAAATGACAACATTTGTTGTACTTGAGACTTTATTAAAGTCAAGTCATCAGAGCAGTGACTTTATAGAAAATTGAATTTTTTTCGATTGCTCAAAACTCAGAAAATAAGAAGTAGGCACTGAACATGAAATAACCAGCAAATTAAGCTAATATATAATCAAGCTCCGAAAAATTCAAAATTCTCTAGATTTTTCGAATTTCGCCCGATTTTTTTTTGGAAAGCTTTGAAATTCTTCAACCTTTATTCACTTGTGGTTTGAGAATTAAATTTTTTACAGACAGCTTATTATTAAAATTTCTCTGGTTAAATATTTAAACTTAAGAATTTGAATGTAAAATTTGCATTTTCATCTAATTTCATCAAGAAGTATCTCGAACGAGTGGAAAACGTCATTTTTTGCAACTATGCTAAATTATTGCTTAACAAAATATTTTCAGATCATAAAGTAGATTAAATTGGCCTCAAAATTTGTTGCCAAAAATTGATAAATTTCTCTATTCTTGTTCCAGTTTTTAACCGATTTTTCAGAATTTTTAGTCGATAAAGTTGGTGACTCTAGTTATTATCGGTATCACATGTAACTTACAAGTTAGTCACTAATAGTGGACTTTGATCATCGATTTGATAATAAAATCATATTTAATAATGTTTTATTTTAGTTTTATTTTATTATATTTTAGTTTTGATTATGAACCTAAGGTATTATCTCATAAGCAAATTATACAGCTAAGCTCAGTGGCTTTTCAATATATGGGTTGCTGTTTCAGTGGCAAGTACTTAAGTAGTGCTATCAAAAATGTATTTCCAGTTATTGCATTGCTACTTCCATTTTTAAGTCTACTTTGACATGCATTATAAATATTTTGTTATTATTTAATACTCGATCATATTGTGTTGTACGTAATTCTATGAATAAAATGGAAGATATAACTCAATTGATATCTGATAATGCGATCACTATAAGAAAAATAATCTTATTTCAGAAGAAAAGTGGTACAATTTTTCAAACAATATGAAATAATACATTAGCATAATCTGGTTTAGATTAAACGAATATTGTTTTTAAACTTTGTACTCTTTGAAAGAACTTGTGAATTGGATTGAATTGGAATTGAGTTGCAAAGCAAACATTGCAAATCTAACTGAATTTGGCTGTACGTAAAGATAAAGACAATTTGGATACTATATTATTTTAATCTGATTATTATATACAACTAGATTATTACTTAATATTACTTTTATTAGTGATTATTTTATTTAATTTGAGTTATGCATTAAGACTTGAAGTGATTTGTGCACTGAATAATATATTGAATTTATAGGTATTGTTATTCTAGATAATGACATTGCAGACAGCAGCACATGGGCTACATGCGGTCCTCGACACCAAAATTTCCCAAACTCACAAAGTTTCGAGAGGTATTCAAGTCAACTCACTGCTCGAAAAAGTATCTAACAGAAAAATTTGAATAAGTTTTTTGTAACCTATTCTATGCTTTGTCTGATAAAATGGCAATTTCCAAAAATACATAGATTTGAATGAAAAATTGAATTCATCTATTCTGATTGATTCTATGGGCTATTCTCTGATTCAGTCTTCCGTTCAATGATGCTGTTAGAATAAGCGAATCAAAGATTTAATATTAAAGCCACTAATATAACAAAAATATTTAATAAAATTTTAATAGTGACAGATTCAATGTAGATATAAGTGACATTTTTTTCATCTTGTGGCTAACAAATGATTTTGATTACAGTGCGCTGTCAACTAAATTGAATGCTAAGTAACTTTGAATTGATATAATTTGCATGCCATTGGCAGTCAGCACATTTGAATAGCACTTTTCGACACGATAAAACATACTTTTGATTTGGTAAGATTAATTCCGAGATCAGGTAGTAAGCAGTCAGTCACATGCCTAGGTTAGGTTAGGTTAGATTCTATGCAATGTATCGTTGATTCAGTCAGAGCAAAATAAGTAAATAAATCTCGCTTTCGATCAAATCATGAATTACAGGCAGATCAGTGGCAAGCAAAAAAGATTATGTTTATACGTGTGCCAGACTATATCCGACCAAATAATGAAAGAACAATAATGATTGGCTCTATTAACTAAGTTTATTGCGTGTCTCGTATGAATGATTATTAACTTTTTGATTAAGTTATAAATTACTATGACTTGTATTTAGTTTTTGGCGACTCAGGAAATGTTAACTCGGATTAACTTAACCATAGATGAAAAATGATGGAACCTATTAACACATGTAATGCAGAGTCACAGGAAGTGATGGATTATTAATAATATTATTATTATTATTATCATTGCTGTTGACTCAGAATTGTTTTCTCAATAAAAGTTTGTGTCACTAATCATTATTTATTACTTTTTATTTAGTTATAAACAAGAAAATAAGTCACTCTTTCCATTAAGTTAAATATTTTAGTTTTGGAATATTCTGTAAATAATAGTCTATTATATATGTGTCATGAGGTGAAAAATGGTTATCTTATCACAAAATAACGCAATTATATAAAATTGTATTCAATAGGTAGCAAAAGGTTTATTAGAATTGACTTATTTTTGTTCAGTTTATTCATTTTGTGTCTACTTGTATTAAACTGATTCTCAAAATCTATTTAAATTTGCCAAAATAGACTATAATTATTCTAATCTTTCTCAACCTCGGCAGTCAATATTAAAGTTCGATTCAAATTCTTTATAAGCATTACTTTTTATTTTGAGCAAAATATCTCCAAAATCAAAATTTTTCATGCGAAAAATTGTTTTGCTTTTAATTCGAAGTTATGCTAAATCTAGAATTCTATATATGAGAGAATTCTGCATATCAAAGAATTCTGTTATTCGGCTGTCATTTTCATAAGGGCTGAGAAATTAGAACAAAATTTGAATAAGAGCTCATTTAAATCAAGAAGTTTTATGTAAAAGAAATTTAAAGCTCATTACTGGTATTTATTAGTTAGAATTTTATTCACAATAATTGATATAAATATAAAAATTCAGTTCCTATGATTCGGTCTCTTTGACTTTTATTAAATGTTTACAGTTTAAAATTCAATCTAAAGCCAGATATTAGATTTCATAAATCTAGTTCTGTGCTGTATATCAATTATAATAGCAGTTGATCTAGCAGTTCAAAACAAATTAGTACATTAATACTTCGATATAATAAACATACTAGTTCGGACTCAACATATTTGATTGATATTGATCTGTTTATGATGAAACTTGATTAGAATGAATGTGAATTGTGTGTTTCTAGCAATTCACTATATCGAGGTGTTACTGCATATATCGAGGTACTAATGTATATGATTGAGACATCATTATACTCAACTAATTAAGACAAAACACTAGTCATTCAACGTCTTCAAGTGTTATTTGAATATTAGATAGTCTGAACTGTTGAAAATTTGAGGAAACAATGCCTGGAATTTATCGATTGACTCTTTCCTTAATGACCAACATTTTGAAATAGTTCTATAGAAACGACTTAAAATAGATATTATTTTTACGATAACTGACTTAATTTTGAAATACCTGTTGGCAAATATGTTGAACAGTCGTATTAATAATTTATGAACTGAATGAAAATTCTTTTCAAGCAAATTACTTTTTAGTATATCTTAAATTGAAGAATATTAAAGAATATTAAATCATGAATGCACTGAATTTATTAAAGTTTCGAGAAATTCCTATTGTATCATGAATTTTAATGAGAGATAAAAGGCTATCGAAACAGAACTATCTTCAAACATTTTCAATTGATTTTATGTCTAAAATGTCTAAATTCAGCTTAAGACTTGATCATCCGTCAAAAGCTACAATAAATGTTGGACATTTTAATACTGATAGTCAATCTTCGGAGGGTTGGGGTGGGGTGGGAATAAAGGACTACAAGGAAGTAATAGTAAAACCTGATCAAATTTTTTAAAACCTTGGATGTTTTATTCAAGCCTAACATCGATAGTTTTCGGAATAATTTCTTGCTAAAATAAATTTGATTTTAGAATTTGATTCAATATAACTCTTATAAAAGTTGAAGGTGGAATCCGATTAAATCGATTCATAAATGTTGGGCTTCGACTCTGCTAGAGACCTCAACTCTTTTAGTTATTCATTTCGATCACATGGACCCATAATTGACTTGGCGTTTGAAGACTTTTGAGTCTAAATCTAAAAGTAGTAAACAAGATTAACTTTGAACAAAATTTCCTAGCATTGAAGAGAAAGTAAGAGAATATTCTAAAGGACTCGCTAATTAGTGATATGTTAAATTGAAACAAATCTCGTTTAGGAGATAAAGATTGATAATTGGATGAGAAAGAGTTCTAACAAATATAAAACAATAGAAATGTGTGGAAGATAATAGAAATGTGTAGTAGATGGTAGTGAAGCGATAAAAGGAACAAAATAGATAATCATCTTATCTTAGTATGTATAGAGCTAATGATAGAGATAGTAATGAGTTAAGATAGTATAGAAAATGAATTCTTCCAAATTATCTAAGATTCTTATTTGGCTTAGATAGTTATCTCTAATGACAATACTCTGTTCACTTTACTTAAGTATTTCTTAACTGAGTAAATCTGAATTTTTCAACTGAATTATTCTGAATTTTTCAACTGAATTATTCTGGATTTTTCAACTGAATTATTCTGGATTTTTCAACTGAATTATTCTGGATTTTTCAATTAATCACTGTAAAGATCTTTTTACGCGTAATAAAGCTTTGAAGAAAATCTGCAAATTTGTTCATATAAATAATAGATACTAAGCAATAGTAAGTTTTCAAATCTTGATTATCAGATAGTAATCTAGAGGTCAAACCAAATTACTGCTTCTAGACTTTGAACAAGCATACAATAATTATCTCCTAAGTGATTTCATCTAATAGTTATTCTCTCCGTTAGCATTAATTTTTCTCAAACAATTCAATGATTTGATATGCAAAAGCAGATCCATCCAAAAAATATCAATGAGAAATGAGTTTCAATTGCTTGGACACATGAGATATAGACTAATACCAACTAATGAATGGCTAACGAGTTTTGAGGTGATAGATTGTAACCATCCCTTACACATATATAGAAGTTGCACATGTCAGGAATGATCTATTGGTTATGAACCTTGACCTATGAACCTTGACTTGTTCACAATCGGGTTTGTAAAAATGGTAATATATGCAAATAAAACTTTTATAATTTTAAGCATTGTCTCATATGTATAAGATGCTTCGGATACTAAATTGTGAATATTCATAGCCAGTAAATTATCGAGATATACACAGCCTGAGACCTGACTTGAAAATATTTACCAGTAAGCCAACATCATGTCAGTGAGAACAGAGTTGAAAATGACATATTGAGAATTTCATATTGAGAATTTCATATTGAGAATTTCATATTCAACATATTGTTCTTGCCTTACATAATTTATTTGAACAAAATAACTTTCAAATCGATCGCTACTTATTGTTTGCTTTTATAATCTCTTTAAGTACTCTTTTGTTATAATACGCCTTCAATTAATTAGTTCTTTTCATAATCAGGCGAATTTGTGTTAAAGAATAGGAAATTTCGGTTTTCAGTTGAAATTCAGTTCAGCTTCATAGAGAATTTAAGTCATAAAGTACAACTAATATTACCTAACTTGAACTCAATGAACTTAAGCTGAGCCTGAATTATGAAAATATGTATATTAAGCCAATTACCAAACTTGATATTTATATAAGAGAAGATCGCATTAAATGGTAGAAACTAAATTAATGAAAAATAAGTGTATTATTTATTCGGACTAGATTTTGGTCATTAATTAATTGGTAGAAGTTTTGCCTCATTTATTCTGTATTATTCTGTAGAATATTTGAAGGACTTAATAGAAGAGATGCTCTCGTCACGAATATTGTTATCCAAAGGGCTTATTTTTGATAGAATTAAAAACCTGTGATACTTAACTCTTATCTTCTGAAAAATATTATTCATAAAATTGTTTGAAATATGATCCAAAACACTCTCTAAAAAGCCTACTCTATGTTGAAGCATATAATAATTATTTCAATTTAGAAATCCTTCTGTTGTGAGCAATTCTTTTGTGTTGATGTAAATTCTATTCTTGTTATTCGTCGATTAAAATAAATTCTTATTTTGTAAAGAATTTGAAAATGAAGTGGATCTATGACTGATATCGATTATTCAATATATTAGTGAAAATAATATTTAGTATAAGCAGTTTGATTATCAGAATTTACAAAAGCGTACGTCTTGCAGAAAGTGGTTCAATATTTAGGCTATCTACAGACCATAAAGCAATAAAAGCAGAATTAATGGTTGCTATCCATTAGAATAATGCAAAGATAGTTCTCCCATAATATCAAACGTTTATTATCTGAATCATTAGTGAAACTAGAAAGGACTTCTGCATAAGCTAACTTTTTCAGCATGAACTCAAAATTATTTTTGGTAATCAAATACAAAGCTTAGCTAATTTCAAGTTTGCTTACAACAGAGTATTCTTTACAGAATATTCTATATAGAATATTCTTTGTTTGATTATTTATGCCAAATATATTTAAATAAATAAACAAAACTATAAGCATTTTATAAATATATTATTATAATCTTTAGCTTAAGATTTAAATCGTCACTAATTCAAGTGACAAAAGCGTAATAAGATTTAAGTTAAGAAGCTATGACACAATCACAGTTGTCGTCTAATTTATCCTCAAGTATTTGAGAAAAAAATTAAAACTTTTTGCGAATCGAATTCGTCGTTATTGTCATTTAAAATGAATGCTAAAGAATAACATCTTTCATATAATATTTGTTCAATAAGATTGACAATCAATTCATATGTAAATCATTAATAACAAATGAATAACTTGATTTGTGATCGTATTGAAAAATGAACTAAAAAACAGAAAAATAGTGTCAAAAGGAATCGACTATGTCAACTTATTGCCTCTGATCAAGCTTCAAGTTTAATAACATTTATAAAAGATCTGACTTTTTATAATACATTAGATTGACATGTCTATACATGCTTTTATTTGTTCAATACATCTAAATGTCTAATATATATAACTTTACATTCAAATATATTCTATCAACTCTGCTTTCTATGACTTTCGTTACTTGGAGTTTCAGAAGTTTAGTTGAAGTTTAACGGCTCTATACTTATAACTTACTTCAGGCTCAACTGACACTCAGAAAACATTTGAGGGACGATGTTGCATTCCAAAAAATACCTCACATCAGCCCTCAATTATCAAGTTATCTGACTCATATCCCTTGTACCTTTCAGTGCCAGTTGATGCTCAGTTAGTTGACCCTCATAGATTTACTCAACATATTGTCTTTGTAGGTAAGATATCAGTTAAAAATGTGATTTATTAAAAAAAATATCAATTTTTGCATTCATTTAACATTGTATTTAATTACAAATGAATTGTTTACTTTCAATAAATCTCTCAATAGATTATTGCAAATACTATTCAAAAAGAATCTATGCTTGCAATTCGTTGCTCATAACATAATTCTGACTTAACAGACTGTAAATTACAGCAGAATTGATGTGATTTAGTATAAATTAAGGTATCTATTTGATGGTTAGAAGTTTTCAGAACATGTTTCAACATTTGGTTTCAATGTGATAACGGAATGACATTCAGTTATACTTCAGACGAATAATAATCAGTATAAGAACTCACGTTCATAATTGGCGTTTTATATGTTAGAACATGTGCTTTGAATTAAGTACCACTAAATTTGACAACTCTTTCTTTAAAAATCAGCTGAATGTTAGTCACAAGTCTAAAGAAATAATGGTTTGAGTCATGAATCGAAATGCATATAAATTATTGATATGTAGTCTAAATACATTCGTGACTTCATTAAAAAATATCGAAACATGAATCAAGTGTTGAAAATAAATAATCGTTTAGTGAGAATCACTGAAAGAATCCAACAAAGAATTTCTTAAAGAATTTCTCAAAGAATCTCTAAAAGAATCGAATAAAGAATTGAATAAAGAATTGAATAAAAAAATAGAATAAAACACATGTTAGTTTAATATGAGAAATGGGTAAATATCTAAAAATAAAACACTTATGATTTATGTGCATCCAATTGATCACTCAGTAAACTTACTCGCAATTTGAAACGCATAACTATTTTCATGTCACGCGCACCATCATCAAATGTTTACTCAAGTTTACATTTTTGAATTTTAAAATCAAACACTAAATACCAGCACAAAAGCTCTTCACAAGGGGTTTAAAGCACTTCATAATGAGTTTAAAGACCTTCACAACGGATTTAATGTTCTTCATAACGAGTTTGTTTGAAAAATCAAGAAAATGTGTCAAAAACAAGTTTTTAATTACCGAAGTAGTTAGTGGTCTGATATCGGCAACCAAAATACCTTAACTTGAGCTGACAGATCATCCCGAGCATAACTCAAGTTTAGTAGTTGTATAAAGTCAGACAAGACTTGAGTTCATATTAAATATTCCACAAAACATGCTCTAAATTACTTTAATCCTCATAATACGAATTGCTTTTACAGTAAAAGTATTGTTCAAATTAAAAAATTTTAAAGTGATTTCTTACCTTTGAAGAATGATGACTGTTCCAGAAGTTACTTATTTGATAATATTTCCAGAAAACGATTTTGTTGTTAACCAAAAATTCAATAATAAATCACAGAAAGCCTAGACAAAAATCAAATTAGAAAACTACAATCAATAATAATGAACAGAATTAGTATGATGAATAGTAATAATCTAGACAATAGAAAACTTTCACCATATATCAAAATTGTGTTTTATATAACAAATGATAGAAATGAGACTATTTTTCATATATTTATCATTGTTGAGTTTGTTTGCAATTGGAGGGAATCGAGTTGTGTCATATTGTGTTAGGAATAAGGAAAGTGTGGAGATTCTAGTTAGCGACAAAGTTGATGTAAAAGTGAAGTAAGTATGAGAAGCGCCGCCAACACTTAACTTGTTAGGATCGATACAAAGCACTGCCATTTCTTTCTTTATTACTTACTAAACCATTCTTTTTACTCATTTAGTTATTATAAGCTATTCTTTGTCATTTACAACACCAACTATTCTTTGTTTTTTTTTCATATTAAATATTGTCCGTTATTTTTGGAAACTTTTTCTGAAAATTTATTTTTATTTTATTTTTAGTATTTGGTCAAAATTGTCTCAAAATCAAATATTTTACACTAATTTTTTGATTTTCTCGAAATATAAATTATGTTTAATTTATTGATTATCAACATTGAGACGAAAAAAATAGTTTAGATTTTGAGAAAATCAAATTTTTATGTATGACGACTATAACTATTTTGCAATTTATAGTGACTGCAAATATACAAAACATACGACATACCAGTCACAAAAAATCATCGTATTTTCACTTATAATAACAAATTCAATTCTGATATACGTTTGGTTACTTGAATTTGTGTGATGTGTAAAAAGCAAAAAAGGCTTAAAACACAAGTAATCAGTAAAACATGGATCCAAATTTTAATTATAAATTGCTACTAAACAAAAAATCAATCTTTAAAACATATAGTTATCTTTCATATAAAAGAGAATATTCAGAATTGATTAGATCCCAGAAAAACAATATCTATCAATATATAGCTCTCATGGGACAAAAGGCAATTTAAAGTTGATTTTACGATATTTCTCAGCTTAAAATACATTTCTTTAAATTTGATATCAGAAAATAATTTATTACTCAATACTTCTTACAGCAAAATATTCTATACTATATCCAAGGTAAGTGTAGAAGATATGCATCTTATATTAGCTCAACTCTATTCTGTTATTGACTGAATATTGGTTTTCATTTTTCTATTTAAATAAGTATTTCTGATAAAAATCGTGCCATTCATTTGGTAAATGAGAGTTTAATAACAGAATTATAGAATTACGGAATTACAGAATCATTATCTATAGACTTAGATTATGAAACATGAATTGTGAAAAGATAATAACATAGATAGAAACATGAATAATAAGAAACTTGTACTTGACTTTTTGATTCATAATTAATTAGTATAACTATTGACTTGAATATTGCTTTAGTTAATTTCACATTCAACTCACATATCGAATCAAACTTACTCTATCCTTTTCATTGTTTCTCATAAGAGATTTAATTTTCATTTTAACAATAATTCAGCTTTTAATCTATAAAAACTAGCAAACCTTAAAATCAAATGAGATATTTTTTACAAAAATATTCTGTTCGTCACCTGAGTTTCGCGATCTTGATCTGAATTTTTACATTCTCTCAAGTTCATGGTAGTAGAAGAATAAAATTGATTCTCATGATTTATTAATTGTCGCAAATGTTTTTTTAAATCAGATTTAGATGGAGCCTTTACAGAGAACTCAATTCTACAATCTAGTCAATCCTTCATAAATTTTTTATTTGATTTAATATTATTCAAACGTTCGAATGGATTTGAACTCAAGTAAATCGTATAAATGAATTCAAGTAATCGTAAAACGAAGCTCTGAAGGTAGAGTCCAATGGAATTTGAGTTATAAACTGTTGCTGCACTACTACTCCAAATCTTATGTATTAATATTTCATAACAGGAAAAAGAACGAGATATATCTTGGAGATTAATTATTAAATACTTTGATTTTACTTCTATTATAAAAGACTAATGTAATACACTCATAAACTTAATGATCACCTGAATCAACCAGAAGCTAAGCATTGTCATGGGATCATAATATCCATCAGACCATAATATCTTCAGATATTAACAAGTTTATAAAATATTCAATATAGTAATGAAAGCTATTCTGAAATCAGATTTGGCAACAAATTGACGCTCATCATAGTCAGGTCGTCATAGTAACAGCCTTTGTTTTGTTGCTATCGGGGATTATTAAGATTTCGACTGTACATGTTATAATCAATTGAATACTTATGCTTTGTATGAGAATTACTGCTATAAATACTTTAATTGTTAAACATGTATAAAAATTTGCATAAAAGCATTTATTCAATACTGTACTTAAATTTTGTTTTTTATACTTTCGCAAAAGTACTCAATTTTTATTCATCTCATAAATGTATTTGTCACGAATTCAACAGTTTTTAGAATATTCATTGAAAGAATCAAAGTTTAGAAATGCTATCAATTTATATGACCCGAAATTCGATTATAGGATGCTTTAAATGATAATATAATGAAGTCTTGGTTTTGAATTAATTTTACTAAGTTTATCGATAACATAACCTAGTTATAATTATACTGTTCTTGGTCAACAACTATATCCTCATAATACAAATTGTTCTTTCAACTTAACCAACTTTTCAATTCCAAAGCTTCATGCGAATCCGGCTTTGAGTAATTGAAGCAAATATTAAGTTATATATTACTGAGAAAGAATGAAACTCTCAAACAAATTGATCTGTTAGTGAGTCAAAAGTAAAGTATGTGCACATCTGCTTCTAAACAATACTCTCAGAAATAGAAAAGTAAAATAACTTAATCAAGCTGACCATAAATCACAATGGAGTGTATTGGTAGCTTCGACCATGTTGAGAATCTTGCACACCTGTAGACGTAGTTTTGATAATTTTCAGTCTCCAAGTGCAAATTCTAAAGTCCAGTGCAAACTAAGTCCAGGCATTTTAAAACTATTGTTGATTGTGAAACTCAATGCTTAGCTGTTATTTGAGATAAAATAACGCACATTCAGCTGACTTTACAATGCAAACAATGATAGACTTGAAGATCTAGTCTTCAATTTCCGAGTTGGCAAATGTTACCTTATGTGAAGAATTGGAAATTTTATTTTATTTTGTTAGCGCATGACAGCAATTTATCACGCTTTTTACACATTTTGATCTTTTTTCTGTTTACTTAATTCAATAATAAAGTCAAGTGTTTTATATATTTTCCGTTACACAAATGGTAGAAAAGGATTTTAAGTGTTTGATTTACCTTCAAAGATAAGTTCTGATATTTTCAGGAAACTTTTATAAAACATTGAACTTTTATTCAAACTTTTTATTAGATAATATCTATTATATGATGTCATTTATTATCAAAACCTTGTAAAACAACCGATTTATTTAATTCAATCTTTTCCCAAAAAACTATTTTTTGCATTAACGGAAAGTTCAAAAAAGCTATAAAACAAGTTTTCAATTAAATACTACGCATTGTCTCCTCACTAGAATTTGTGAAAAGGCAATTCCCATATAAAGTACAATAAGCATTATTTACTTGAAATGGCAGTAAATTTCGAGTTTGGTATTGAAGCTAAAGTAGTTTAGCATAATAGCAGAAAATCACATTAAATATAGTTTATTATAGTTTGGAAGCGATCAGTTCCTTATGTGCCGGTAATTCATATTATTAGAGATGCTTTTGTTAGAATAGATATTATAATATCGCAAATGACACCAAATCTATAATTTTGATCTTTCGCAAGTATCCATATTATAATTTCTATGCTATTAAACAAATACAAATACACATGAGTCTATTAAACGTTTTATCCATTAAATTTGAATTTCTAATAATTTGAAGTCTAAAGAATGATGCTTAAAACTTTAGTTTTGAGTTCTGTTCAAAGTCCCTGAATTGATTGCAGTGTAAGGAACGAAGTTTTTGCTAAACTTCCACATTATAGTTGAATGCATTAGAAATTTATATTAAACTAATTAAATGCTCATTAAAATTTCAAAACATGCTTGAACTTGAAAAATTAACAATGGTACGGTAGGCTGCAGTATAACCTGTAGGCTTTAGCTAGAGCATTTTGGTTACCGAAGAGCAACCACTACGGAAATTTTAATCCTCATTGATGGGCGCATCCATTGTGTGTATTCCAATGAGCTCCAACTAAAATGAAACATTTTCTTGTCTTTTATCAGTTTTCATTATCATATGTCAATAATACGAGATAATAGTTTTGTCACATCTGTCTGTCCTGCAGAGAAGTATTTTGCATTTCCGACAAAGAATATATTAAGACTTTATGGGCTGCGAAGATATCCACATTAATGTGAGGTTTTAATGATTTTGAAAATTGCCTATATTATCTAGTCTTATCGTTAGCTCATAACTCTTTCATATGAACTTAAAGAAAGTAGTTCAAATTTGCGATTTCTCAATAAACTAGATTATTTATCAATTTTCTCCCTGTTCCATCTTTTTGAGATTCCTTCCCCTTCTTATGGACAATGCTAATGAAGCATAGAATTGACTATCTAAATATAACACAATACAATGTTTATAATTCTGTCTTAAACTTGTTGATGCATATTATTACGGAATTTGGATTATTTGTTTTTCGTACTAGAATAGCTGAAACCTTATTTTATATATGTTAGGCGTAATTTGTAATTTTAAACATAATAATTAAATAAAAATTTAACATTTTTGAAATTTGACAGGTCGTATTCTCTTTAACATGAATGCACTGATTGCGCAATAGACTAAATAAATAATTTGCAACTTAAGTTTCAATGTTCAAACATGAAATGAAAAACAAAGTGCAAAAATATGAATTATCATCTTACAAAATATTTATGTACGATTAAATAAAGCAGAGTGAATGACGTTGGTAATTGTCCAATTCTGTATATTCAATTGTCCGATTCTGTCAATTCTGTACATTAGATAAGAATAGGATTTTATATGATCTAAAATATCATGATTTTATGTGACTCAAAGTAATCCCCTAACAGGGAATAAAGTATTTTAAATCTGTACTTAAACTTGATCTGGACAATGGATTTTTGTAAGGGTTGCATACAAAGAGTTCATACAATTCAGGTTTATATCTGTCGACTTTTATACTTCTGTTTTTATCTCATTTTTTTCATTCTCTTGAGTAAAGAATAGATTCCTTGACAGTTACCATCATTTACGAACATTTTTAGCATGTGAAGAGCGATACTAGTTTTGGTCACCATAGAGACACTTCAGCCAACATACCATTAAGTTATCTATCGATACATTATGATTTCAAATTCGTCAAACTTTGATTTGAGACTCTCTTCATTCATTTTAAGAACTATTTAATATCTCAGAATTCTGTATTTTTTGCTAACGTAATAGTTTTTGACTAATTCAAAAAGAATTAAATATGAGATTTCTTTGAAGAATTGATTGAAAAAGTTCAAGTTATTATTAAACGACAAAATATTTTATTGTAAAAATCAAAATATCTATAAAATTTCTGATTTAAAATCAGAATTTCAGTTATTTTTCATGAAAGTTGAATTCAATATAATTCGAGTTTATTCAGATAATAATAAGAGCTATTGATAAAGTGACAAATCAAGTTTTGATTGCATTTCAAAATCAACTTCAAATCAAATGTTTATTTTATCTAAAATTCAACGAAACTGATCAATAAATGAACTTTAAATAGACCCGTCAAGCTTTCATATACTTGACTTTTCCGGTATATATTTTGCGCAATGATTCTTAACATAATTTTTAGGTATAATTAATAATCATTTTTAGACTAAACTATATTTTAGTCCTAATATAGTGAAGAAAAACATTATGCACAAGTTCATTCATAACAGGTATTTAAGTTTATAAATCAGTTCTAACCCTTAATCAAAATTTGAAATAAGTTTAGTTAGAAAAAATAACGGAATTTCTAAAATTATAACTATACATGAATGTTATACTTAACTATAAGATCGTATGCTTTATTAAATACGTAAATAGCAGTTATGCCAACCAGAAGCATGTGTTCACGCTTTAATTGATAACTAAATTGGTTGAACGCATGAGTTGTCCTAAAATCACATAAATATTAACTCATTGAGTATATGCTGTGAATTGAAAATTAGTAATCTGTAATTCTGAATTATGCATTTGGCATTTCTTCAATTTTCTATTATTGTTTGTTTGCCTATTACTAATTCAACCCAGATACTTGTTTAGGTTTGAGTTGAAATTGTTTTCATTAATTCGTGTTAAGTCAAAATAAAAGGTTTATGAATGACTTTTTCAGTAAACTGAAAGTATTCAAGATGGCTTTTTCTAAAACTTGATCACTAGAAATGTGCACAAGAATCGCAAGAAAATATGGCTGAATATAAATTTTCACATCAAAGTTTTACTTTCTATTCAAATTAGTTCATTCAGATTTGATTCTTTTAATTTCTAACAATTAGTTGAAGTGAAAATTAGTGACAATTCTCGAGCTGTTAATATAGATATAATCTCCGATAGCGGTCATGTATAGAATATCTGAGCTTAAGTTAGGATTTGAACTGCTTATAGCCTTTCCATTAGTGAATAAATTTTTACAAATAGTATACCAAATTGAAGATAAATAATCAGATTTCTATTATACATACTCATATTTTTGCTATTTTCCATTTTGACTACTGGTACATAAATCTTACTTTTATTCATTTTAACTAACTTGCCTTGAATTGATTGTCCAAGACACGTTGTTGTTCGCGCTTACTTAATCACTTCGTCAGCTTAAACATTATGCTTTAAATACAAAACTGCAGAAATCACCCAAAGTAGAAATAAAATTCGGGAAATCAGATTTATTTTATGAGACCCTTAATTGGTATTTGTTGTCAGAACAAACTTTTACTTGTACTCAATACCTATTGCAATAACATCTACACATCAATCCACGAATAATTTCCAACTAATTATTTTTATTATCTCATTTCGTATATCAGTTATCAGTGCATCCTTTCTTCCTAGCATTTTTTGCTTGTGATCGCCAACTTGCGGCCTGCGGTCCAGATCCAGCTTATTGACTGGTTTTCTAGACTCCCAAGACAACCAACAACTAAACTACTTTTAGTAATTTACTCCAAATCTGAAATAAGTTTGAAGAAGACTAGAAATATTCAATATGTCTGAAACAAGAGTTGAATTAATACGATGAAACTTCAGTCCCAATATTTATAAATATGAAAAACAGGAGAAAGAGACCAACTTATGAATGAACTCAATAAATTACGTTGGATCATCAAGTATGAAATTCTAAATTTTAGATCTTATTTTGGTCATAACAAAGTTTAATTTAAAATATTACATCAATTCATAATCTGTCTGTTCTACTCTGATCACCTGAAAGTCTAATCCTTTCTGGTCCTCTGGTTCGAAAAGGTTGGGATTGACGAGCGATCACGTGAATATCAGCTCAACTGATCACACAATAAAACAGTTCGGAAATAGTTGTGCTATAGAAACAATAATATGCAAATTGTTGGCACTAAGCACATTCCGAATCGGTATTTCAATTTTATTTTCGTCTCTATTATAGTTAGCTTTCAAACGAAATCATAAACATATTTGTTAAATAAATTCAATTGAGAATGTGAGTTGAGTGAAAGAGTTTGAATATATATTTAAGGAGATTCTAATGTTTGAATAAGTATCTTCTTTCAATATTTTCTCATCTGAATAGTAGCACTAAAGTGTGAAATGAATCGTTTGAAAACTTAACTATACTGAAGTAAAAGTCAGGTTAGGTTAGGTTAGATAAGGTTAGTTTAGCTTGAAAGTAAACATATTTTCTGGATTCAAATGATTACTTCTGTTACATATCTTTTGTCTATCAATCTAGCAGATAAGAATATTATTAATATTATTGTATACAAAATAAAAGAATATCATATAATATCGTTATTTGCACAAGATAATCAAGTGTGAAAATAAGAATTTCATTGAAATAGTCACTTCAAATATTTAGTAATAGAAGTCTTGTTTAACTCATTCATTTTTATGAGCAATATGACGTCAACTATGAAAACTCATTTAATTGTTGACTGAATTTTGATTTAATTAGATTTTTGTCATCTAACTAATGTTTTGGATAAGTAGAAGAATTGATTGTCTTTGCACTCATTAATTCTATTGATATGACGCTATAAAGAGATAACGAAACATATCGTAAATTTGTGTTTGAAAGAGAAATTCAAAGGCATTGAACTTAGTGATAACTTTCTATAAGATGATAAAAAATAATTTATTCGGTTTAATAAATTTCAAACGCTGGCCAATTATGAAATTGATTCGCAATTAGACAATAGTCATATAATCCCTAATTTGAATATTTAATATTAATATATGTGATATTAATTCAAAAATATCTAGCTTGCTTTGAAAGAGGAGAAATCGCAGTTTTCACTCTTACTTAATCATTTTTGCATCAATGTTCAAAATTTAAAATTGTAATTCAACACTTCATATTTCTATTAGTATAGGACTAAATCACATACCAAATACTTTTGTTACTAATACAGAATCATATTTTTACAAATTTTATTCTCAAATATATAACAATTTAATACTTACATTAATTTCAAACAATAGTTGACATCGAAGACAACGAAATGTTTGTTCTGTCGTTCAGTTTGACTAATGGATCACTTAATTGTGTGATAAACTGTCCCAAGACTAAACTAAAAATAAATCAGAATCAAATTAGAAAAATAACTACTATTTATGTGCAATACTTCAATTTTAAAGATTATTCTTGTGTAAAGAATTTGAGAATCAGATCGATGAGAGGCTGAGAATCAGTTGTTAAATAACACCAAAAGATAAGAAACAGACAAAAAACAATCACAAATGATAAATAAAAATTGCTTTAATAATGGATGAATAGTTCAAATCATTTCAATACTTGTGAGTTGAGAATAATGGTTGAAATAAACAATTTCACATAAAAATTTATTTTATAAATCAAACTTAATAAATTAGCTTCGAATGAATTTCTCAACTAATAAACTAAGCAATAAGTGAAATAAAGTGGTTTTGATGTAGAGATAAATGAAATTTTATAAAATACAAATAATTTCTTTTCATATATTTAAACAACTGTTTGAAAAGTGTATACAAAAGCTGAGAATTTGATGAATAGGCTTCAATCTTAAAGACTTACGGAGTGACATAAAACTATTAAATTTGATTTTTGTGATAAAACAAACCAATTGTTTTGCGTGAACGCATCAATACTTTCATATTACAAGCATTTGGAATAGTGATCATATTTTAATATTTATGTCTTAGAACTTATTTGAATATAAAATTCGAAACAAAGTCTGAGAAATCCGCATGATTATCAACATTAACTACTATAAATCAATATATTTTTATCATATATTTTAATGTGTTTCTTACACTCGATTATTACTTATGATGAATTGAAGGCACGAACTGAAGTAATTTATGTCTAAATATCTGTTATGGTGAAAATTACTTTCAATAGTGACTATCAAATCAAAAATTCAGTACGTTTCTATGCAAACCTGTCAATAAGAAGCATACTAAACATATCAATTCTTTATGTCGATTTATCTTCAGTTCTGCTTTAAATTTATTAAGTTCTTTATAAGTCAAATACTGATTGCATGAAAATTCTGACTTTTCATATTGAAAACAACCTAAAATTAGATTAAAAATAAAAATGCAATCTATTGTTTGGAAACTTGATTTTCAATAATAGGAGAATCAAAACTGAGCTGAAAGTCAATTTTACGCTTCAACAACCAATGCATTTGCTTTAAAGGATTATTAATCTGAAATTCAGAAAATAAAAGTAAAACAAAATAATAGTAAAACAAAATTCGACGGAAGAGCTTTTTCAGACTTATATTATTTTGCTGAATGCAGATTCTATAAAATTGTGTATAAAATTGTGTACGAAATTCTGTAAGAAACTCAGTATAAAATTGTGTAGAAATTCTATAGAAAAAATGTTCAATTCTTGAGTTTAGCTTATGCTGCAAAAAAATTCAATCAGAAAGAAAACATTTAAGTCTGTAGCGAATGTAAGAAACATTTCTAATATAAAACGGCTCAAAACTGGACACATTTATTACAGTTTTCACACAAGCATCAATTTTTTTGTTTAAAGCCATTTATATACTTTTGTTACTTCCAAGTTCTCTTATAAACATTTGTAAGATTTATTTGCTTTGTCTCATGTATTGTCTCACTTGTTGTCCAGTAGACAATAATTTTGTAAATGCATCATATATTTCAAGCAAAACATAACTTTATTTTATGGTATTTTACCAAATTATGACAGACATTCAAATTGAATGAATATGATTTGAGTAAATTTGAAGCTCAATAGAAACTATAAAATTGATTTATTATTATCAATAACTTGTCTATTAGTAAATAGACTTTACATGACATATATTCAAAGTATTTTATTAGAACCTGAAGGTCTATTTGTCCCAACAACACAGACCAGATCAAAATTCTAGAGTTCAAGCAAAGCAAACTAAGTAGAGTCTAATCATATGTCGCACAACGATATAGTTATCAATCAAGTTAGAAGCAAAGATTAGAAATTAGCCAATTAAGTACACGTTGTAGAATATATTCTTATAAGGGCTTAGCTATTGCTCAGCAACTCATTCAAACAATCAGGAATAGGCTCAAAACAACGAATATCTTTGGATTATATTAAGCCAATAGTATTTCAGAATATTTTCGGCCAAACTATTTGTTGAGATAGTGAAGTGTCCCTAAAATGCATTTCTCTGTGGACTGGACTCAGAATCAAACAAATTGTTAGAACTGATTCCACTCGAGGAGATATGGAGATATTGCTAATTCCTAAACATGAGATCCAATCAGCAGATAGTGTAAAGAAGAATAATAGACAGTAAAGCATTGCTCATCAATTTTCTAGTTGATTGTCTAATCACTCAAATCACATAAAACAGAACTAATTCTATTGAAAAATTAATTTTTTAGAAGAGCTTTTATTCTAAAAATTGTTTCTGAATTTGATCGGAAAACAAGCTTAAACTTCGACCCTAGACTTGAATTGTGGCTGAATCGTGATCGAAGATAATTTACACTATGAAGTATCGTCACAATTAATGCTTGAGAAGAAGTCTATTTGAAATTCGATATCTTTATTTTATGCAATAAATGAAATTCGTTTTTTGTTTTCCGAACAACCAGAAAGTGACGAATGGTTCGAACTTTCTATTGAAAAAGCAGTCGAGTTATAGTGAGAGTAACGCATACTTTATTCTGTCGTCTCTTTGATTATTGTTAAGATTCGTATTTTGAGAAATAGAATATTATCCAAACTTTAAATAAAGAAGTAATTCAAATAAGGAAACCCTATTTGTTAACATATTTGTCTTTAGGATCTTATTGAATAATACTATAAACTAAGAACAAGACTATCACATACAGTAGACAGCAATCAATAGGTATGTTGTAATCCACTGACTCGACTGTGATTTATTAAAACCTTTAGTTTCTCTTGTTCTTGAACTACTGATAAATTCGGACTTACTTTTAAACTTAGGGTTTAAAGTCAGAATACTCATCAATGATTTGGAATGATTACGAAAGTTGTAATGTCTACCTATCCAACAAAATGTTTGATCTTGACTTTGATCAAGACATGTCGAGTTAAGATTGAAATTTCTCATCGGTATTAAATGCTTATGAATAGTTGGATAAGATCTGGGAAAAAGATTTGAATATATCTAAACTTTACTAAGTTGGACAAATTGAATACATTAGTAATTTTCAAATAGATCATTTTCATTAATATTCAACATTTAAGTAAAATTTTCAATAAAATTCAAAGAAAATGTCCGAATTTTTCACTAAAATATTTCGTTTGAATCTTCAGATGAATATGTTTTTACTCAAAATAATTGAAAAGATTAATTCAAATACTTTAGTCTACGAGAGATTTATTTGTTTAGCAGCATAAGAAACTGTATAGAATATATAAAAGATTCAATGTCAAGGTCATGCATACACTTTTCGTAAATAAACCTTCAAATTTAATTTCAAAAAACTTCAGTTTTGTGAAATCTCACAAATTAACTAGAAATGGGCAGTAAAAAGCTTTCCAAACTCAAACTAATCCTTGTAAACATATATGAATATAAAGTAGATATCAGATGAACCAAACGAGTATATTCTGCGAAATAGTTAGTCTAGACAAAGCAAATTACAAAATTACACTCACAAATGAGATTTTAGGTCTAAATTTAGGTTTGTTCTAAACTCCTATTTGAGTTGGAGCCTGATAGCATAGTCAATATAGTAGTAGTCTGCTAATCAAGTCAATTTTATTAAAATTCACTACAGTCTAAAAGGTTGCAATTCACTAGAAAAGAGACTGAAAAACGATCTAAATTTAACTTAAATTTAATCTGGGTTTCTGAAAATAAAAATACAAATAGTTGTATAGCTTGATCGAATCTGAGAGATCAGATTTATCTTATATACTAATGAACATTTGATTTGTTATCGATTCCAATTCTATGAAACAAAAGGTCGAGAAAAGTATTTTTATACCATATTCATGGGTGAGTTAAGATAAGTTTCATGTTAATAATTTTCTCAAATAAAAGTAAATTGAATTTATTTGATAGTTAGCTTTGACTGATATCTATTGTGATGAAATAGTTGTAAAATTGTTGCATTTGGTGTAAACGAAACCAAAAATAAAACTTGATAAATTCAATAAATTGGGTCAGACGAGCATTCTTGTCAGCATGTGTTCACTATTATTCTAAGTTTAAGTCTAAGTTAAATCGGGTCTGCACGCGATGCAACAATCAATACCCAGTTTGACACGAAAGCCAGTATCTACGGCTCAATAATTCATTGTAAATATGTTTGCCCTAATAATAAAATAATTTTTATGTTTTAATTTTATAGGAACTATCTGTTTATGACTCTGTATTTGCATTATTCATCTTTGAAGCATATCAGAAATTTAAGTTGAGATTTCTTTTCTATCTATAATATTATTACAATTAGAAATTGAGAGCTTATATACTTTGACGCCAAGCATTTTTATTTTAGTAACTCTTAAAATTTAATCTCTTATTATGCGATAATTGACTATTCTTACGAATAAATGCTGAACTTTAATAACTGATTTGATTTGATATACAGTGGATTCTCAGATATTCAGGTGTTCTACAGGATAAGTTACTTTACTAGCAATTCTCAGTTTCTAATTAAAGTAAATGTACATATGAAGCATATTCTGTAAAGCTTTGAGAAATTTAGGTAACCAAAGTACTTATAAAAAATTAAATTGTATTCAAATACCGAATAATCGATTACCATTAAATTTATTGTTAAAGGTTTTATTGCCAAATATATTATAGTTGTAAATAAGATACCGTGAGATTAGAGGCTCTAATCCCATAAATTTAATGAGTTCTCTCATTGAAGTATTCAATAAGAGTTAAGCCCTTTTGATGTAAAAAATGTTCAAAAGTCTGCAAAAGACAGTAAATGCTTGATGTGCTTGATATACTTCAGATTCATCTGCAATAAATAAGTGAAGGAACAAAAACCAGAAACTTCAGAAATGTTTGTTTCATCAAACAGGAGATAATTTTTAAGTAGAATAACACATATATAGCTACTAATCAATAAATATGGAATGCAGTATAATATCCATAAGGTTTAATTGAATAATAAATAACAAGTCAGCCTTAGAGTGAATTTTTCAGTCGCTTGATTAAAGTGTTATAATAGGCTTTATTGGTAATTGGATTCAATAACTGCTTTCAAAATCAAACGGCTTAAAAGTAATTCCACTGAAGCACGATAACTGTCGCTAATTTAGTCTTAAAATAGCATGAGATTAGTTCAAAAATTCATACTTATACTCAACAAGTCGCTTATTTTTAATTAGAAAATACTGTTATTAGTAAAAAGTGGCAAATAATTAATAAACTTTGACGGTTTGATAAGCTAACTTCAGATATGTTTCATAGATTTGACATATATTTAAATGGTTTTATGGTAGATACTAATATTAGTTTTGAGATCGAACTTTTCAAACTTAAGAATTAAGCTCTGTATTACATAAGTCGACACTCAAAATAATAAAATGTCTTTTGAGGCAAAGCTTTTTATATAAGAATTTACGAACGATTATTAGTTTATGAAAAATAAGCTTTTAAGAAATTTCTAAAATCTCAAATCCCAGACTCGGGTTAAAATTCATTCTATGCTATCGGTGCCACTCGAATGCTGCTTCCATTTAAGTAAATATTTTCGATAAAGATTTGAATAAAAGAGAAGTTGAGAGTTAGAAAGTTTTCTGCATTTATAAGAGTTAATAATGTATGTGAAGAACGTGTATGTATGCCACGAAATGCAATATCACGCGGTCTTTCAATTATTTACTGTGAATTTCATTATTCAGTCGAGAGAGAGAGAGAGAGAGAGAGAGAGAGAGAGAGAGAGAGAGACTTAGATCATTGAAAAGAATGAGGAAAATAAATCCCTTATTAGAAGCAAATGTAAAGAATTTTTTATCCGAGTTATTCTGTTTTATTATCTTTATCTCTACTCGTCCTCAAAGATTGATATATTCAGAGAGAGATTTACGCAATGAAGATTTCGATATGTAGTCAATAACATTGACTTAATAAAAGAATCATTGAATCCGTTTCTCTGCAATATATAGCTATAGACTCAATAAAAGTAGGAATAAGTATTTTAATAGAGCATTACTTTTTCTGATAGAAAAGTAATTCTACTGATGAATTCGAATCAGTCACGGAATTACCTAAAAATAGAGTACAGCTGAATTCAGTGACTTTTTCAATGTATGCATTGCTATTTTCAAGACAAAAGTTTATCCATATTAGTACAAAGTTTAAAAACAATCATTATTCTCTTAGTTCAAATGAGATTATGCTAATTACTACTATTCTGTACTAAGACATTGGTATAAATATTTTTGCAAATTTTTTGAATAGTTAGAGCAATTATCTGCAGTTATCTTCTCGGGTGTCGTCTAAACCAACCGGTAAAGTTGGCCTTCAGACTTAGTTCCCTTCTCTGACCACAGGTTTCTATTGATTAAATAAGCTTTCAATCGGATTCAGAAATGACCAATAAAGAGGTAAAAAATAGTATTACGACCATTCGATTCAATCAGGTTTACTACAAGACCTGTTTTGTGAAGCCTGACATTATCCGTGATTAGGCGCACGCCTTCGATATTATTGAGAATCAAGTGATAAACCAACTTATCTAAGTCGGAATAATCTTCTGAATTGTAAGCTTAGCCTTATATTTCCAAAAAATAGTCTTCACTATTCATTGCAGTTGCAATTCGATAGTTTAGATTTCAGTGTCTAGGCAAACCTCCAGCGGAGGCTCGTCACCAAATTTGAACTAAATTTTCATCCAAAATACATTTAACCATCAATTGATTGTATTTGATGGCATCAGGACTATTGAGTCTCTCAGGTATCGAAGTTATGAGTTTGAATAGTAGAATTTCCTAATATCTCTACCGATTGTAGATTCAGATAAAACTATTTGCCATTCAATTAAACATATTTGCTCAAAATTTACGAGAGTTAGACAACAGTTCTGATCTACTCAATTGCAGACCTTCTCCTTGTCCGCATCATCTAATCTTCTCGATTCTTCTATCCACTTAACATCTCTTGTAAATCTTATGAAGGGGTCTACTAGAGCATAGAATCGACAAAATTCTCAATCTTAATCCCATCCCAATCCCATTGCCATCATAAATGGGATTGGAATTGAGTTTTTTATGCTCTAGCGTCTGCTTGAACACCATTCAATTGCAGAATCTAGCTTTCAGACCGCTATTCATCCGGCTTATGATTATTTTTCTAATTTCGTTACTTATCACTTCTCTCTTTCTTTTAGTATTAGGATTGTTAGATATTAATTGAGTTATGTCTTCCATTTTAATCATAGAATTGAATACAACACAACATGGTCGAATTTTTAGCACAAAATCAAATAATTAAAGCACGTATCAAAGTGAGAAATGAAAGATTTAATAGAAATTCGTACATTGGAAAAGCCATTCAATTTGACTCTGCTATTTTTTGTGCCTTTGAATTATTAAATTTTCCATCTAGTTATTTCAATGCAATTCTTTTAAGATCTAACTAAAAATTGAACTTTTCACATGTAGTCTAAAAGCTTAAATTGAATAAAATCTCTTATTCAAGTAATAATGAATAAAAATTTCAATTTAAACTCGAGTAATTAGTTCTGAATTGTATTCTGAAAAGAGATTTCTCTTACATTTACAACTGTACGGATCAGTAATTGTAATTAATTCCTTAAAAGCAACTTTTGATTTTTACAGCTAATTTATTATTATTTTTACTCATTCCAACTTTTTCAATTAACTCCATTTATCTATTAATAGTTTGTACCTTTTATGAGACTATTTCGTAACTAATGAGTCCCATTTTCGGCGTGACACCGAATTTTGTCTCTTTGGTCAAATTTCACATTTGAGCCAAAAATAGGCGAATCCGGTGAAATTTACTCATCATTTGCTCACTTTCTCGTTCATATGATTCAAACCCAGAACATAACAAAAAATTTCTATTTCGAAATTTCAAGTTATTCGTATTTCCATTACAAAAATTGAATTTATTTAATTAGAAATAGAAAGCTCATTAAGTAAACTGTTAATATACTTTATACTTCAATAATCAACTGCTAGTTTTGTACATTTGATGCTCAAGAAAGTTTATCGGTTAGCATTTAATTGAGTTATAACTTAAAAGACTAAAACTCAATTTTTGTCGAAAATTTCATAGCAATTAAAACCGAACTTATCAATTTGAATTGAGAAAATATAGTTCTACTGAAAGATTAGGCGGAATAATCTATTGACTAAGGTGTGACTTATACGCTTAAACCTTGACATGTTTGATTGTTTAGGGATTCCGTATTCCTTAAACATTCAATACAAAGGATCAAACTTTTCTCCATTGTTAACAACTATTTCATGACAGAACAGCTCATGTCTTTCACTTAAATCCAATTATTTTCGTTCAGAGGTTATTAATAATCCCTTTTCACTTACCGACCGACAAACTTATAAATTAAGAATTTACTTAAGAATGAGAGAGTTTAACTTATATTCTTCCGATTGTGTCAGATCTTATGCTTAACAAAGTTTATATATTTGAGATGAAATACAGCAAAATATTAAATAAAAGATAGCTTCGAAAGTAGATATAATCTCATAAGTTTTGTTCGACTGAAAGAAACTAAATAAATAAATAGATCCTATTTTCGACACAATGTTTGCTTATATCCGAATTTTTCTGAAATTTTGTTCCGGTTTTAGTTATTATCTAAAAGTTACTGCCATTAACCCTAGGACATTAATCTAAATTTAAAAGAGACAAAAAATTCTAGAAGATTTATAGTTACGATTGCGATTGGTATTCGAAATACCTCTTTGGTAGTAATCTTGAAGCTTTAGAACCACTCATAACAAGGAACAACAAATAAGATCTCATAATAACGATATCGAAATGATTCAATGGAGACTAAACTTAATAGAAAGACTTCGAGCAAACACAATATCCTGAGCTATAATTCGGTCTCTTTTATTAACTGGATAGGATTGCAGTGGTCTGATAGATGGAAATATAAAAAAGGGTTTGTATTCGTATGAGAGAAGGGAAACAGAATTTGAGGGAAGAAGTATTTGTAGTGAATAGGCATACGTAGAGATATAAAGGTATAGATATCATAAGAAAATGACATTTTGGAGGACAGATCTGTTCATCTATTGGAATGTTTGTGCAGTGCTTTCGCTGGTAAAGTACAGAATATTTGACTTGAGGGACAAATTTGAGTGATCAATGAGAGAACAGACTGAGAGGATTGATAAGATTGATACCCATTTAAGAAACAAACGTCTGAATCCTCTAGTTTCTCGTCTCAATCTTCGTTGTCTCCATGGATTCGCTCACCAAAATAGATATAAGCTTATGAAGCAAAATATCACACTTTTAATGGCATTACACTTCCTGTTAATGAGTTCTTCATTTGATGAACATGAAGGATCTCAAAAGAGTTCTGTGGACGATATTACACGGTAGGAGAATATAAGAGTGAATAGTAATATATTTTATGTGTGATAGAGAAGAGGATGAGATTTTTGGGCGGGAGAGAGAGAGAGAGAGAGAGAGAGAGAGAAGCATCCGTACCTAGATCATTTTTCTCGATCTAGTACTTAAGACCTTTTTATATTGAGGTCAATACTAAGATATTTTGTTGAGAATAAATGTGTTGATATAAAACAAGCAAAGAGAGCAACAAATCACTAAAATATATGCATAAATCATTATTTTATTCGAAAAAAGGATAGTAGGGCTTTAATAAATCCTTGTTTAAGTTAACTCTAAAAATATTTCATTGGTTTTATTTATGATGTGCTGACAAACTATAAAATATGAAACATTGTTTAATGCAAAAGGAATATCCACTGGATATTTACTCAGACATTACTTCTGATTGAGTACTAAGGACTGAGAATTTTTGAACGATATTTACAGTTAAAATTTATGATTGTTAGCAATAATAAATTATGTATAGCTATGATAATATAGTTTTGCTTTTATGAATCCCAAACCGATGCGTTCTGAGCAAAGTTTGAAGTATTTGATAACTTATTCAGTTACTTATGAATATGTGTCAAACTTAAAACAAATCGTGATTGTTTTTAGTGTTCACAATTGATTTTAATGTAATGAATGACCGAACGATCAGCTGTTAATCAAACGATTAACAGCACCTAAAAAGTCAAAAATCACAATATGTCAGACAGTAAATATGAGTTTTGATTGTCAGTCGTTCGTTTGTGTTGGTTTTATTCAGAAGATTTGAATTAATATTTAAAATATAGTTTCTGCATAAAACTATTAATTTTGATGCTGTACGCATCAGGGATTAAAGAAAAGCTATTTAGAATCGATTGCACTATACCTGAAAAACTTTTCTGAATAAATTTAATAAATATATATTTATATCTATCAAAGTTGTTGACTGTACTGCAACATCTCTATAGTATTGACTCGTTCAAAATTGATTAAATCTTCAAAAACATTAACTACCAATAAGTTGAATCAATGGATAATCTCTAATAGAATACAAATTAATACGAACTTAAGCAGAAATATTGTCTCTTCATTTCAACTGATAAGGGGAACTTTAGTATAACATCTGTCGCAGATCAGCACCAAACTTTGTATATACATACTACTGCCGATGTTGTTCACGAATATGCAGATCATACCTGCCACATATGTATATATTCACGCGCGCAAGAGGGGGCCAAATCGCTGAAAATCAATTGGTACAGTCGCCAACTCGCGCGCTCGTTAGGCTCCGCATTTTTGTTACTAAACCTAACCTAACTAAACCTATATTAACCCAACCTAACTCAAATCGATATCGAAAAGTTACGAAATGGATCGACTTATATACCCTTTAATAAATGTTCTGAAAATTTCTCGAAACTTCTTCGAATAACTAGAATTTTACAAAATGTTCTAGAACCTAGGGGAGAATTCTAGAATATTGTAGAATGTTCCTGAATTTCAGAGAAGATTCTGGAATTTTCTATAAAGTCTTCGAGTTTTCTCGAATTACGGAACCTAAATTGTCCTTCACAATCTTAGTCGCATATATGTAATCTGTACTCTCATTCTTGTCTATTGGCACCGCTCACATTGAAATCGAGTGCGGAATATACGACATATTCGGCTTTATGTCCATCGACTTCGGTGGCTAATAACTCCGCCCTTTGATTTGCGGCGGGTAAAACCTTCATATTCTTTTATCACTCGATGAGTACTAGCTGTATCCTAAGTTTGGTGTTGATCTGCGACCGGTGTTGTATAAAGTATACCCCTGATAAGTAATGATTGAAGTAATTGAATTTTGAGTTGCTGATCAAAATGATAATTATTATGACTATCAGTACAGTCGTACTATACACCAAAGTACAGCTAAACCTCTCTACTAGGTTAAGCCATTTTTATGAAGGCATAGATAAATTCATAAGAAACAAGGCTTACTTTGGTCTTTTTATAAAAAGGGCTTAACTACATATTGAAGACAGAAAGCCATAGTTGATGTGCTTTTAATGACAAACGCTATATTGAATGACTCGATCGCTAAGAGTAAACAATTGAGAATATGATATCACAGCTATCATATGTCTGCTACAAAATGTTTCGTAACCTTCTATCTGTTTTCTGCCAATTATGACTAGAACTAATAAATGACCCAATCCCTCTCTTATTATTGTTTATCTGTATTAATAATATTTAATAAATTTTCTAAATATATTAATCAAATTTATATTTAATATATTTAAGGATTTTCATGGAATTGACGCAAATGCAGTTTTGATTATGAAAGATAAAATCGGATTATTTATTTGAACATAGCTGCAAATTATGTTAAACTAATTTGTTAAAGACCTCATTTCTGATAAACACTTCACGTGAAATACTAAAGAAAAAGAAAATATTTCTTAAACAAATTTCTAATTTATTGTTAAACATTTCAAATGCAGTCTATAAATAGAAAAATCATATAAAATATGTATGATTTGTATGAACAAATCAATTTTGAAATATTGTGCATGCAAATATCCTAATTGAAGACATGCATTATTTATTTATCTTATATCATTATTTTTTATATTATTTTTTTATATTTTTTCTCCGATAGCATAACAATCTCCGAATCCCTTAAGGCTCAGAGAATAGTAAATAAAAGCAAAAATCTATATCTAAACCAAAAGCTATGGTCAAAAAATAAATCTAGAAAAATACGAAACAACTATCATATTGATCTAATTAGATGATTCACTTCTACTCACAAAAACCTTTGTTAGACCTCTTCATAAATGTTTGGCGAAGGTTTAGGACAACAGATTCTTAGCCTTCAGCGCATGATTTTAAGTAAGATATAAATAAGACGAGAATTTATTAAATCCTCTTTTAATGAATGCCTTACGAGAATAGATCAAAAGTGAGCCGTCAATTAAAAGTTTTCCGAAATTTATATTTGGTCTGAAAGGATATCAATTTCTCAGACTTTCTTCAACTAGTATGACTCTAATATGATTTATCACTCAGTTCCAGATGGTGTTCGACAGCAAGTAATTAAAAAAGTAACTTCTTTTCAATGAGTGGCATCGAATGAATAGAAGTGTTTTACAACTGACAAGTTATATGTTTGTGTCTATTCCTGATTTTCAGCCAAGTAATTGTAGATTTTCTCTAAATTAAACTCATCTTGATATACTTAAAAACTTTTTACATTTAACTGAATACTGGGTTTGGTTTGAATTATGTTTAGAAATATTTTTCTGTTAGTAATTTTACCAAAATTCATAAAAAAATTTCAATTCTTAATGAGCTCGAAGTTGAAGAAAAGTTAAAATGAGAAAATTTTTATAGAAAATAATTTGAAAACGACATCAAGAGAATTAAGTATTCACTGGATGTTTAATATGATGACCTAAAACTTAATTATATTCTGTTTGCTGTTTGAAAATAATGATTATTATATCACAATCAGATCATTAGAGCAAAAGAAACGACATCTTTATTTTATACTATACTCACTGTCAAAAAGCCATAACTATTTTCACTACATTATTCTCATCATAAACATAATTTACGTCTTTCTCACTTTATTCACTATTTTATTTCATGTAATAAACTCTTAGCATAAATTGTCTTCTCTTCCAATCGATGCTCTGAGTACTAGTGAATGGAATCTTGTTTTATGAATCGATGAGTTGAACTCAAATTATTAGAAATCATTTCTGATTTTGTTGATTCAGATAACCAGAAGTGAGACTTAGGGTGAAGTTCAACTAGTAATAAGAACAATAACTGAATGTTTTACTAATTAGTACAACGTGTCAGTTGAGAGAAAGACATTCAATTATTTGAATGATACAAATACAGTTGTACTTCTTTTGTTGTGATTCATATAATATTTGACAACTCAACTGAACAATATTGACAAAACAGCTCTTAAAAAATAAGTGTGGGTGTAGACCCACTAACAAAAGCGGATGCAATCAAACTTAATAGTAAATTTGATAAGACTTATAAATTTTCTTATAGTTTGAAATCACTAAACGATTGTTTGAAGTAGTGTTTGACATGAATTCCTATTCCTGCAGGAACTCTGTCCTGTCCTGTTCCTGGTCAGGAATTTACAGGAATGGGAAAGGCTATCATAACTACAGGACAGGACAGGAATTGCTGTTCGATTCTAAATTCCTGTAAAATTCCTGTAAAATGAAAACTGGACATAAGTTTGACATAAATTCTTCATTACTCGGATATTGGGAACAAAGTAGAAGTTCTTATCCCCGGCTCTATCGGTTGGCTATTCGTTTGCTGTCTGTCCCTGCGACCAACCTTTCAAGCGAAAGGAGTTTCAGTGCCGCTGGTCTAACACTCACTGACCATCGTTCAAGACTTAGTTCACAGAACGTAAATAAATTACTTTTTATTAGATCTAACTTTGATTTGTATTAAATATGCATTCATTGATTGTATTTTCATTTGATTTTTTGAATAAATAATTTTTAAAACACATTGAATGTCAGGGAAACCGGAAAACCGAACAGAAATGAAAATTTAGGGCTCAGGACAGAACAGGAATCGGTTTTGAGAATGCAGGACAGGACAGGAATTCCCTTTTAGTACTTTGTCGATCACTGGTTTGAAGATCCATAAAGCGATATCAAATTTACTGTTAAGTTTAATTGCATGGACTGCAGTTAGTGGTTGTATGTACTAAAACTTAATAATTTATGATAGATACGGCTTGCGTTTGATGGAAAGCTTGTTTGCATCTAGCTTCTATGCTTTAGGCTACGTTTCTTCATATATATTATTAGCCATTACTAGAGTGCTTAATGTGCCTTTCTTATTAAATCTACTCAAATAAATATATTAATAACACAATAGATACATCTATATGTATCACTTTATTCTAGTTGTTACCGACAATAAGTTTTCAACTACATGCAGTTGAATGCATTTCTAATGTTTCATTCAATTAACGAACAATATATTGATCTGTAGAACAGAATAGTTGACTATTTCAGAATTGATCCATTCATTTATTCTCTCAAACCAGTAGTAATTGTTTCGTTAAACTAGAATTCAGTGTCAGGTTAAAATTTAAAGTTAGGGATCCCATGAAAGTAGTATTGAATTTAAAAATTAGGATCTAGTTTAACCTGGTATATTATTTCCCATATATATTTAAACAGATCAGTAATAATTGATTGATGTTCATGATAAATTAGCAAGGTGTCCCAAGTGATTACTTTTACAAGGATCCTCACTAATAAAAGCATGTAAATAATTCACAAAAAACATGTGACTTTCACTTAAAAACTCTCTCCTTAAGTCTCAAAAAATGAGTTTCATGAGTTTAATTTTACTGAACTAAGCTTTGCACTTAGTAAAAGTGGTGTTTAATTAGTCAGAAAAGGGTTAAGCCATTTAGTTGAGAAACCATTTAAGATAAACTCATCAAAACAAAAAGCTATTAGAACTTGAAGACTAATGAAAATACTTTTAGAATTAACCCGATTTTTATTATTACGGAAAATTCACAATGTAGTTATTCTGATAAAATACTGTATTTGAAATTTGACGGTCAAATTCTGGTTTAGTTCGTGTAAAATAGACTCGAACTAGATTATGTTCTCACTATGTACTAAATGTGCTCTACTTGTTATCAATAAAACATTTTAGTATCAAAATCAATGGCAAAACTTTTCTGTTTGTTCCTATTTCGTATTTTATTTACAAATGATAGGAGTAGATCCACTTATATTCTGATTGTTTTTGTTTCATCTTCTAGGACATTATTCCTATTATTGAGCACTTATTCCTTAAATCAAAATCTGTTGAAACCATCAAAATGCAAGCTTAAAAAAACAGACTTTCGCTCGAATGATTCTTCAAATTCTTCAAATTCTTCAAGTCAGAAAAGTTACTGCTTATGATCGCAAATACCGGTTCTTAGACCTCATTTCAGTTAATACAAAGATTAAAGAATAGAAAAGCGTTTTTTTGTGCAATGAGTATATTTCTCAGAATTGTTCTGTTGGTTTAGATTTCAGGATTATTTTCTTCCTCTGAGGCAATCTGAATGAATATTTGAATACTAATCAAGTAAACTAGGCAAACGATTTTTAAATAATTCTTTGTGGCTTTTATTCGGATTGTTAATTAAAATATAGTGAATGAGTCGAAAATATTATTGATTTTGCTTTGAAAGTGCTCCAGTGTTTGTTTAACAATGTTTTTTAACACAACTGCTCTCACTTTTGATCTGTTTTATGTATGTTTCGAATTCATTTCTTTAGTTCAAAGTATTTTTTCGTACTCTGCTCTTAAGCTATTTTATAATGAATTTAAATTTAATATCTGTTGAAAGATCCAAAGCTTTTCGCTCATTATATTATGCTAAAGGGTTTTGAAAACCTCAAATAACTCATATCATAGCACATATAATTATCCATGCATAAATGGCAACAAGTCATTCACCATCTAGGCTTAAAAACTGTCATTCGGTTAATAATCGTATGCAAATACATCAGTAAGCTAATATTCTCACTATCCAGATCAATGTGTTCAAGGAAATTGCTTTTCTAACCTAAACTCTCGATTGAGGTCTCCTGTCATAAGATCGAACCAATAATAACGATAGCAAAAAGATTGAAAGCAACAATTTGATGTTTTTTGTTTTTGATATATTTTCGACGATCTTGTGTCGTAACACTTCGATTGAGAGCTTGGATCAAATTTTCATTTGCGAAATATTTCTTACGATCAATATTAAATTGAGATATTTTTGATTGCTTTGATTCCGTAAAACTGTGTTCATCCAAAAAGTACGTGAAATTAGTAACCACGTCATTAGCTGAACGCTTCAAAATTTCAAGCTTCGCTCGAGAAGTTGTTGAGTTTATAGTGATCATTAGTTCGTAAATTAGAAATAATCTACATTTACCAAATTATAGTAACTCTATCGATAAAAACTAGAAAAGAGTTATTCATTTTATGGAAGTAAGAAAAATAGTCTATGCAAAGAATATTGTAGGCACAGTTTTCCTATTCAAATCATGATGTCTTATGTCAACAAAGTTAGTAAAATTATCTGATATAAAGAGACAAAGAAATTGCAGTAATATTTCTTTCATTTGAAAGAAACTCAATTCAATATTCATTAAAGAAAATGCAACTCTAATTAGTCTATAGTCTACATTCTGGTATCTAATTTTTCAGAGCTAAATCAACTTCAGTCCAAAGTTTGGTTCATAGTAAATGAAAATAGAGTGCAATAGAGAGATCGTGTTGAATAGACGCGTGAAAAAGTTGCTAAAATAGTTAATAATACAATTAGGAGATTACAGTTACTATTGAAAAGAAATAGAAAACAAAATTACTCAACTACGACCAAAATGAATAGCTGAGAGAATAAGAAAAATTATTTGCACTCAGAATATTCACAAGTATATTCACAAGTATATGGCCACTAGTAATACATTTGAAAGCTTTTACACTAACTGTAGGTCATAAAAAATAAGTCTCGTATATGACCGGCACATAATATAACAAAAGTGCTGCTATAGAATATATTCTTTGCTATAGAATATTATTCTTTATTGCTGTTTGCGAGCACTTCTATTTGCGATCATATGGTTATCAATTTCTAACAAAGTGAATCATTAAAATTTACATGGCGTTAAATTAAACTAGCAAGTAGATGCAATTTCTCAAAATATGAATTATAAGAAAATTCTTTGGTATTCAAAACACTTCACACCAAACAATTGGGTTTAAGTAAACAGTAAGTCTAGAAGTGTTTCAAAATATATACTCGAAATTATTATTAGATTTTATTGAATCGATTCAGTCAACACTTTCCTATCATTCAATAGGAAATATTAAATTGAAAATTATCTCAACAAAACTCTTACTGAATAAACTCTAAAATCAAGTTCTATCCGCACGAGTTATGATAGATATAAGAATTTTATGTTTAGTGTACTGATTGTTAACTTACTTTTATTCCCTCTGATCAGATTCTGGTATCGTTTCTGTTAAAGCAACAGTTTTATGGTGAATGTTAAGTAGATATGCCACGAAACACAGGTATTTGTTTATTGACCAGCAGAACAAGTATTACTGAATTTTGTAAATTCTGGTGTCACTACAAATAAATTCATTTTTGTTAGAGTTGTTATCGTTTTTGTCCAAAAACAATAAATATTATATTCTAATGGCTTGAATTTAAATCACTGTATTAGTTATGCGAAAAACTCTAAAACAACAGTTGAACACCAATGGTATAACTACTATAACAATATAATTTGCTACCGCACACAACCGACTAAGAGACAGAACTACGAACCATTACAATCATAGCTACCGATAGAAAGGATGGATGAATGCAAGTATATATGTGCTCAGTTTGCCTATTGACAGACACAGCGCCACACTATCACAACTATCATTCATATAGTTATTTTGATGGCCACAATTTCTCAATAGTACTGCTTATTTAAGTCACAAAACTGTTAGATTCTATTGCTTTTGATTATATAATTGAATGTTTATAATTTTGAAATCTTATCGCTTCAAAATCGGATTATAAAGCAATTTTGCTCTTTAAATGTTATAATAAGTTTGATCTGAAGTCTCTATTTCGAGTTTTTGTCTGCAGAATCTGCTGCTTATGCGCCGATATTCTTAATGTGTTCTCTCTGTCAATATCAATAACACGAATGTATTTTTGCCCTATTTCTATGTCATTATAACAGCATTTTTTTAATAATATCACAATAAAAAGTTAAGGCATATTTTATTTATCGAAATTAGTTCATTCGTTCAGAATAAAGTTTTACTTAATATTAAATCGATTTTTGAGATCTGTTTATTGAAACCTCAAACTAAGATATGTAAAAAGTGAACAAAATTAAGAAAATTATATTTAAAAATATATATGCAAGATGTAATGCAATTGGGTAACAGAAAGTACTTATAATTTTTAATTAAGAACAATCAACGTTTGATGTTTTCCCCTCTTTTATGAGTAGTTTGAAAATTCTTTTATTAATAATTTTTACAAATGAACAAATCATCGTTTATATTCCTCTAAAAATGACAGAATAACTAGAAAGCATGATTGGAACTGAAATTTTCAATATTCCACACAGAGCCCTAAGGGACCTAATAGAAAATTTTAAACTTGGCCGCATCCATTAGGAGAATAACTGGCACGACAAGTACGTCCTATCATAAAATTTTATTATTCTTGTTGACTTTTATAAACTTTTCGTGTAAAAATATTCAAAAGTCTTTTCCTAATAAATTTTTACTTTCGAAAAACTAAATAATATAACATCTCTTACCTTACATAGTCTTTTTCCAGTGTTTATTAAATAAATGAATAAATCAATGAATTATTGATATATTTTAGCTCTTGTAAAAAATTTGATGTCTATTATCTCAAATGTTGTTCTCCTGGATTTAATTATTCTATGAGTAGAAGTGAAAAACAAAACGATTCCACAAAAGATGAAACTACTTCTGGTTATGATTAATTAAACTTAAACTTATAATTTTACAGTTCTCTAAATTTTAGCAAAATTCTTGAATTAGTACAAAACTTTTCAATACAATTAATCGAATTCGTTCAACTCACGAAAAATGGCATCAGAAAACTAGTCAATAATTAGTTTATCGAATCATTACTGTTAATTAAATCGTTGGGTTAATAAGAACTTTATTATGCGCTTTGAGAGTACTTCTGAAAACATATATACAAATATTTGACTGATTTTCATTCATTCCGAAACATTAATCGCAATATTGATATTTATTGCGGAATAAGTTAATATAATTGAAAGGTAAGCATGTGCACTAATCTATATGAAAAATAATAATAGTGTACATGCTAACTGATAGTACTTTTAATACATCTCAACAAAATTCTAATGCAATACAATATTGAACCACAAAAGCTTTCAGAATAAGATAATTATATAACTGCATAGCGGCTATGTTTACAATTTGTACGTGATTCATAAATGCATTTCGTCTGAAAAGTTATACTTAGAAAAAAATGATTAGCATGATAACAGTTAAGTGCTAATACGATGTCATATTTTAATATAATTAAAACTTTCATCTTATATTCAAGTTCTAAACAAAATTTAAATCTTTTATCTACAAAAGCGCTAAATATATTCTTAAGGCAAGCTTCAATGAATTTTTTGTCTCCAAATTAATATTGATGTTAAGCTTGCACAACAATTACTTTTAATTCGATGAGTAAAGTGTGTAAACATAATAAAAAGTCTTTTCAACGTGAACAACAAAACCTATTTAATATTACTTTTTAAGAATTAGTTCATAGTAGGAGTCGATTCTCATTAAAAGAAGAATAATTATTATAAAATTCCTGAGACAACAAGAATGAATAAATTTAATGTGTTTCGAGCCATTTGAGCCATATTATTATAAATGTTTTAATGCCTACGATTAGTCTCAAATAATATGAGTAAAAAACTTGTCAAATAAAGAATCGATGGACAGAAATAATGCATTCATATTTTATAAGGCAATTCAATTGTCTATAGAATATCTTTTTACCGTTTGTGGATCTGAACAATTAGTTTGGGATATGTAATGGAGTCATAGAAGCGAAAAAATCACATTAAAAGCATTTGCAATGAAAATGGTTTGTTATATACAGAATTCTCCTAAATTGCTATTTATTGAATATGAAATATTATTCTTCATAATTCATTATAATGTCTATATTATTAATGTAAGTGAAATGAAGCTTAAACGTTAGCTGAGACTTGGATTCGACAAGAGATGAATAACTTTCACTATAGATATGATTCCAATGAGCATAAGCTTGAAAGAAAACTTTCATCAGAGATTATAATTCATAGAGTTTTCTACTAAGTAAGCCATTATTTTATTTTTATCTCATGTTTCAGTTCAGAGAATGACCGAAAGTTCCACTAATTAGCTATGAGTTCGGTTGATATAAGTCTTATTTTTGTTTGAAGTAATCTTGTGAGTAAAATATATTTGTATTGAATAGTTTTCTATTCAGGTCAACATTTCTTTCATGTTAAATATTTTTCAAATTTATTTTGCGGACTAACACTTTGAAACCTTATGTTCTCAGTCATTATTTGTGCCTAATTGAATGTTCAGCTATAGAAAAATTTTTGTTTTCATCCCATAAAAGATTCCATAAAAGAATAGCAGAATTAATACAGCACTTGGAGTTTGTGTAAAAACTATGCTTCAAATCAAGCCTAGGCTCTGACACTTAATTCAGTATTAATTGTGCTATACTTGCTCTGATTCACACACAAAGTAAATGAGAAAACTTTCTCTTATGAGATTCTTTTCTTCATTCCAAACAAATGATATTCGAATCAATTCTGAGCACAAAAAGCGATATTCGATAGAATGTGAGTATAAATGGATGAGAATTGAAGTTTGATGCAATCAAAGTGGAAAATATAGTCGAATATTGATATGAAATGTTTAATTTGATGTATAATTATTATTGATTATGAAAATCACTTAACTAGGAGTTTTATTATATGGATGAACATATGTTAAAATTAAGTTTTAATAAGATTCTAACTTTAAGATTAAACCGTCAATTACTCAGAATGATTCAGAAATAACTTCATTGTAAGACTCGAAAATCGATGTAAATTAATAATAAATGAGATTCCGATAAAAATCCAAAATAAGAAGTTCTTTTAATAGAATCACATGTAATACTTAATTCATGTCAAAGGCTTTCTCAGCGCATAAAAAATAAGAAAATTCAATGTTTTATAATTTAATGAGTGAGTTTTTGTTTTACAAACTAGTTTATGAATGAATGAATGCATATTTTATAAGCAAGATTTTTGTTATAAAGCACAAGTCTAGAGACTATCTATGGTAATAAAATCCCATTTAAAATATTGCAAGTATTAGTATAACTGGAATATAATTAATTGCCGAATAAATCAAATAATATGATAGTTTTGAATGCCATTATTTCAACTATAAATCAATTTCTCATCAATACTTCAATAGTCATTTCATGAAAATACTAATATCTGAACATTTAATCACGTTATTTAACGGTCGATTTGAATATGAAGTATGTGTTCCTGACTTATTACTAAAAGTATAGACAGGATAACAAAGAGATTTCTCAATTGGCTCCACCTTCACCTAAATTAATGCAAAAACTATTAATTCTGATGTCAGAACATTCGTTCTGCAACTCAATAAATTAAATCCATTTCATATTCAAATGATATCTCAAAAGTCAATAGCTTAATAAAAGTACTAATATAGAGAGTTCTGATAAATAATTTAAGTTCACTCAAATTCATGAATACACATAAACTTGAATTAATGAAAGATACTTTGTTGGAGAATATAATCAAAGTAAGTTATTTTCAATTTTAAAATAATTTTTACCATTAGTTTATTTAGACTTATCGATTTATGAATTGTGCTGATCTATGAGTTTATAATCTTTTGGGGATTATTTTATAGAATGTATGATACAGTAGAACCTCGTTATTTCGAACTCGCTTCTGCCAAAGAATTTTGCTCAAAATAGCGAGTATTCAAAATAGCCGGTATATTGAAAAAGGCCTGAAGTAAAGATTTTACTCAATTGCAATATGTGAGTAATTAAAACTAAAATTTTATTTAGATTAGGTTCAGGTTTGGGGTTCATCCACGAATCCTTGAAACCTGAACTGCTCAGCAGTCTTAGTAATAATGATACTTTTTGTGAAAATTTGATATGTCATTATATCCTGAAACTTGAAAATAAACTCCAGACATTTTAAAAATAAGGAAGTACACAACAATATAGACTGATGTTCAAATTGGTTCAAAATACTGAGTATTTCAAAATAAGCGATTTTAAAATATCGAGTGTCTACTGTACAACTACATATTAAAAAGCTTTTGATACATTGAGATACTTCCTAAAGTGACTGAAGCGTAAAAATGCATCTGTTTATGACTGAGTAAATATAGACATAAAGTTGACTATATTTTAGAACTATTAAATAATAGATTTTCTTATTAATTAATCCCTAATTAATTTATAATTCATACTAAATACAGACTAATGCCAAACTAAATAGTTGCTTAAAAATAATGTTTTTAAATACAATAATTGAGTTATTTTGATTTCAGACAAAATATTCAGATAGTTCAGAATATTCAGACAGTTCAAAATATTCAGACAGTTCAGAATATCCAGAAGTGAATTTTAGTGCCAATAAACTTGTAGATAGGATTTAATAAAAGACTAAATATTTTCTCGTATTAGATTGTGAAAATAGACTCTAAATGTGTTGTATGAATAAAACAGATTTAGATGGATGAAATTTTTCTCATTGTTGTGATGCCTTTCATTTTTCAAGCGTTTTTATTATGCGATCCAAAACTGCCGTAATTTTGCCATCAAACGAAATAAGGGCTCAACTCAATAGCAATGCTATTGAATGGAGAAACAATTCGAAATATAGACGTTATTTACTAACAGATACCCACTTTGAAAGTCTATTCAATTGTTGCGATTTATTGAAGCGAGAAAATGATTTTAAAGAGGACGATAACTGTGTTGACTGATAAGATAATGATAGAATTATTGACAATACAATCCATTTGATCATTTATGACAAATTTACAAAAATTCATTTAAATATGATTATTCCTACAAATTAAACCCGAACACAAGACACGTGCCATTACCACGATTGTTAGACACTACTTCACTCATTCACCCTGTTAATAATTTATCAAAGGACAAGCTAGACTCAGATCTGTAAAATTTCTCAAACTTGCTATGAGACAGAAGAGTTACGAGCTGCTAAAGGGTTGGATTTTAGTAATACAGCACTTCTTGACTGGAAGATCTCATCTCTACCAAACTGTGTATCGCTGAATTGAGCTCGATAAGCTGAGACTATTGATTTCACCTTTGATCTTGTCAAGTGAGCTTTGACCTTTAACTCCTTCTTTCGTACACCGTTTCTGACCTGTCCTCTGACTTGATCTAGTGGCTTTTGGCATATTCCGCATATACTAGAAGTCTGTGACCACGAGCTAAGTTCAAAAATATACAGGTTGAGAAGTAGGGTCTCTCAGTAAGGTGGTGCCGGATTACTAAAATCCTAATATTAAAATCCAATTTAGATTTAGGACTTCGCATTTGTCTTATCGAGCTGAGTTCTTATTTTGGCATCAGACCCAATGGAATCGCTCTATAAGGCTATAGGTTAGATGTCAGCGACGAAGTTGAATTGAGTTTCTCAGAATGTTAAGACAAATTTAACAATGAGTGGGTTGAGGATGAGGGCTCTCTAGAAGTGCTCCGCGCCTGAAGGGCATAATACAACTGGCTATAACCTCTACCAGCAATCGTATATTTGAGAAATTCTTGTAAATATGAACTCAATTCTTCATAAGCTTTCCATTGATGACAAGTTATGAATAGACTAGATAGGCAAAATCGCGTGAGGTTTGAGCACCTCTTCACCAAGAAGAGATTTTGACTATTTTAAATGATGATACGTTACTATATCAACTATGTTCTGACAACAACTTAGCTCTGTTTCAATTTCTTTTAATGTTCTGTCAAAAGCTATACATCACTCAAATATTTAGATAATTTAAAAATTTATGTAAGTTAGAATCTAACCTAACCTAATCTAACCTAACCTAATCTAATCTAACCTAATCTAATCTAATCTAACCTAATCTAATCTAATCTAACCTAATCTAACCTAACCTAACCTATCAGGTATGAGATCAAACATTTTTTAGTTTAGAAACAACTGAAGTGTTCATTTTATTTGTTGCTCTTTCGTGGCGGTAAAAGTTGTGAATAAATGTTAAAAGAGAACCGTTTGAATGAGATATGGTCAAACATTTCTCAGTTTTGGTATTCGCTGAATCAACAAAACTTTGAATAACACTTAAAACTCACTCAGAATCTTCTGTGATCAATTCGAAAACTTATAATGTATTCACAGCTTATTTGAAACAGTTTTCTCTAGTGATAAATAAATCAATTATTGCTTTTGTAATCATTTATGTGTAGAAATTATTTCCAAAATTGATTTTAGTATCAGTTTTACACTATTTTTTGAGCTGATCGGTCATCAACTAATGAAAACTATGTGTGATAGGTTAAGGCTGATGTCATTGATCTTTTTTCTGGAATTTTTCATCCTAATAGCTGCTGGAATTATAAGGCATTCAAACAATTTTCTCCTTTACGGGTGATATATGGGTTGTAATTTTGATAGATCTTCTCAATACATCAATTAAAGAGTCAAATTGTGACACAAGCTTTTTATCAAACTACCAATGATTTAGTTGGAACCAGTGGTGGAGCTAAGAGGCTATAATTCATTAGAAGCTTTGGAATTATTGGGCTTATTTATAGAAATTTGAGGAAATTTCAAAACATTTTCTTTCAATTAACTAGAATTTAATCAAAATCCATTTAAGAAGAATTCTATTACTCTTAGCTCTTAAGCAATATTATAGATAACTTCAAAGTTTTAGCCCAACCTTAGCTTAAAATCGTAGTTAAGGTATTGGTCGAGTAGACATTTGCATGAAATTTAATTACCATATAAGTCGATGGGAAGAATTGAAACTAATTTTTGAAACTATAAAAATTGTGATCACTTCTAATAAGTCCTTTCCTGTACTGAGGCACTTTCGAAGAAATAATAAGCGGATTGACTAAACTATCAAAACTTTAAAGCTTCTACGCTATATAATAACTTTTTAATAGCTTATAAGTTGATCAAATGAGAGAAATTTTCAATTAGACAAATTTCTATTTAAGATCTATCCATTAGAGTACTTATGGTTTTTCTTCTTTAGTCTAACTAACGTCATATTTAAAGATCAGATGTTAAGATGTAAATTATTAACATCCCTACCTTATCAACATCCCTACCCCATTCAATAATCAAAATCTATTTTTCTTTTAAAACTACTTTCAATTAATGAGACTCAAAATAGTTTAGAAAATGAACATTAGAGAATTTCCATTATCTAAGATCTTATTGATGAACCAGGGAAGAATCTAGGGGATACAAGTCCCTCAACCTCAACTCAAAGCTTAAGTCAAAAGTGATTTTATAGAAAGAAAAGTCTTTCTTATATAAATGAGATTGACTCATGTTGCAAACATTTTCTTATAGCTGAATAGGCTATCCATACATTGTGACAATGATACCAATTTTGACCAAGCGCGAAATACATGAAAATCAACTTTGTGCCCCTCACTAGAAATTCTTTGGCTTCGACGCTGTTACGAGCTAAGCTAATGGAAATCTTGCTTGAAGAAGAAGTAAGATAATTGAAAACTATTGGGAATAGCTTCTCAAATCTCAACCATATAAAAAGCTTTTATCAAAGCGTTCTTTTTTGTGTACATAATTAATATTTTTGATATTCATCATCTGCTTATGTGGCTCATCAATTTATCTAGAAGTTATTTTCTAACAGAATATTCCATTGAATGAACTTTTTTCCATCATATTTAGAGATGTAAGTGATTCAGATTAAACGAAAGCTAATGTACAGAAATAGCGTAATACATATTATTTTTCGAGATAGCAAAAATCATGTTCAAAATCATGTTCAAAATCGCATAAACGCAATAATTCTTTTAAAAAAAAAAAACTAGTTTCGTTTTCTAATCATCGAAAAGACGAAAAAAAGAGAAATTAGGTAATAGAAAGTGTTTTTATAAACATACTTAGTATAAGTAAGTTGATTTTTCCCTAAAATGTATTCATGAATATTTAATATTAGTGAAAGCTGTTCGTTTCAGTTGAATACAAAATAATTAATGCAGTTCACATGTTATGCTTCAACACAAGTTTAAAGCGTTTTTCAATAAAATACTGTCAAAAGCTTATAAAAGTTTAAATAAACCGTTTTTGAAGCTTTCTTTCATTGAGTAACTTCAAAAACAGGAATCTCTTTGTTCATACTTACAGCTGTTATAAGTCGAACCACTAATGAACAATTTGCTAAAATATTTCTAAACTCAATTCTTTAGATTCATAACAAAATTTTGTAGTTGAAAATTGATGAAAATATGAAGAAAGAGTAAACATATTATGTTTGAAGTAGTGAAGACCAGGTAAGACATTTTTATTTTGAATACAAGTTTGATGTAATATAAGCAAGCTAAAATTAATAAGTAGATCAAAATTAGCTCTTAAACACTTGTAAGCCCGACTTAATTTGTTGAGATAATTACCATAAAACTAATTAAAAGAATATATAGTGAATTTCAGATTAATATGAGATCGAATTATTAAAACATTTCTTAATTATGAAACATAACTGAGTCAACGTAAAGGAGCCCAAAGTTTATTAAATTTTCTACTTTCGTTGTTCTCAAACTTATTTCAATATAGTTGGGTCTAGTTGTGAATAATAATGAGCTGAATTGAATGCATTTACAGAATTGAGAATTGCATTTTATAAGATAAAAAAATTTTCAGAGGATTCTGAAATCTGAGTAAAAGTTTCCATTAAGTTGGATAAACCTTCGAAATATTTAGACTTCGATGGAATAAATAAGAATCAAATGACACAATTTTTTTGCTTTTCAAATCATAAATTTAACAAAATAATAATCAAGAGAGTTATCAAAACATTTATCACAAGATGTGACGGATATAAAGAAATCTAATAATTATGACCTAAACATATATTTGTGCAAAATTTTATTAAATCAAAATAGTTTTCAAAATTTATTGCTTTAATATAGCTTTGGATAAGTCATGGCTTAAGTGTTTTGAATTAGATTTGTATGTATTGTATTCTGAAGTAAATGAATTCTTCTTAAACTTGAAAAGGATCGGAAACAGGGATCAAAACACATAATAAGATTGAAAAAGCCTCAAATCCAATTAAACTCAGATTTGAAACGTGAGACACTTTTCAATGTAAGTGATTTGATGCTCAAAATGCGAACAAAACGAGGGCTGAAAATGATGGAAAACAATAGTTGTGCCAAACTTTCTCTGAAAATGTTTGTCTTGCATTTGAGAGAAACGAATTGTTTCTACAGAGCTATAGGTTTGACTGTTTTTGTCAAAGTTTATGACATGCTTTGGGCTATTTTGACGCTTCAACTTTTCAAACATTGTAAAGATGTGAGACATTTCTATTACAGATATAAGTTTATTTACTAAAAAACTGACAGTACATTTAAGACACTTCATGTTATTCTTATGGCAGTTTCCATGCGATTCCGAACCAATCCATTTTTGACTTGAAAGCTTCGACATTTAAAGTGTTTTTCCTAGTGTCAGTTTCCCTTTTATTCGAAAAAAAGTTGACATCGTCTAAAATAATCATTTATTAAGAATGTTGAAGAATCAGAATTGAATAATAGATAATTGAACATGAATTGAATTGAATTTATCAGAAATGAAGTTTGGCATAGATTTATTGATCAGCAAGCTAATAGTCTCATTTCACATGAAACACAAGCAAAATAGCGACCAAACAAATGAATAATGAAAAGGCCTTTGGGCGACATAAAGCAGCCAAAGTTCATTGTTATGTTAGGTTTAATGATAACCTTATGTGCCATTCACTGTTCATTTATAATAGCAATTTACGTGATTTGTTCGCAAAGTGTATTGATATGAGTATTGATAAAAGTAATTTCACATAAAGTATAGCAATTGAGTTGAAGAAATAGATTTCTAATTAGTTAGCTGAATAATGAATAAGAAGTTTAAGAGAATTGTAAGATGTTTGAGAAGTAATCGATAAGTTATTCTCAATATATGGTTTAATATGTTTGAATGTGAAGTTTAGACATTTGACTGTAGTTTAGATTAGATATAATTTGACTGTAGTTTAGATTTGATGCAATTTGTCAGATGACTTAGAAAATGGTATCTGACTTAGAAAACGATATCAAACCCAATAAAATGCAATAAAAGTAGTACTAAATCCAATAAAAATCTACTTTTACGCATTGTCTAATCGAATATAAGCTAAGAACAATATTTTAACAGTAATTCTAGTATTGAATTGTTTTTTGTAAATTTATTTTCATTGCTTTAGTATTGAAGTCATAGATTATTGTTGACACTCACGCTTAGATTTACCTAAATTACTATAGAGTGACGTAATTTTCATATATTAACCTTTGACCTAAGTCAATACAATTGAGATAATCTGTAGCACTTAGAGCATCTATCTAATATCTAAAGCTCAATTAAAATCTCATGAGAATCTGATTGCATTTGGGTAAATGTATTCGTTAGTTTCAATGCATATTCATCTCTAAATCCCTATGAAAATAAGCTTTTCAATTGTGACACAACAACCAATTTTGTCCTTGTAATAGGACTTTTGGGATTCCCTATATATAAATGGGTTAGTATGGCGTAACAATACTACTTATCATTTCGTACTAAAGCCAAATAAATTCTATATGAATTGTTGAACACACTTTAAACATGTTTCAAAAGTCATTTCTACGCATTGTTCACTCTATAGTAAGACTTTGAACGTTTCAATTTTGTTAATTTTAACGGATTGTAAAATATCGTTGAGTTGAGGCAAAAGATTGTAGCCAAAAATGATTGTTTTGCGTGCATAACATGTCGAGTCTAGAAATTGTTTTATAGCAATTTAAACAATCACATGCTGACAATATTCATTTAGATCGAGCTGTTATTCTCAAGGTAACATTTGTTTTTATAGTTTGATATAATGAAATTTAGTTTTCCAAATTATAGTGCATAGCGTGTTAATTGAATGCGTTTTTTCTTCTAACAGTTTGTTTTAAGGCATCGTTCAAGTGAAACAAATCAAATTAAATTAACTTTTTTCTTCTCTTCAAAACACTTAAAGGGACTGTTTATCAATCAAAAAGTCCACGCCTTCAACAAAATTTCATTAAACTCAACGTTTAAAAGATTAATTGTTCATGAAATATATGAAAATTAGGCTCAGGATCTCATTATCTTTTCTTATTAAAATAGTAGAGTTTATGCTATTGTGGGCTTTTTGCAATACTTTCCTATGGATAACATCAAACAAATTACTGTTTGGTTGATCGGAATTGAGTCCAAATATTTATTTAAACTTATTTAATATGAAATCAATGTTCGTTTTTGATGAATGTTTCTCTAATTAAAATTCGTTTGAACCAATCCCTCAATTTTGACTTTAGTTGCAATACGGAATCACTTCAATGAAAATGACAGAATTATATTTAAATTTTGATCTCGATAAAAATTTTTCAAGAATTGGTAGTTTTAATATAATAAAATTTTAATTAATTGAAGTGATCTGAAACTAAGATTGCTCAATCGAGCGCAATCTGATTTGTAAAGATCACAAACGACTACCAGTAAATAAATAAATAATTTATGGTTTGTGCAGAAACCGAATAGGGATCAGTTAAAACAAATCCTTTCAAGTTAGGAAAACTAATTTCTAATTTAATTAACTAAATGCCTCAAAAGACTATTGTGTTTGAAAAAGGTTGTATTGGTAGATCAGTCTTTGCCAAAGTGGGTCTCGTGTGGGTCCCCTAGGGATCTCGTAAAAAACAGATATCTCTTCTCGGGGTTTAACTTAAGATCTAGCTAATTAACACTCTTTTAAGCATGTTTTTATTTTGGTAAGTTTTTCTGCTCAATTCACATCTTTCTATGGATAAAGGATTTCAATTTTAGCCTTTATTAGAATAAATGACCCAAAATTATGAATCTGATTACCTTTTTTTAGTTGGCAGCTTTGTAGATTTATAAAAGCTTTTCGAAGTCATGAAACAATTTTTTTGTAATTTCGGAAACAGAACTTGTCCCTCAAACTCAATTAGCTTAAACTCGGAACAAACTTCAAGAAAACCTGAAATGAACTCTCCCTAATGTCTTGACCTTGGCGAGTAGTACTTTAGATCATTGTTATCCATCTCGATTTAACTATATCTAATATATATAAAATGTAAAAATATATTTCTACAGCAAAATTTTCAATTGCATATGAATCTGAACTCGAAATACTTGAATCAGTCCAAATGTGAATAGACTGCTAATAAAAACTGCTTTTATACAATATTTTACATATTTTTCTCATTTGTAATGATGGCGCCTAACAGGCGAAACAAACTACAATTAACAAAACACTACTCTATTGCCAACGGTTGACTCAATTAAATATTGATAGAGTAAATTTGATTTTGCAAATGAAGCATATTCTCAATTTCCATAGTTCCCAAGTAGTAAACAAAAATCTAATTAGTATTTAATTCACTTTGCTCACAAAACTAATTCATTGTTTACAATTAGGGATACACATAAACTTGTTTTTCCGATTTTAAGCTTATTTGCATGATGATGTCTTCATAGCTTCAATTCTGTCTAAAATATGGCTATAAAACTAAAATATCTTCCTTAATTTACATTAGATATGTTTTTATTTCGAATTAAAATCACTGATTTTTCACATCATGCATGCATTTCAATGTAAGAACACAAGCTTGAGTTTTTTCAACTTGAACTTGAGCTGAGTTACGACTCTCTTTTATGAGCTCAAGCTCGAACTTGAATCTTAAAGGATGAGCTTGAGCTTGCTCTATCAGCTGGGAAACTCCAAAAGCTGGCTTCCAGCTCAATCTAGCTTGAAACTTTGTGTAGCACTCCTTATTACCAACTTTGTTTAATTAAATATCAAGATGTCTGATGACTATTTTTAGGTTAAACTTTAAAATTCAACTTCAGCTTATAGTGAGCTGAGCTGAAAATTATTAAATTAATAAGATTATTCACTGAAATCTGTTGAACCAGATTCATTGGAAATTTCTTTATTTTATAAGTTCGAAAAACTCGACCAAAAGTGAATGTGGAGATAAAAGATTCACTATTGGATTTAGTATAACTATGGGCATGATTTAGGGTACTTGATTAGCGAAGTGGCCAATGGACACTTATTACTGATCGAAAACTACCTAATGATGAATGGGTACAGAATTATGATTGTAGATAAGAATACAATTTGATAGACGAGCTATCAAACGATCAATCAAGTTTACAAAAAATGACTGATCTGTTTGCTTTTCATTGTTCTCATCTACACTTGTGCTGCATTAATACTACCATTCTAGAAATATATCTTATCGTTTCCAATTAAATCTTAAAGGCTAGTAATGTAATTTATCTTGGATTTAATTTCAGGATTTCTTTTGTTCTAGTCATTGATTATATCTTTGTATTTGTTGGAAGATCACTGAAAAGATGGAAAAGTTTTAGAATTTGATATCTAGAGATAAGCATTACTTTAAATATTGTCAAAGTAATCAATAAAATATTCAATACTATAATATTGAACTAAACAGTGAAACTATATTTTGATTTGCTTCACATTATGTTTGCTATTCATTCACTCCAATACATTTCAATTTAATTAGCTTAGTATGGATTGTGAATTGTTCCACCAGGCAAACTGGTAATAAGAAGTTCGCACACATACTTTTCATGCTTTAGTTGCTTAGTTGTTTTGTATTTGTTTCAAATTCATGTCAAATTTGTTTGTTATTGGATTCTTCTTTTCGTCCATTGTCAACTTATTATGAATGGAATTCATAATGGACTTTCTGAATTTGAACTATAAATAGTCTTGGAAATGTTCTCTCTCTGAATTTGCTAATCTTGGTTCCAATTGAAACGAAATTTGGGTTAAAAGAGCGAAAAGTGAATTTTTTATGCATTAAATTACTTTAATCGCTGTTATGATTAGTAGAATTATTTCTGCATATTACTGAACAGATGAAAACCACTCTATGATTGAAATAATAGAAGTTCTTAATTCATTAAATGCAAAGTTTTTTAAGTGAAGCTTAGCTCAAATCGAGCAGTTGTTTAACAGTAGATATATTTAGAAACCAATCATTAAATGAGAACAAATTTCTTCAAAATATTGACAGAGTTTTAGTTATTTTCATATAAAAGTTGAATATTTGCATAAAAGATGTAAATTTGGAATATATCTATCTTGCGATTACTGCAAGATGGATGTTGAGAATATAAAATCAACTTTCATATCATATTGATTACGTTGTTGATAGCACAATAACAATGTTGGAAAAATTGCAAATAAAAGGTAATGTGTATTCTAGGAAAGCCTACGTCCCTAACATTTATCTCGTGATTATATTCTCAAATTTTTTATTTAGATAAGATAGCAATCAAAACAATGCCCATCTTTTGAAATAAGCATTTTTTCAAATAGTTAGGATCCAAGTCTTTTAAGACCTATCTTAAAACCATTGGAATCTATAAGAGTAGGTTATATTGAGCTTAATGTTTTTTTACGGAACTAAATTGGATTTTATTGAAGATAAATTGACAGACTGAAAAATTAGATTTCACGTTAATCATTTGAAACGTTTGAACGAAATTTGATTTCAGACTGATTCTGACAAGCGTGTCAATACTTATCTGCACATCGTACAAATGCATTTTAAATAGTTATATACTTTTAGTAACAGTTTGCAGGACTTCAAATATTGATTAGTTCTTTAAAGGAAAGGCAAAGGGATTAAGCTTGCTTATGCTTACGTATATCTCTTTAGGCACACATTTTTATGCTTTCGCTAATAATATTCAAATAAAAGGTGTGATAGATTTTTATTAAACATATTAATTAAGCAGATATTTTGTTGGATAACGTTTTGAAGAGTGCACCTCAAAGCCTTTTGAAGAATTTGGCAAAATAAGCAGTCTAACACTCAAATTATATATAAAGTTGAAAGTATTGATATGTTGATTATAATCGATCTGATTTGTAGCTTAACTCAGATACAAGTTAAGTATTACTTTGTGTTAACTTCTGTTAAAAGGGAGAATCTGTTGGCAAAATCAAATAATTACTGGGTTTTTAATTGGTGTGTGCCGAATAAGCTGAATACGTCGAATACGCCGAATACGCCGAATACGCCGAATACGCCGAATACGCCGAATACGCTGAATTCAAGAGAAATCAATTCCGCGTAGATCGTGATACACACCGAGTAATGCTCAAGCAAAAATTTTGCTTTAAGAAATGAATCTCTTTTGAGAATTAAGTTGTGAATTGTTTTGAGCATTACTTTATAACACAAGCCCATTACCTTACGGTTTAAAGATACAAGTTTTTATGTATTAGTCAAGTATTCATTATAAATACCCGAAATTATCTAAAATAGCGACTACTTTTTATGTATTTCCTGTAGTTGTGATCTTTAGAAATGTTTCAGCAAATAAAGAAACTTAAATATTGTTAGAAGAAATGGCATTAATTCAAAAACACCCAACGTGCAAATGTATTTAAATGGAAATATCGAACAAACATTTATTCATTACTAGTCAGATAAGGTTTTTCAATAAAATCTACTAATATTTGAAGTTTGTTTTAATGCTTCGAATTTGGTTTTGAAGACATACGTAAATATAAACTCACTAATTATAATAATAATAACACTGTAACAAAACAAATTAAATATTTTTTATATTGTAATTTATAATTTCAATTGAGATTATGCAATATATTTCTTAAAGTTTACTCAAGAAAGTGGGTTAGCATTCAAAACGACTAAGTTCACTAATTACTATTTATTTTAGTCGTAACTTCAAACTTGAAAATACATCAAATGCCAAAAGTGAGACACATTTACGCTATTAAATATTAAGTAAATAATTATGCTATAGGAGCTGATTATCTGTGGGGTCCATATTAAATTTAGTGCCATCAATTATTGGTATGATAACTGTCATCGCCATTTGCCTGATTTCTCACATCGTTTGACAAACTGTCATTTGGAAAAGTGTTTTCTTGTTTCCAATAAAAATTAAGTCCAACCAGACTCTTATCCAACATAACTGTTACTAAGCATCACTTCCTTTGTCTCTGTTTGTTCGTCCGGAATAAGTGTTTCAAACTTCTCAACAAAAATAGTGCTCAAAAACAATGATCGAATAAAGTGTACGGAAAAATTTGATTGACTAGAGGTCGATATCGTGACTCGGGTAGAAAATTTAGTTGATTTTCAAAAATTGCGTTATTTCAAAGTTGTTTGCATTAACCTTAATGCTCACTCTCTCTCTCTCTCTCTCTCTCTCTCTCTCTCTCTCTCTCTCTCTCTCTCTCTCTCTCTCTCTCAATTTTTTTTGACATAATTATGTTTCATTTCAAGTTCAAAAGGACTGTAAAACCCTATATAAGACATATTCTCTTAGGATTTAATTCTTCGACTAAAAGTCTGTTATTATCATAATTATTATTCGATCAATGATTATTTAGTTATGAAAGATAGTTTGATAAGTAATACGTTTTAGAGAAACATAATCGTGTAGTTGTAATCGGTTAAGTATAAGATATGAAAATTGATTTAAAAAATATTCTTTATATTCTTTATATTCTTTATATACTAAAATAGCCATCCATGTATTCACCTTAATATCTAATCATAAAATATAAATCTTTTGTTAAAAATCTTTAGTATAAGCTGATTGTATTCTTAATCATCAAAAGTAATAATTTATTTTTGAAAAAATCTCTAAAAGTAAAAAATATCAGCAAACTAATGAGTAAAAATCCATAGAATTATCCTAATTATTAGGATTAGAGTTTTATTAAACTCATTAGAAATAATAGTTACTCTTATTGTTGGCTAATTTTGTAGTACACGAGTTGGTGTAGCTTATGCTTGAATACTCTATCATTAATCTTGAATTTGTATTCGCAAAGTCCTTTAGAGATTATAATTCTGTTACAATTTTCGTTTTCATCGGATTATTGCTCTGCATTTTCAAAATTTTCTCGTCAGCAAATAATCACATTTTAAATCTTAAATGCATCTAATTTTATGTTTACGAGAGTCATTTTTTATCAATCGCTATTTGGCTCAGCTTCACAGATACTACTGAATAATTAAACTTTTCCATCGAATCGTATCTGCAACTCTTGCTATTACTTGAGTTATACAATTTGTTTGCAATTCATAAACAATTTTCGCTTCTCTCATGAATTAGATTTAACTTGTAAGCTTCATAAGTTGAATTTTAAACTTTATGCAGATATTTAAAAAAAACATTTCATCAGCTAAGGCTGACATTTATCCTCAGGTATAACGTATAGGGCTCTACATCAAACTCTTAGAATTCAGGCCAAACTGATTTTTGAGCTCTTCCAAAATACGAATAATAGATATCTTGTAAATATTTTTGCATTCTTCTTTTATATATATTCTCATGGGCGGAATAAAAGAGATTTTTATTTTGTTTAGATTTCACATTCTTAACCCTTCAGTTGCAAATCACTTCATTGAATCTGTGATTGTTTGTCAAAATATAGAACATGTGCATAACAGAAATTCAAATTTGCTCAGATTTGTTTGTATTGAATGTGATTTATCAGTACTATATTTACTTATTTGATTTTATGTTTATGGTAACTCTTTCGTAACTTATCGTAACTTTTCTATCAATTGACAGACATTCTATAAGAGTAATCGAGAAATATTATGCAGCACTCGATTCAACATAAAAATTTGATTTTTTCATTCTAATATAACATCATTTGAGCAGAAGTTATATATTTCTTAAAGAATAAACAACATTTTTATATGAATATAAATGTCTTTTCTAAAGAGTATTTCAATTTTTAGAAAACAATAACATAATATCTGGTCGTAAAAAATACGATAAGACCTAAAACAAGGCACTTATATTCCAACTCATGTCACTCTTAAAATGAAGAAACATTGCAAGTATTATATTCTTATACATTTCTCTCAATATCATCTCCAAAATAGCTCTCAATTTTTCAATTGAAAATACTTGTCCCAACTTCTAGTTTTAGTTAATTTTAGACTATCATCAGTTTATATGAATAGAATTTCTTACAATTGAAACTAACTCAATGCAAATCGAAACCATTCAGAATAAGAACTCAAATGCATTTGATTTGTTCTAAAATAGTGTTTGAGTTAGATTTGAATTATAAAAGAAATTCAATAGAGCGTAATTGGTATGAATGCGAGCACGCACTTTAATTGTTAGCATTGATTTCCTATTCATCAAATAGTTGTGTTGAAATATTCATGTAAAGCATATTGATATGATTTAAGAATGATACACCTTCAAAGTAACTATTACTCATCTATCTTATTATATTTATGATTCAATATCGGAACTTTTTTTAACTTTTATTTAACAGAATATTCTACACCATGATTATAAGAATACTCTCTAAAGTGGATCTCTTAGAATTCTGATCTAAGCCTGACCACAAAGAGTATATCTAAAGACGAACACTAATGATCTGAAATGAATAGCGAAACAGTTGCAAAGCAAAAACGATCTTTTGGTATATCTACCTTTAGGAAAATGCTTAGGCTTTTATTACCACTGTCACAGTAAAGCCGATCGTGAAATGTAAGCTTGATATCGAGTCTGATTTTTCAAAGTATTGACCAATGCCTATATAGCCTAATGTTAGTAAATAATATAAAATAATTGGTTTTCAACCACTCTAAGACAAATATGATTGAGGATAAACTTTTACGTGACTCTCAATTCGCACACAGTACTTTCAATCCAAAATGAAGTTTAGGCAGTTAAAATAGTTTTAACATTCGATATTAATAGCATTAACATTTCATACTATTGTATCTAAACTCATATCCTTCTCTATAAATGGTTTCGTTTGGACTGCCACTGAAAATCACTTCTATGGCTCACCTCAAGTATAAGAGATTTTTAAAGAATTTAAAAAAGAACAAAGCTTCACAATGTGAAGTATCTATTGGTGTCCCTCAAGGAAGTCATTTAGGTGGTCTTGCTTTCTCCATTTACATGATTTATCTGCAGTTAGTATTGAGAACGAGATATGCATTTATACAGATGATAGTACAGCATTGCAATTAATAAATCGATTAACCTATATTAACACTTCATTACAAGCATTACGAGTACTCTTATCTGTTAATTGCAATACTGTACTATTGTTTTCTTCACTGATTGATTTACAACTGAAAATCAACAGATCTATTATTCATATTAGTATTTGGATGAATTGTAACGAACTTTTCTAATTACAGATAAATCTAATTATATTGAGATGTCCTAAAGTTTACTTTTAAGCTTTATCCTAAGTTTAAACAAATGGAAAATTTTCTATTCTTAATCTTGTTTACTACTACTAAAATTTGACCACTACTTTTAATCCTATTATTAATGTATAAACAAATAAACCTTTACCTAAATATACAGGGGTACTACGAAAGTTTTGTCGTATAAGAAAACTATACGACCCCTCAATGATTTTAGTTAATAAGTTTTATATAAATTCATTCATTTTACGAAACCATTCGTCAAAAAATTTTTAATCACATTTAGTCTTGAGGATAATTAATTCCATTTTCTATGGGTTTGTCAAAAATTTGGTGCAAAAAGTGTTCAAAGCTTGACTACTCATAAATGCTTGAGAAGAATTTGATGGGATACTGGTGCATAAAATTTGAATACATGCTCTATGTGTTATTAAGTCTCATGTTCAACCTCTTCGAACATTTATTGAATAGAGTTGATGTCTATTCCAGGAACTGCACCTGAACTTCCATTAGCTCGCAGGTCAACTTTAAATTAGACTTATCGTGGTTGAATGGTTCGGTTTGAAGGACTGTATCTCCACAAGCATTTTACAACTTTTAATAAAACCTGGATTTATTTAAACCTCTTTAGTAGTTACATAAAATGTTCACTCGAAAATTCCATCTATTGACATGCCAAAATCCAAGAGAGCAGCAAAATTTAAATTCATGTAACTCGAAAACGACAAAAGATATTTCAATAAAATTTTGAAGCAATAGAACGCAGATGTTATACTTCATTTTTTGTTAATTCAAATCATTGATGGGTGTTTAGTATTCGCATACGACAAAACTTTCGTAGTGCTCAATGTATAGGGATAGAAATTTCAAACTAAGGGTCAGTCTATTTTTGAGTTTTACAAGCACACACCACAACTAAGTCTATGTATTGTTTTATATATTAAAAATAAAACTAGTTTACTTCACCACAACATTAAAAGACATCTCAATATGCTGATAAACCTTTCGAATCGTTCTTGTGATGATGACAAACTTTGGTAATAATACTATAAAGATAGTGAATGAAATTCAAATTCTCTATATGATTTTCTACAGCACAAAATTATTAATTACATTTAGGATAAAATGGCCAAGAGTGAATTTTTTAGCAATACTTCGACCGTTTTGCCTAAAAGGTCATTGAATTTAGTTTTAAATCACCTATTTTGCCGATTTTCGGTTATGGAGATTGTGTTTGTGGATTACCTAAAAACCACATTTAGAAAGAATTGTCAGACTTCAAAATGAGCGGCAAGGATAATATGCTCTTCTAATTTGAATTATTTGGTTCTTTTTCCAATGGATTCCTTTCATTGAAAGAAGAAAATATTTTTCGTGCATTTTTATATACAATCGTTTAAACAAATTATCTGTATTTACATATCATGTCATTTGTTTTTAAATTTTAAAGAATATCAAAATACTAGATCTTCAACGAATGAGCCAATTTTACCTGAAGGTCATTCGAATAATTTTCTTAGCTCTACTTTCTATTCTGAAGTAAAAATTTTCAACAAAATAGATATGAATATCAGCAAAATTGATTATTTCAAGAATATAGTAGCTAGTTTGAAAATTTGTTCACTTTATTCTTAGCTCTTAAATTTGATTGTTAATATTTTATTTTATTGTGTCCTATATTGTTAAACACGTTCTCGCATTGTAGTAGTTGAGCGAACGGTATGTATAAATAATAAAATTCAATTCAATCTAATAATAAAAACAAGTCTCGAAATGAAGGAAATGAGAACAAGAATTGTTATAATCTAAACACATGCAACTAACTTACTCTACACATTGGAAATTTAGAGACTGCTTATCAAATTCTATTCGACTAAAACTATTGAAATCTTATTACTGTTATTGTGTGAATAATTGAAATTATTTAAAAGTCCCTTCTATCTGATTTGCTTTGATTCAATCAAGTCCTGATCGAATATCAAATAATACTAAATCTAATGAAATACAAACAAGTCAGAAAAATAATTGTTATTAAGTAAGATTTATGTTAGCAAACAATTAGAATAAGGTTATAATTAGTTCAAATATTTTTGTATTTATTTGATCATAATATAAAGCTTGCAAGTCGAAAGTACTGCTTTAGTTACTTGAATAAGCAAAATGACATATAATTATATTTTATACTCTGTTCTCTCAATACAAAGCTAACCAATACTGTTAACTATTAACAGAACTCTTTATCATGAAATAATATTAAAATTGACAATATTTATCAATACCATAAGCTTTTATTTATATAATTTAAACAAATATATGATGTTTAATGAATTAATCAATAAGTAGAAAATTGATTGCATCCGCAATTGAATAGAAAAAACGCTCACTTAATAACTATAATGCATCAAACAGTTTAATAATCAATTTTCATACAGTCTTTTGCTTTTTAGTACAATTCAACTTATTCCTCATTTTTCTACTATTTTTATCAAATAGTTCGTGTCATCAATTTTCAATTTACTGTTTTAGGAACATATTCAACATTCTTATAGATATTCTAAATTTTTCACGAGATATAGATGGAGGTTTTTCATGCACAAGATAAACATTATTTTATAAGATTAAATAAATGTTTTTAAAAAACATTTATTGTGTAGTTAGCATTTAATCTCTAAAAAGTGCAAACTCTGATTTAGTTTTGAGAAGCTCTCACATATAAGCACTTAACCTAACCTAACCTAACGTTCTCATAAAGGGCTAGATGACTAGATATTAAATATTAGTCTTCGATCTTATTTTATCTTTCAATAAGCCTTTAACGTTTCAGAAGTCAGGCAAGGAGTAAATTTCTCTTTCATACCTGATATAAGTTTCATATAAATATCAGAAAAATAATGAAAAGCATGCAAATTTTCAAATTAAAAGTCAAACCATAATCTTTGAAGAGAGATTGACTGATATGAATGTAGATAAAACTTAGAGCAATAGTTAGTTATACTGAAATATTGAAGTGTGAAACCTAACCTAACCCGGTTTTATGATCTGTTCATAAGCAATGGCAAACATTTTGAGACGGCATAAGTCCGTAAATATTTCCCAATATTAAGCTTATCATAAGAAAAATGAATTAATATCAGAGCAAACTTCTGATGTACTCCTAATCCACTTGATATTAAGTGCTATCAGTAAGTAATGAAGAAATGGCTGATCTATTGAGTAATCATTTGAAGGTATAATTTGATAAAAGTTTTGTGCTTCACCTTTAATTGAATGAGTAAAGATTTAGTTGCGCACACTTTCAAAGATTATTCAATATTAAGAAAACATTATTCAACGATCTTTCGCTGTCTTCAGTTCTCATTTTGTTGTATTCTGAATGTTTACAATTAAGAATATTCTATGAGCATCAAATTTATTTTGCATATTTTCTATGGTATCTTTTATATTTGAAGTCTTCTGAATTCTGAAGAGTAGGAATTGAATTGAAATGAATAATTAGAATATTTTTGTTCAATAAAAATGTGTATGCAATAGAAGAAACGATGTGATAGCATATTCTTGATTCAGGTATAATACAAATGCTAAGATATTGGAATTATTTAGGAATTTGTTAAAAATATATTAGTTTTTTTACATTAATGCGATTATTGAATAGGATTCTTATTCTTTATTCTGGAGAATAGCAAATGCATTCTTTAATATTTAAATTATTTTTCTGACTTAATATTGAAACACTAACTGTTTTTCCGAAAGAATCAGAACTTTTCGATGAAAGAAAAATAAATTAAACTTTTCCATAACTATGAAACAACTGCAAACGTGACTTTCACCTGTTAAAGATCTGCTCAAATATCGATTAGTTTTATTTTCTAACTATGTATTGAAGAGAAGAAACCCTTCGAACAAGTGCTTCAAAGAACTCCTGAAACAAGATTTATATGTATTGTGCGATAATTTGATGACTTAAGGAAAAACGTTTTTTGTATTAAAGATTTGGTAGAGTTTTTTGTAGTTATCTCAAAGATCTTCCAAATAGCATCTGAAAGCTTTCAGCAATTTTTACAAATGTAATAATTTAATAGAAAACTGTAGGCATTTTGAAAGTGCTATTTATTAATATAAAAAACTAAAATCTTGAAGAAATAAAGAATTCACCCTTATTAATACCCTTTTTCGCATTAGTCTTCTTCCATTAAACAAATTAATGCTTTTCTTAATATTCAATAATAAGAGCCATTCTCTAAATGTTTTACATCTATAGGAGATTTTTATAAAATATTTTTTAATATATTGAGGTAGTAATAAGAAAATAAGTTCCGCTTGACACATTTTCGTAACAATTCTTGCGAGACATGTTTAGCTAATTTAATTCACACTCTAGAAAGTCATTCTTGCACTTAAGCTTAATAATACTGGATAAATGCCATACTTGAACTTTTGCAGTTTGTCAATAGTTTGAAGAATAGAGGGCAAACCAATTAAGACTCAAACGCTAAAAACTTTAAATAGATATTCGTATCACTAATATGATTATCATGAATAAGATTCAGCACAAACTGATCCGTTGTATTCATAATGAATGAGATAAATTAACAAAACAACTTTTTTGATAATCAATGATAGATAAGTTATGTAAATAATAGATAAATCTCATTACTATTCTTGAGAAAAAATTTCTGTCGACTTATAAAGAGAGAAAAATTGGAATTCTCTCAACCACCAGAGATTTAGTATTGGCTGCGCTCACAATAATCACGTAAAAGCATATTCTGGGATCAATTCAGAATCCTGTGAGAGATCAAATGCTGAAGACGTAGAATAGCTTTTCAGTAGGTTCATATGATTTGCTGAATTTAGTGCACTTTCAGGTTAAAGATCTACCGTTACAAGAATCAAATCGAACCAAGGATGAGAAAAATTCACAGAAAATCTCTTTCTGGTTAAAGTCAATCTTTTGACACAACGCCTGAGGCAATTCTCAAACGCATAGTTCAGTACAAATGCCTTTAATCTCTGAATTTATTTGTTTACTTTATGGAGAGATCATTTGATTTAGTATATCAAACATTAACAATATTTTCAATATAACCACAAAAGAGCACACATTGAGTTTTGATCACGCAATTCTGACACTGTGTTAAGACTTGATTACGAGATGCATTCCAAGAGCTCTCTATATGATTGCCTGAGAAAACAATCTTTGAAAAGATCTCATTAACCAAATAAATGTCTAATTTTCTAGGATAATGTCAAAAATATTCACAAACTAAGTTATTTTGCTGAAGTTTGCTTTATACTATATTCAAGATGACTATTTCTGGTTTGCTCTCAATTAGGTTGATGGTTAGCATTGCTCATGTCGATAAAGTTTGTCTTTGTACGACTCATAGAAAAACAATTTTTTACTCAAAATCATTGTCTTTCGAATTTTTAGCAAATTTATATTGAAATTCACAGTATGTAAAAGAGGTTTATTTGAAACGCATTGAAATAGAAATAATTGAAATACTGTTAAAGTATTGCAAGAAAGCTGTAAGCTATTGATAATTATTAAACGGCTTTAAATGCATTCGGTTGCGTTATAGATATTTGTCTAATTTATAAATTATGAAAAATCTTATCAAGTTTAACATTTTATATATTGAAATTTCCAAAAACCTTGTCATTAATGTTAAAATTATTGATCTCTAAGATTTCTATTAGTATCTAAACTCTCTATTTCTACCGACTAAACATCTGCTCATTGAATTATATTTTATACAGTACGTCAACTCAACTGATGGTTATTTAAACTGTTTGAAGACTTTAGCTTGCAAAGTAAATTGACTGAAAGATTAGTTTAATTGACATAAGAAGCAAAAAGCTATTGGAATATTTTTACATTAATCGATTGATTACAAGTGAATATTTTCGTAAAATCAGGTTAGGTTAGATTAGGGTATGTTAGGATAGGGTAGGTTAGTATAGGGTAGGTTAGATTAGGTTAGGTTAGATTGTAAATAGAAATTTAAGTAACAAAACTTTTTCGAAACTACCGTATTAAGTCTGCTTCAGTTTTCAAGTTTGAATCACAGATTTGAGTTGAAATTTTGACATGTTTTCCGAAATAAAATGTTAAGCCAAAGCTCATAAGCGTGTCTGTTTGACTTTTTGTGACTATTTTGTGATCCAAGATATAAGCCTTTCTGAATATCCTCAATAAATATTGTCTGACATTTGATTTTATATATGATACTTAAGATTAATGTTCTCCTTCACAGCAAAATTTTTTAATGAAATACAATTTCCTATCAAAAAACCTTTTCATTCAACAACTTTATTGAGGTTTTGATCGATAAGCGGACTGATTAAAGTTTTTTGATTAACAGCTTTTTGATTAAATACTTGGGAAGAATTTCGAAGTAAATAACTATTTAAAACTCGTGATCAGATTAGTTTAGATTAGACTGAGTTAGGTTAGACTAAGTTAGGTTAGACTAAGTTAGGTTAGACTAAGCTAGGTTAGACTAAGTTAGATTAGATTAGTTTAAAAAATACATTTTGCAAACTTTAGTACTTACGAAAATTGAAAATATAATAAAGAAAATTCAGTGCAAGATATTTTTCCGAAACCTTTTTCACTTGAATAAACTTAAAACTGATATTTTGTTAAATAGTGTGAACTTTAAAGCATTTCCTATAAGTTTTTGATACATTATTTTAAAGAATAAAATGGCTCTATTGTTGAGGTAAAAACCTTTAGATTAATCCTAAGATAAAGATTCAAAGTTGAGATTGATCAGGAAAAGCGCCATAAATTGTGCAAATCGAGTCAAACTAATATTATGGGAAAAGCTATTATTCCCTTTAATCCAACTAAGTATATTACCAACATGTCAAGCTTGAACTAGTAAATCATCCTATCTCTTCCATTTGATTGTTATCTTTAAGTCTAATCATTATGTTATTATTGGTATTACTCTATATTTATAAGTTTGTTAGTTGTATAGTTAAACCTGTTATGTTCAACTTAGGTCCAATCTTGATGTTGTCTTCAAGTTAGACATATCTTTAATAAAGAGACGCATTCAAAATATGAAGACTAAAAATCTATTATATATTTTTTATTGTTTATACAAATCAGTTATTGTGACGTTTATATTCTAATAAAAACTTTATACAATCTATACTTAGTGTTGAAAATGGACAGATTTATCTATAGTAGACTTTGACCATCGATTTGATAATGGATATATAATAACCTAACCTAACCTAACCTAACCTAACCTAACCATATTTAATAATGACTAAGTTTTCATTATATTGTAACTATATGAACCTAATATATCATCTTACGAGCAATCTCTCTACAAAAGCAGAATCAAGTTCAATATTATATTATTGTAATCTTGCTTTTACGGTTATATAATTATCTGTTATTTAATTCTTATTTATGATCATAATATGCTTTTTCAGTTCAGTTAATTATTGCATCCAGTCTACAAGTAGTGCTTTTCAAGTGCTAATATTCTAACTCTTTATCTTTATCCATAATTATTCTTTAGAAATAATACTAAAACTTCAATATTTAATACCAGCAATCTTCAATTATATTCATTTATGGTTTTATTTGACATTTATCTCAGTTCTATGCAATACATCTTTCATTCAGTTGCAGCAAAATAAGCGAATAAATCTCACTTTCGATCAAGTTCGGAATTACAGGCGGATCAGTAATAAACACAAAATAGATTATCTTGTATTTGTACCTTTACTAAACTATATCCGACCAAATAATGAAACAACAATAATGATCGGCTCTATTAACTAAGTTTATTGCGTGTCTCGTATAAATCATTATTAACTTTATGATTAAGTTATAAATTACTATGACTTGTATTTATTTTTTGGTAACTCAGGAAATGTTAACTCGGATTAACTTAACTATAAATGAAAAATGATGGAACCCATTAACACATGTAATGCAGAGTCACAGGAAGTGATGGATTATTAATAATATTATTATTATTATCATGTTATTGCTGTTGACTCAATTGTTTTCTCAATAAAAGTTTGTGTCACTAATCATTATTTATTACTTTTTATTTAGTTATAAACAGAAAATAAGTCACTCTTTCCATTAAGTTAAATATTTTGGTATTGGAATATTCTGTAAATAATAGTCTGTTATGTAAGCTATTTTTAGTTGAAATACCATCATAAGATTATGCAGTCATCTATTTCCTTAAATTAAGCCAAATTATGATTGTGTTCTATGGATAGCAAAGCAGTTCATTGAAAATTGATTTGCTTTTTGTCATATTGAATAATAGAATATCGACTTGTGCTAGAAATAAGTCAAATATTCTGATTTTCGGATTTCAATCCAATTTGAAGATAGAAGTTTTTCTATTAATGTTACAGTTGACTCTATTTTCCATTAAAGTGTCTCTTATTATTTTACATAAAATATTTTCAAATCCAGAGATTTTCATATTAAAAATTACCCCATTCATAATTCAATACCATACAGGATTTAGAATTCTGTGTATGACTCTGTATATCAAACAATTCAGTATTTTTCACTGTCATTTTCATAACGGCTCAGAAATTGGATCGAAATTTAAATGACAATGTGCTCATATCAGAGTTTTGCGTAAAAAATAAGAAAATATAAAATAATTTTCACTTCATATTTATTCACTTGAATCTTACTCATAATTATAGATGTGATATAAGAATTGAAATTCATATAAGATTTGATCTCTGAATCTGAATCTCAAAGATCTCTTAGGTCTTAATCTGAATTCAAATAAGAGTTAATTGAACAGAAATTAATCAACATATTCCAAGAATTATCTTAATATCTGAGCTGTCATATAAAATAATAGCAAAAAGCCTACAATTTATCGATTGACTCACTCGACTAATGATTGACGTTTTCAGAAATGATTACTATAGGAATGACGTAAACGGCATTATATTAATGATAATTGAGTTAATCCTAAAAATACCTGTTGGCAAATATGTCAAACTATTGTTGCAGTTATTATTAATTTATGAAATTAATGAAAAATCTTTTCAACAGAATTACTTTTTCTGCTTCTTTTAGTACTAAATTGATTGAATTTTTTATTTTTTGTTCTGAATTTTTTACTTTTTTGTTCTGAATTTTAGTTAGATATTCAAATATTTTTCATTTAATCAATACTAATTTCATGTCTGATGAATAAGACTTTAAAAGAATTCCCTTAGCAATCAAAGAATATTCAAAAGAAATTATTAATTATTGACATATGAAATATAGAAGTTCTAACATATGTTAAAACATTACGAATGCATAAAAGATTGTATTTAAGTCTCAAGATTGAAATGCATTGAGTTAGAAATTCAATTAAAATGGATAACCATCTTATCTTTTGTCGTATCAAACCTATGCAAACTTGAATGCTAGCGAAATATTCTTTACAATAAGATAAAATAGCTATCGCTAAATATAGTTCAATGACATACATTCTCACAAACATTTTAATATTCTATAAGATTTTAAGTTTTAGAGTAAACTTTAAGAAAAATGTTTAGATATTAAGTCTATATAAGTCATATTAGCATATGATTCTACAGACACCTCACAAGTGCGTAATTAAGATAGGCAAGGCCTAAGATTAAAGTATTAAAAACATCAAATATTTGATGTACAATCGACTCCAAGTAGTTTTTCTTTAATCCCTGATGCGTACAGCGTCAAAATTTAATAGTTTTATGCAGAGAACTATATCACAAGTATTAATTCAAATCTCATGAATAAAAACCAACGACTGATAATCAAAACTCATATCTATTGCCTGACATATTGTGAATTTTTTTCACTTAAAAAGACCTGCTAATTATTTGATTAACAGCTGGCCGTTCGGTCATTCATTACATTAAAATCAAATTATCTGTTTTAAGTTTAATACATATTCATAAGTAATTGAATGAGTTCGTAAAACTTTCAAATATTGCTCAGAATGCATGAGTTTGTGATTGATAAAAGAAAAATTATTTGGTCATAGCTGTACTTAGTGTAAGACTTTCCAACGGGACATTTGAGAATCAGAACAAAAAGCGATTCTGAAAAATATCAGCATGATTCTATTATTGAGACTAAAATATAGTTTTGCCATAGGAGTCAAACGCTATTAACATTTTCTTCTATTTTGATTGTATTCCTAATTTATTCTTGAATTTGAATAAAAGATTTCTTTTTGTTGCCATTTGTAATGTACAATCGATTGAAAAAGTGTAGCATAAGTGTAAGTATTCTCTTGTATAGCATTAAATAGAACTGCATAGTATAGCAAAATGCTTTACAGGTAAGTATATATCTTCAATAGAAGTCTACGTTTTCTCAGTACAGTTAAAAACTTATTAATCATTGATAACAACTAGAGTAAAGTGATGTGTGAGAATGTATCCAAAGGGCTATCCATGTATTTATTTGAGTAGATTTAATAAGAAGAAACACATTATGTACTGTATTAATAGCTAAGAATATATGCGAGAAAATGTGCCCTAATAGCATAGAAACGAGCTGTCTATCAGACACTATCCGTATCTATCGGTGATCGTTAAGCATTAGGGTATACTAAACTTCTATTGTATATTGCGTGATTAAATGATCTCAATGTATATTCATATATTGTATAAGGTTGAAAAGATCTACTTTATTAATTAAAATGATAGATGCTGTGCAAAAATAAGTTTCAAACGGCAACCCGAAGACCAGCCCAGCCAACCCGTGGACTACAGGCCAAGTCCAGCCAACTCGACTATTATTTGAAACAGGAATAAAAGAACAAAAATTGCATACAAATGGATATTTGCTAAATTAAAGACTATTTTTGTTGTTAGAAATAGTCTACAGTTATGATGAGAAATGAGATTTTTTGACAGATGAGATACAGATTTATATTGAGTGAGCCAACATCTAATCAGTCATATAAGACTAAAATGAGATATTTTAAGAACTTGTTAGTCAACGCCTAATTATTGTGAAACAATTTACGCAAAACTGCTATTGAACGGAGGGCTTCTTTATCTTTTCAGTTTCATCATCTTTTAAGTGCTCTTTTATGATAAAATGCTTCAATTAATTAGTTGTTTCCATAATCAGGTGAACATGTGTTGCAAAATATGAAATTCCATTGAGTGTCTAATATTATGAAACCTGCACTCAATAGACTTAAGTTGAATTTGAACTACGAAAATATGATGAATAATAAGCTAATTAGAAAAGAGAGCACTTCTTGAAGAAACAAATTCATAATGTATTAAGTGATAAGAAATGTATACAACCAGTAAATCAATGCATTAATAGAAAATAAGGGTATTATTTATTCAGAATAGTTCTAGTCATTAATTAATTGGAAGAAGTTTTGCCTCATTTATTATTTATTCTACAGACAATCTGCGGGCCATAAAGCAATAAAAACAGAATTAATGGTTGGCCTCCATTAGAATATTATTCTATAATATAAAAGTTTTCATCTCGATTAGAATATTCTTCTATAGTATTCATATTTGAATCTCCATCAGAATATTCTTCTATATTGATGTTTTTATCTCAATGATTAATAAAATTAGAAAAGGGTTTTGTGAAAGCTAAAATACTTGTCTATTCAAACATATGATTTGTTAGATTTTTGAAATAAAAACATTTACTTCGCTTGGTTGATGTTATACAAAATATGTCAAACAACAAACATTGAAATTTCTTATCTTATTATTATGTTTTACTTAGAATTCAAGTCATCACTAATTCAACAGACAAATGACAAAAGTATAACGAAATTTTGAATAAGAATTTGACATTATGACAGTTGTCATACAATTTGTACTGAAGTATTTAAGAACAAATCTGAAGCTTTTTCATGAATGAAAATCTTAGTTCTATCATAAAAATTGAATGCAAATGAAAAATATCTTACATATAAGATTTATATACCTAAGTCTCATCCGATTAGATTGAGAATGAATTGACAAGTTTATAATTGATTTTTATGAATTATTGATTAACTTTAGTTGTATTTTTGCAGTACTGTTAAAATTAATTAAAATTAAAGAGTAGAAAATAGAGCTAAATGAGCATATTCATAGAGGAAGAATAATAGCTATCGTTTTATGAAACACGACTATTTTTAAATAAGTGATAATTTTTATTGGCTTAGCATTAATTGAAATTTTACTTTTCTTAATTTTAAGCCCGATTGCAACTAATTGTAAGCAAAAGTGCTGTTAAACCGAAACAATTTTGCAAATGTTTATTTCAGAGATAGTTTGAATAAATCTATGGCTGGAATGAATGAATTGTTGAAAAGCAATTCTACTTTTATTCTAAAAATACGACAATTGAATAAAGAAAAATTGATTAAAATTTTAAATCAAGTCGATTTGTAAAGCAGGTGCAAGAGAAGATTGGCCATTATCTAAATGAGCCACAAATGAATTTTATTCTTCAAGAGAATTAATGGTAACAATTGAGTTGAGAGAGAGTTTGCAAGTATTTTAAAAACATATTTCAGGAATATTCCGACATATTTCAGACACATTCAACATATTTCAGACATATTTGAAACATATTCAAAAACATATTTCGACATCTGCTTTCAATATGATTAGCGATTGGCACTCTATTATAAATCAAATGCAAAACAATCAATGGAAGTCCTGCTACTTATAGAATAACATTGAATTATGTGCTTTCAATTGAATGGCACCGAATTTAACGGCTTTCTCTGAAAAATAGCATGAAATCATTATTCGAGAAGCTAATAGAAAATTAATTTTAACAAACAGTAACTTTACTCATATCAGGTATTTATATGAAAACTTACTCTGACGTAGATTTACGACATTATAAGGAATAAAATCTATTTTAGATCAAGTTCCAAAAATTTATTTTAGATCAAGTTTTGAAAATCCAGCTGAAAGCTCAATCCATACAATATATGCATCACATGTAATATTATGAGAAAATATATATCTTTTACATGTTAAGCAAAATATGTGAGTTATATACATCTAATTCATCACTCTTTAAACTTATTTTGAATCACTAAAAGTATAGCAGCAGATATTATAACTATTTTCTTGTCACGCTTTATACCATAAAACGTTTCTTAAGTTTACTGAATATCACATATAAGAAAATATTTTGCATAAAACATGCTATAATTGTTCGGAATTTCTCCTATTCGTACAGAATTTCAACGGAATTCATACAGTAACAAATGCTCGAAACCCTAAAACTGCTGGAAGTAAAAGGAATATTCTATTTAAGGAAATCATTTCCTACCTTTAATTTTAGTCGACCGACAGTTAATATAAGAATAACGACTGTTCAGCTCAAATGTTTCCAAAGTTTATTAGGTTTTTCCGTTGAAAAAGTTTCGGTTTTATGTTGAGAAAAGTATATGAATAATGACTTAGCTAATTAAAAATTTTTCAATAAATCACAAAAAATCGTTCACAACAATCAACTGTCAAAACCACAATCAATTATATTCACAAAAGTTAGAATATTTTAAAAGAAATACTTTACAACAAATCACGTAATGTTTTATATCTATGATGGTTAAGTTAATTTGGAATTTGATGCAATACGACTTGTGTGACATTAGGTTTGGAATGAGGAATGTGTGCCGATTCCGCTTCTGAAGTAGTGGAAGACAAACTTGATATAAATGTGAACTAAAAATGAGAAGCGCTGCCAACACCTAACTTGTTAGGATCGATAGAAAGCAGTGCCATTTCTCGGACAGTACAGACAAGCGTTTTCTCATTCAATTATTAATAATAAAATTTTATTATTAGGAGACCTATAAAAAGCTTTTCTAATAAATTTGTAAGCTTTTAAATATTAATTGTTTTTCATTCAAAATTAATACAAGCTTTGTACGGAATTATCACTTTTGAAGATATTTTCTGCAGCAATTAGTTAAGAATTTCTTATAATTAAATGTGTTTTACTTAAGCGATTGTTTGATTAATTCATTGTCTTTATAGTAGAAAAAATTTAATATAGTTATAAATAATTATTGTGTAGATTTATTGAAAAATCGGAATATTGTGTAAAGCAGTCACACGTTCATATATCGTGACTACAAATATGCAATACCTTCAAAATAACGGTAATGAAAATAGACACTATTGGGTTGATGTCTTAACATCTAACAAACAAACTTGGTTACGGTTAGTGCAGCTAAATCTATATTAAATATATATATATGCATATGAATGTTAAAGCAACATTCTTAATTTCACTTCTAGGTAATAGACAACAGACAGAAAATAACGTAATCAATCAAGAATGTGACCCAAATTTTATAGTCAATTTTTATTATAACTATAGAGAATATGAGTTTTACTATTCGACAAATGATATATTCTTCATGCATATAAAATCAAATCGCAATTGATCTGAAAAACAATATCAATTCATGTATTATTCTCATGGGTTGAAAGTGAATTTAAAGTTTGTTTTACAATCTTATTTATGCATTTTTACTATTCAAGTGAAGATATATTTCTGTTTTTCTGTTTAGATATGAGAAAATAACTTATCATTCAATACTTTTCACAGTAAAATATTTTCAAGTAGTTTTAAGCTCAGATCTAAATATTGAAGATAACTCTGCAGAGCAAAACTCTGTAGTACTATTGACTAAATATAAAATATTGGTTTTCATTTTACTATTCAAATAACGTTGACGATTCAGATAAAAGTCACGCAAACTTAGGGAAATTCGATTAATTTTCAAAATAAAACCTAAGGAAAGCAATATAGAACTAATATCTATCACTAATAATATCATGAAATATGTATTGAGAATAGAGCTACCACCTTTTGAAACTTGTTTGTCTGGACAATAAACACCTAAGGAGATGCTCTTAGATAAAAATTCGAGATTTTTATTCTTAATTGTGGCTTATGGATTATATTCTAAAATTCTTAAGTTACAATTGGGTATACAAGAGATTGAAACACTCAAAATATCTGGATGCGACATTTTAGACAATGAATATTAGAGTCATTAGTGAGACGCTACCTATGCTTTTTCCAATTATAAATAATCAGGATTTATTTCTCTTTCAATTAAAAATGTTCAGATTTTTCTGATAAATGTACAGATACAAGTCTTTTGTAAGTGTGGACAAACCGCCCGAAGTCTGGACAGGCGATAGCCCTAATTGAAAAATGTAAATTACAATGGCATTAATACGAGGATCAATAATAACTAGATTTGATGTCATGAAATATGAATTAGGCTAATTAACATAAATCAATATTTGATACGTAAGATTTTATTTTTTAATTTTGATGTTGAATAGTGAGAGTTTTGTACCAAATCCAAATTGAACGTTAAAGTTGCTAAATCTGGAATAATTTTTGGTGTCGATGTTTTATTCATCAAATGAGAATTTAATATTTATCAGATGTTTGAATGAATCTGTACTCAAGTAAATAAATTCGTACCTATAGATGAATAGACGAAACGAAAATCTGAATAAAACAGATCTATCCAAAAAAGCTCTAAAAATGGATATAGCATCCAATGGAAATTGAAATACCAACTGTTGCTCTATAGCTAATATATTTCATAAGATTGAACAGAACGAAATACGTTTTGGGGCTTAACTTTCCATAATATATTTTTGTTTTTGGTATCAAATAGGATAATACTTACCTTTTTCATATGAATTATTCTTGCATAGAATTCATTCATATATTTATATGTTTTTTCATTCTGTCTAATACATTATTCTTATTTTATGAATTCATTTGTTTGTCAAAGACTAAGAATTAGGTTTTTGTTTCTTATTTACATCGAAGATCACTTTCTAAAAGTCTTCGTTTGATTTTTGGAACATTTTATCAAAAATACATAAGGAACAAGATGAGAATATAGATAAAGGAGTTGAGTGAAAAGTTTGAAAATTTAATCAATTTAATCTTCAAGTTTGTATGATCCCAGAACTCAATTTCACAAATACATTAAATCAATCTTCTAATAGCCTTACCCAATACTATATCCCCTTTGGCATCACTTTCGTTCTATTGAATCAACCAATCAATAGGTGTTAATATTTAGTCTTAATCCTTAATCTAATTATTATCTTTCATCAGTAAGTGAGAAACTTTTATCAAACTTTTATTATTCAGATCATACAACACTTGAATTTTGGCAATTTAGGTGATTCAGTGTCTGAATAATTGAAAACAGATACAAAGTTATCATAGAATATCTAGAATATTCTAAGTTATCCTGGAAAATCCAGAATATTCTAAGTTATTCGCTGTTAAGAAAGTATGAAATTTTTTGTTAGTGATCTATTACTCCAAACAAAATATGTGCGCATCTGTTCTAAACTTAAGAAAAATAAACAAAAAATAAGTAGAAAAAAATAAAAAATAACTTAAGGCCATAAATCACAATAAAGTGTATAAAGAGGTCGCCTAATATTGATAGCTTTCCAACACCAGTTATTACGATAATTTCGGGTCTCAAAAATTCAGATTCTCAAGTCCAATGCAAACTAAGTCCACATTTTTCTAATATTTTTCATTCTCAAAACTTAAGGCTTAGTCAGTATTTGAGATAAAATAACGCGAAATAACGCACATTCAGCTGGTTTTACAATGCAAACAATGATAGACTTGAAGATCTAGTCTCCAGTTTCCGAGTTGGCAAATGTTATCTTATGTCGAGAATTGGAATTTTTATTTCATTTTGTTAGCGCATGACAGCAGAAATAAATAGTCACACGTTTTTTTTCAGATTTTGCTTTTTTCTGTTTACTTAATTCAATAATAAAGTCAAGTGTTTTATATATTTTCCTGTTATACAAATGGTAGAAAAGGATTTCGTTTATAGCCATAAATAACTAGTGATATGAAGAGAAAACTTTTATGAATGGATGTATTTGTTTTTTTAAACTTTTTCTAACTTTTCTCTAACTTTTCTCTAAGCATTCAATAAAACCTTATTTATATCTCTAATTTATTTTCTTAAAACCCTTTTCTTCTTATTCTATTCGTTAAATTAGTTTAAATTATCCCTTATTTCAAAAATAAAAACTATAAAAAATAAGTGTTTGTGAAATGTTGTGCAACTCTTTCCTCAATAAAGTTGATCAAAAGGCAATTCTTATATAAAGTACAATAAGCATTATTTACATCAAATGGTAGCAGATTTAGAGATTTAGTATTGAAGCTAAAGTAGTTTAGCATAATAGCACAAAATTACATTAAACATAGTTTATTATAGTTTGGAAGCGATCAGTTCCTTATGTGCCGGTAATTCACATTATTAGAGACGCTTTTGTTATAATAGATATAATATCGCAAATTATATAAAGTCTATATATGATTGTTTTGCAAATTTTCTAACCATAATTCTTACGCTATTAAGCAAATAACAAATGCAAATGAGAGCGCATTAAAGTTTGCCTCATTTTTGAATTAGGGATGTTTGAAAAAAATATAATCTAAAACTTAAGTTTTCAGTACTGATTGCATAGTAAAAAAAATGAAGTTTTGTTAAGTTCCCGAGTTATGGCTGAATTCATTAGAAATTAATCTAATATTTATTGAAACTGTAATATATATAATGCGAAAATTAATTCAAAAATTGTTGAGTATCATAGCAATGATTACACAATCAAACTAAATAAATATTGCAAATAGGGTCCTTGCTAAAATATTAATTCTAGTTATTGACACGCGAATTTTTTATGAGATGGAAACATCAATTCACAATATGGTTGACAATATGGTCACAATATGGTCACAATATAACCATTCGATGTCACAGAAAGCTATTGGCAAATAGAGTACTTCTAAATCTGTGCTTAAGCGAGATTTGGACAATGAATTTTTGTGAGGATTACATAAAAAATAGTTGATAAGATTGAGGTCCATATCTGACCACTTATAGGCTCCTATTTCCATCTCATTTTTTGTGCTCCTCTTCAGCAAAGTGTAGACTCCTTGACAGTTACTATCATTTGCGTGCATTTTTAGCATGTAAGAACTGATATGAGTTTTGGTCACCATAGAGACATTTCAGCCAATATACCATTAAGTTATCTATCGATACATTATGTCTTAAGAATTGTCAAACTTTTTTATTTCAAGTGTTTTCTCTCGTATTGGTCTCTAATATTAGGCAATTCTGAATATATTTGTTTAATTCAAATACGGCATAAGATAAAACGAGATTTATTTACAGAATTGTGTAGATCATTTTAAACTTACAGTTGGATGATTCAATTTTGCATTAAGTTAGGCGAATATCTATTGACTTCTTTTTAGTTCCATTGATTTATTATGAACAGCATTCTTTGACATCATTTTGCCCTTAAGTTTAATTTATTAACACCAAAGTTCAAGAATTGTTTAAGTTTTTGAATCAGTTCTTTCATCAATCGAAGTAAACTTTTATCTAAGTCTTCATTCATCAAATTCACATTAATTACTAAACAGATTAGAGAAATACGAAATTCTTGAATCAATTCTTGGATCAAATCCTGATTTGAAGGAAATTTTCGAAAGAGCCTATCATTTAAGTTGAGACTTAAAAACTGGAAGTTATTCACGAAGTCCTTATTTAACTGTAAGACTATTCTTATGCTATATTAATCACTCGAATAACTATTCTGCGAGCCAGAAGTACGTGTTCACGGTTTAACTGATGCTGAAGTTGGTTTAACGCATCAATTGTTGTAAATGACATTTATATTGGCTTTAAAATTCAGTACATGTAGTTCTGAATAATACCTTTCGCCCACATTCTTCATTCTTCTACTTTTCGAGTATTGTTAGTCAACCTGAAAACTAACTCAGCCCAATCACGTTTAAGTTTGAGTTGGAATATTTTTCTAGTTTTTAATCGATTTTAACTTGGACGAGTATTTCACAAGTGTATAAGTTGACACTATTTTTTTATATTTAATTTTAATGAGCCCATTAAACCCTAATTATGTTAATTCTATAGTATTTTCGAGAATTTCACCTAAAGTACAAATTACTGATAAATACTTGAAATCTTTGCGCCATTTCTTAAGACATAAGCTTAATAAAACAAAATCAGTTTCATGTGACTCTTAACTGATAGTTTACCAGAAGAAACATTTATTTATATTAAATACTGATTGCAATAAGGGACGAATATTTTGCAAACAACTTCTTTATTACCCATTCTATTATACATCAGAAATCGTTTCTTTCCAGCAGTTAAGCCTTCGCTTAAGCGATCGGTTGTCATCGAAGATCACATAAATATCAGCTCAACTAATCCCACATTAACTCAGTCCGGAAATAGTTGCACCAGAGAAACGATATTATGAACATTTTTTGCACCTATCACATACTGAATCGCAATTGTAATCTCTATTATCTTAAGATTTTCTTGTTTTCAAACCAAATTCCTTCATTAACTTCTTAAATATTAAACTTGAGGAAAAATATTGTTTTTAATGAAATTTTCGAAATATTTTCAAGTATTGTCTGATAGCTATTACAAGAAATGAAAAATTCTAAAAGAACAGTATTTTGAAAATTCGATGGTTTGAATTACAAACTAATTCTAATTAAATTGTCGATAGCATTAACATTGATTCAGAGAATTTGATAAACTAATAGACAAGAAATATATAAGTTCATAACGTGAGGTTAGGTTAGGTTTGAGGCTAACAGGAGAATAAGAAAGTAATAAAGTTATAGCGAACTAATCTAATAAAGCAAAATCTCCTAATATAACTCGATATAAAGTGATTAATTCGTTGTCACTTTTCTCATACCATTTTCTCCAACTTTTTCCTATAATGCAATTCAAGTTATGATAAGAAATTTTTTATCCTAAATCTTAAGCCTAAAGAGTTTTCATGAGCTGCTATTCAAATAACACTGCTTGAGTCTATCTTTATTTCTCTTGCATTTATCGTAAGTTGTGTACTAAGCCTTTCCGTATCAGGCCGTGACGTTTGCACTTTCATCAGAAATCGATTTGTCTCTTAAGTCGTTTCCTCGTTTATAAGGAAACGGCTTAATAAAGGAACGGCTTAATGTGAGAACGGCTTAATAGGGGAACAGCTTAATAAGGGAATGACTTATTGTGAGAACCTAATTCGAGGTATGCGCATAACTAACAGTTTAATACACAACCTAAGACACTGCTAATTTTTTCATTTAGAATCAAGCACAATATTTATATCCATTAGTCGAGTAAAGAAGTGATTTTTCATTTTTTAGGCCATTTAAGTAATAGATCAAACTTAATTTAATTACTCTTAAAAGACTATGGAAGTTTAGTTACATAAATTTATTAAAGTTTGCTACATAATATGCGGCTTATATTTAGTTATTTATTTTGATGAAGCAAATCGATAGCTCGTATGAAGGCTATACATACTGTGAAGGTACACAACTGTGAAGGCTACATAACTGTGAAGGGCACACATACCATGAAGGCTACACATACTGAAAGGCTATACAAAGTATGAAGAAAATCTAACACGTATTACATAAGATTTCCCAATTTGATTTGCTAAAAGTTTAGGAGTCCATCATCACATCATTATTAGGTCTGGAAACGTCCACACCAGACTTTAATTACCTAATGGTAATAAATGTCTTAGAAATGATTAGAACTGAACTGATAGCTCGTTTCTTATATCCATGATTGCAAAATTAATCTCAAACATATTCTTCCTAATCAGAGAAGTTCTTCTAAACAGTTTCAATACTATAGACTCAAACATTAATTATTAGTGATGGACAAAAAAATCAGTATAGAGATCAAGTTTGATGTGAATGATATGATATACGTAAAGAAGGACAATATCTATAAATAAGCGAAAAAAATATGACATAATCACACCATATTATGATGAAAATGTATTTATATGAATGGCTCACTTTTCTATATTACCACTTGTCCCCCATATTACCACTTGTCCCCCATATTACCACTTGTTCACTATATTGTCTTCACTTGTGCTTAAAGACAGTAAGCTATGGACAAAATAAATAAATGACACTTCACTATAAGGATAGCTCTGAAAAGCAATAAATGAATAATTTTATAATCTTTCACTTGAAGAGGTAGTAGTTTTATGGATGGATTCGTGTGAATGGATTTGTCATAACTTTATCCTAAGACATATGAATGCATAATAAATACTGATTTGAGAGATTTTTTTAATAAATCTTTAAATACATGTCTACTGGCAATATTTAGTAAGAAATTATTGCCATATCATTATCATAGATCATCTTTTGTTTCCTTTATATAAGACCTAAAATCCATTTTTATATCTAGTATCTTAACTGCGACCCAACTCATCGATTCATCCATTCATTCATACATTGATTTTCATTAATTCTAAAGTTTCTCTTTTCCAATGTTGTAGTCATGAAGATTCTCAGAAACGTTTTATCAGTAGATAATATTTAATGATTTGCTTACAATTTATTGATATGAATAAATCTAAATTAAAATAAAAAACGTTTATTGAACTACTTTTATAAGGTTTTCGTTAGATTTATTCCGACATCTTAATGAAGTTGAAGTCAGAGATTTGATGGCATTGAGCGTGAGCTTGTCCAACTCGAATAGTCGAGACTAATTCATCTTTCTCCGACATTGGTAACATTGCCATCCACGCTTGCCAGAAACAAATCTTAAATTTGGCCCTTTTAATCCTTAACTGTCATGAAGTGTTGGACAAAATCCAAGGCGTAACTCATTGTTGAATCAATATGAATTTTGTATTGATTAACATTAAACTTGAATCGATGTAAGTCTGGATTTAGCAAAGGGCTGTGTCTATTTAAACCACGGTTCGAGAGGTTTGAATTCAAACTCTGTGTAGTTTTGAATTCAAATTCTGTGTAGTTTTGTATCCTTCAAAAAATTAATTACCATTAGTTGACTGGTTTGTAGAAATTTAATTTTGCAGCAAAAATCTGCATCAAATATTTATAATCAAATAATATTCAGACTTAGATTAAACAAAATTGAAATCATTAATTATACGAATATTTGAATTTGTAAGTAACTCATACTATTAAGTATTATTAAGTACCGAAACATGTCGTGTCAATTGAATTTTATCACGCATTGCAAAAATCAATTCGTTTTAAAGCAAATTCAATATAGATTTTGTTAAACCGTATGTTTTGCCTAATTAGATTATGTATAATTTTGAAAAATTACTCCAATTCTAATAAACTATTACAACTCAAAACTTTATGTCAAAACTACTGTCGAATTTGATTCACTTAAGAGAGTAAAAATCAATTTGACATCATTCATATATCAGAATTTATGTAAGATTAACAGGATTACAGATTGAACGTAGTGATGATAAAATCAATTTTTCATTTGAAGAAAAGTAGTATTTAAATAACAAAACGGTACAAAACTAAAGCTTGAATTGAATGAATTTAATATAAGCAAAAAACAATTTAATTGGAAACGAATTTGAGGCAAATTAAATATAAAATATACAGTTATATCATTAAACAGTTATGAATTAATAATTATAATTGCATGTCAATTATAGTAAAGTAGGAAAACAGTTGTAGCACTTTCCAGATAATTACATTGTGAAACATTTATTGTAATATTACTATAATTACAAACATATAGCGATGTAGTATATTAAAAACAATACACTTGTGTTCTCAATTAATTCTACTAAGTACTGACTGTTTTACATACCAACTATTTCAATATATAACGCTATTTTGTTATTGTAAATATTTTTCTTCAATATTAGACAATATTGTCTCTTTAAGATGGTTAATGTATAACTAAAGTGGACTCTAATCTCCAGTGAGTTTATTGTTGAACGCGTACTGATTCGAGAGGTGCTCGTGCTCGACAATCACGTGATTATGTGGGTCACAGTTGAGCTGAAATTGCGGCGCGTTTAATAACCAGTTTGTAGTTCTTAAAACACAATTCAATCAATAAACATGAATAACATAAGAGAATAATGATAATAAAACTGATTTTTATCAGATTATTCAAATAAAGTATTCATTTATTAAATAATTATTTAATAATTTAAATCATTGTTCTCTAGAAACTAATCATAGATTCTTATTATATTTTTAATAGTTTTAACGTTAAGTATTATCGAATAAAAGAATGAACTCTGATAAAACTTCAGACCAGCGGTCAGTATGTTGGCAGCTTGCGGGCTGGATGCAAGCGGATCAATAATTTCATTTGGCCCAAGAGGTTTTCTGAAATGTAATCAATGCAATCATGTGTACAAATGTAATCATTTTATGAGAAATATAGAAATTTTATATTATTGAGAAAGTGCCCTTCAGATCTAAGCTTTAAAATATTTTGATGAGATAAATATTTGAATATGAGAAATAAGATGAGAATATTCTACATGGATTCCCTTTATTTCATGGTAACTTTCTATTTGACCCGATAAGCATCAAACACGTTGAACTTGAGATGAGATGAGTGGCCGAGTGCTACTTTAGGAGATAGAAAGTGCTGACATGTAATTTTCGATCTTATTCATGGCTTTATTTGAATATTATAGGATCTTGAGATGTCATGATCAATAAGTTATACATAACACGAATCTCAAGTTGAAGCAATAGAGTCTTATCTAAAGTGCGTCAACCATAAAATATATTAAAATTTTCAATTATTTTTCAGCAAAAGACCAATGGAATTGAAAAATAAAGAATTGAAGAATAAAGAATCTTCTCTTAATTGAAAATAGAAACTGTTTTAGACTGAATCTACTGAATTTGTAATTTATATTTTATTCTCAAATATATTGCTCGGAGTTATACTCAAGTAGTTTCTGAACGAAGATCTGAGGCTAAGAAGACAAAAGAATAATTGGAAGCATTCATCTTAATCAATAATGTGATGAGTCAAAGCTAAGCTATAATTAACACTAAATATAATATGCAAGCAATATGCATGAAGTCTCGAAGCGTATTGCAATAGGTATTGAGGGAGTATATGGTGAGCGGCAATCATCCTGCTAAGCCTAGGTTAGGTTAGGCCATATAATATTTACATAACTTGATCTAATATAGTGTTAATAGTTGTATAATTAGTTTAGCTGAAAATATAAGTCAAAAAGTGCCACATCAATACATACACTCACTGCATATACACATACATAGAGCCATGAGAAACATGTATTAATCCATATATTATATGTGAAATGTTAAAATTTGTCTCTCCCTAAATTTCCCTTAATTATATTAATTGTTTTACAGCCTGCCAATATTTAGCAATTAATCAATGATTGACGTTATTATTATGGGCCAGCCCATAAAACACTTTTGTTAACTTTCGTCTATAACCACAGTATTGAGAAAAGAGAACGAAATACTCTCATACCTCACTCATATTTGTGAATAAATACATATTTTTATATGGCTTTACACATATATTACATTTACTTGAAGACCCCAATACATAGATACAAATTTTGTCAAAGGGTTTACTTTAGAAATTTTTGTTTGAAGTATTTCAGAGTTAAGTGACTTATTAGAAATCGATAAAAACCCACTGAACTAAGACAAAGAAAACGTTAGCACAAGCTCTAAGATAACAAACTCAGTGAGAAAATGTGACGCATTTTCAGTCTTACGGAAACATTGTCAATAATGTGAACCAAAAGTAATGACTTATTACTAACAAGCTATAAGTTTTCCCTTAATGCAGTTAAATCGTTCATAAAACACGAGTATAAAAGCTTTTTGAACTTCTTGACTAAACTATTAGATATGTAAGATATGTAACTTTATTAAGGGTTTCGATATGTGTACATGCAGTGGATGTCAGTATTGATGCGGCACTCTTTGACTTACATTTGCAACTAACTAATTATAAAACTATTAGATCATGTTATATAAGTGTTGTGTAGTCTAACCTATTGTATATATTAATTGAAATTGATATCTTTGATTTACTCAATATTAATCAAACTTTAGTTTAGCGCTTAGTTGTCAGATCTTATCATCACTTCTGAATGATTGATGAATTTCAATAAAATCATTTTAATCTATTGAGAGCTAACGATAGCAGAGATGACTATTGAGTCATTATTTAGTCTATTTTAATCATACACAAGTCAACAACTCTTATGTTTGCTTATTGTGGTTTTGACTCATCAAATAATTAATGATTTTCGAAATTTCTATATTCACTCATAAAATGCTCATCATTCAAAAGAAGAATATAGAATGTAGAATACAGAATATGAAATATGGAATACAGAATACAGAATATAGAATATGGAATATAGAACATAGTATACAGAATATGGAATATAGTATACGGAATATGGAATATAGAACATAGTATACAGAATATGGAATATAGAATATAGAATACATATTATTCTCGAGACAAATTTCATGACGAACAAAATCAACAGATTCTCAAGTGTAAGTTGAAGGTTAAGCACAAAACCAGAACTGCTTAACATATAAGGCTTCATATAACTGATGCAGAATATAAGATATATTAAGTAAATACTTGTTAGCTCAGCAAATAACGAGTTTTCAGTTATAATCTTTGAAAAGTTCATTACTTGATCATTGCAAATTACAGTTAAATCTGTCTAATATTGACTTAAGTGGTTTTGAAAAAAATAATATAAAAATGTGACAGAAAACACGGCTTAATTATCATTGAGTTTAATCAGAACATTAATGCATGTGCTATTAGGCAGGTTTGACTGTACACACCAAACAGCCTAATATTGAAAATAAGTGCGTCATTTGGAAACCGTTCTCCCAATTTGGCCTCAAGCTTTCAAAAAGCTTTCATTCCTCAACTGACTATTATTTCGGTGAAGACTCAAATTCTCATTAGAAATTATGTCAGTAATATATCTGAAAGAAGTAATCTTAATCTCCAATAGAAATTCCTATTACTACTCCTTTCATAATGCGTTTCTAAATTCTTGATTCTTGATTCTCGATTCTTAATTCCCGATTCTTGATTCTTGATTTATTGCAATTCGCATGTATTGCAAAATGAAAAACTCATATATTTCTCAAAAGAGAAATCGATTTCATAGCATTTGCTTAAACTCTTAATACTTTATGAGTGCGTAAATGATTCGCATATTTAGATAGAAGGTTTCAGTTTTAGATTTCATTCGCGATTCGCAAACAATACTTTGAATAAAAGTTTGTATAAAGAGCCCTAAAACTTCAAGTTTGACACAAACCTATCAGTTGAAACCATAAAATTTCTGATTAGATCTTTGAATCCATAATTTATTTGATCGATATGTTAAGGCACTGAATAGATCGAAGCCAGTCGTTATACACAACCCTTTTCTTAGTTGTACCTGATCGATTGCTGAACAAATCTATTGTAGTAGTTGCGAGAAGTGAGAAACAAGTGAAATGACATCAATAATTAAGTTGACATGCTGCACGATTCGAACATTTCTACAAATTAACTCTCACATTGTGTGAGGATCCTTAAGCATTAACTGTTTGAGGACCAACTCGAGCGTGTGAGGGATAGCACGAACCTATTCTTAGGTTTGAGGGCCAGTGTGAGAGTTTGCTATTTTCAGCACTTTCTCTCAATAACTGTCCATCGACTGTGTTGAATGTGAGCTGAGCCTGAAGTGGACTCTGTGTTGAATGAGAGCTGAGCCTGAAGTGGGCTCTGGGTATACGATAGTTAAACTTTGTCGAACACTTAAACTGAAGTTGTTCTTAACCACAGCATTAAATTAGATTGACTTCAATTTGTTAAGTTAGGTTTGAAAAGAGACTATTTATTTAATCTACTAATAAAATAGCATAAAATATAGTTGAATAATAAATAATTGTTTAACATAAACAGGAAACACGTTTTAATTAAGTCAATTGATCTTAAGCTTGCACAACTTCCTCAACTTAATCTCTTTTGTGTGCCACAACTGTTATGTAGTCGTAGTTAAGTTTGACACTACTTTCCTCATTATATTCCGAATCCTTGAACTGTTTTAGGACATATTCCTTACTTACTAGTTCGAAATATTCTGTCATGAACTCAGTCTTTTTCTCCTCTGGAATGAAAGGTAAGTAATGGCAAAGAGCTTGCAGTTCGTCTGTCATCAAAGAAAACAAATTGATTGAGTTCTTAAATTAGGAGAATAGACTTAAAATCCTAAAATTATTAAAATCTTCTGGAATTTGACTGACTTTGAAATTTCTTCCAATTGGCAAATGGATAGTAAGTATGGGTCAAAACTATTTCAGGCAGCTGCAAATTGCTATTTAAGCAAATTTGTTGCCATTTTATTAGCAATTGCTGTTCGTTCGGTTGTTCACAAACAGGAAACGGTACCAAATCTGAAGTCGTTCCTTCGACTTCTAAAATCTTTTCCTCGTTTATTACACCTTCAATAATAAGAGACAAAATCTTTCAAAATATAGATTAAACAATTCGCTTCAAAGCATTAATTCTGAAATAAAACTTCATTAAGGTCATGACCACAATGAAATCACTATGAATTGATTACCAATTTTTGACGGAATAATGAAATACTTCTTCCATTTTGGCACTGATGTCATCTTCTCTTGAATTGGCAACAAATCACTCCACGAAAAGAGTAAAATATAACAGTGACCGCCTTTCAATCAATTAAGAGCACTTAAGTTTTTGGACTCATAAATAGGGTGACCGGTTCTTGCCAGCCCGAAAACTGGACACAAATTATTAGAGGAGAGATTCTCAGAGAATTGTTGAAAACAATACCTATTTGCCTTCCATAGCGTCAAATCTGGTTTTATTAAGTTTACTTGATTTTTATTGGTTTATCAATATATTTAAATAATTTTGTTAAATATAATGCGTTATTTATGTAAGTAATTTTCGTCCAGTTCAGTAACTTAGCGTTTGGCCACTCTAATTATAAAGATTTCTTTCAAAAAGTTTTGCATCAAACCTGGTTTCAGGAGTCTCGAGATATTATCCATGGCTTGTTTAAGATCATTGATCCAATGAAAACAATATATTGAGATAACCAAATCCACGCTCTCTTCACTCAATGAGAGTTTACTCTTAAATTTATGCCAATCTTCACAGATGTCTGCCGTCAAATACTTGATGGATTCTCGTTTGTAATTACGTTTTGCGAACTCAATCATTGATTCGCTTATGTCAAATGCTATTACTTCATCATGAGATAGTTCTTTGCTCAATTCTTCAGTAAGATTTCCAGTTCCGCATCCAATATCCAAGATAGTTTCGAAGTGCCTGTAATACGTAACTTAATATAAGAATATTCTTTGAAAGATTACAAAGTGTATCAGATCAGTAAATAAGTTCTCGGTTAATAACACATTGACTGCAATATATAAGAGGTAGACAACTTTTTGACTAACCGATAATACAATACAATATTTGAACAAATGCTTTTACGGAAATTTATTTTTCGGAAATAACAAAGTATTTCATATATTGAAGTAATGAATTTTTGCGATTGAAACGAATTTTCAACTATGAAGATTAGGCTTTTCATACAAAAAATTAAGAGAATATCCAGATTTAATTCACTCGTGGATCATCAGATAGTTTCCTACAAAATGTTGTGTTCTTTATCGATAATTTAAAAGTAAAAAACTTGAAGCGTCAGATTTTAGTGATCATTCATGATCAAAATGAAATACTAGAATACGAACAGTATTTCCAAAGTGAAAATACGTCTGAAGTTTATGCATTTCATATTGTTGATTCTGTATTTCTGATTTACAAACGTTGAAAATTATATTAAAGATATTCATTGGCCAAAATTAGATAGATTGCTAATGTGTCATTTTGGAGTTTAATCTAAATAAGGGTTATAATTCGGTTTATGGCTGATGTAGGATTTGGGTATTAGGGAGTCATATCGTTAACATATCAATGCTCTCCTATGCTTAGCACTGTCTTTACTCAAACTAACTTAACTAAATATACTGCTAATACCACTATTTAAAGTTAAGTCAAACTAGATTAGGTAAGACAATTAGAAGAGTATTGAAGAATATGGGAGGATATTGTTATGGTAGACTTTCTAATATCTCAATCCCGCATAGCCATAAGCCCAAGAATAACCTGAGTAAATGTTAATTTCGATTGATTTGCTTCAGTACAATAATTAAAGCTATAAAGCAGTTGAAATCTGAATGCATTGAATTACTCGAAATTCTACTCACTTATTGCCTAAATCATTGACAATCCGTTGAATTAGTTTTTTTTCCGTCTCTTCGTTGTAGATAATTATTGTTATTATATAATTCTGGTGTTATATTCATCTGAAATGATACGAACACGTATTAAAAACTGGCAAATAATAAAACTTTATCATTAATGTAATACCTTTGAAGACAAGTAGTAACTCAATATATGTAATGAAGATTTGCTTTTACTAGATTTTCTTATATAGACTTTTCTACTTTATTTTGAGCAATCATTTGCTATTTAAAGCCTCAATCTGAATAATAAGAGGATATTTTCCTCAAAAGATTTTCTATTTTAACCATAATTTGCAATTTATGACGAACTAATATGAAAATGAGTTTCCTGTTTTTTTCGAAGCAATACGTTTTTATGGTAATTAAATTAACTATGGATACAAAATTCAAAATTAGCTAAGATGTCAACAAAATAGATATAAAAGTAGAACACGATATTAATATGTAAAATTTACAGTTAGTTCCGGAAAGTTGTACATTTATCCCGGATAAATCCCTGATGGCATCCAATGAGACAATACCGATGAGATGTTCATTTTTAAACAAATTAATTCGTAAGAAGAAATCTATTCAATATCGATAAGGAAAATAATCTGTAATTCATAGAATAACTGTGACTAATTAGATGTATTTATAATACATTTGATAAAAAAGCTAATTTTTAAATTATCAAGAACATTTTTAGTTATACTTTTGTTTCATAGCTTTTTAATTGGTAAAACTTAAAAGTTCTTAACTAGTCGTTGATTGATTGGCATTAATAAATTGAATCAAATCTGAATGTGTTGCAGAGTCTCAAGTTTATCAAATGTTTATCTTTTTAGGATTGATAAATACATCCAAAAATTTAATAATCTATAATAGATATAGACAGTCTCTGATGGACAGCTCGTTCCTACAGTTTAGAGTACTCTTCCTGACATACAATACCGTCGATTCGAAAAAGTATTGTTCAGTTTAAGTGCTTGAGAATAAAGTTAAGCTAATCAATGAACGAATGCATAAGAGATGGATTTGATAAATTAATAAAAGATAAAATGAAAATATTTTATTTTTTTACGCAAAAAATTACTTATTATTATGATAATTTAACACTTGATTCATAAGAAAAATATTTATTGAATAGCTTATAATTATTTAGATTTTGTTTATAAAAGCTTATTGTATACGAAATTTGACTAAATTCATTCTACTGACTATCTGGTTTTTTATATGAAACATCATATTTTAACTTCAATACTTGTTCATTAAGTTACTCAATCGATTGACAAACCCTCGGGAATTTGTTGCTCAGGCATCAGCTTAGTATTGATAAAGGCAGATGTCTCAGAAAATGTCTCACAAGATGCCTTAGAAGATATCTTAGCTTTTAACTAATCACAGTTCTAATAGATTCTGTCATAAACTACTACATTTAGATTTGAATTCTTATTCCTCATTCACTCAATCGATTAAATGTACTTTTTATGCTAAGAATTTGCATCTCAATGTAATAACAGAATTAGATCATACGATTGAAGAATTCCTAACATGTTTTTTGCATTAATTAAGACTAGTTTTGTTAATATGCTCTACACTGTAACCCATTCATAGAGAACAAATATGTGCAGCCAAAAGGGTTCACCGTAAGCCGGATTCGCTATATTATAACTGAATGAAAAAATGGATTCTGTGTTTTGTGCAGAACATAGTGTTCTCTATTGACAGAAATTCACTATAATCGAGGATTCACTATAAACGGGTTGGGATACATGTTTAACTTGACTTATAATCTAAGACACTTTCATTATTTAATCAAATAATTTCAAATAATTTTATTTTTATCAAATTATTTTAAATAAATTATTTGATCAAACATTTTGAAATAATATCAAATAATTTTCTACTTTTCTCGAATAACTTTTTCAAAACCGTAAAAATTAGAAATACTTTTCAGAAACAAACTTTCGATTAATCAATACTTTTAAAAGCTATAATTCATGCACCAAAACATAAAATATCTAAAATAATACATAATTAGGTGCTTTGAATAGTAAACACAATGAATGAAATGAACACGCATTTTATAAATTGTATTTTGATATTATGATGATTGTATGTAATGATTATGTGTAATAGTCGTGATTTAATTTATTTAAATATAATTGTCATCAAACATCAAACGCTTATTAGTTTTGGCGAATAGAAAGTAAGTTTAACCGATACTTCAATTATAAATAATTAATAAAAAAATATTTTCTAAACAGAAGATGTCTGAAATAGAGGACAATCTTTGTTTTGGTAATGAATGCGTTGAACTAAATGAGACCACAATTGATGTTCAATATATGCAAAATTTAGCGAATGATATTCAAAAGAGAGACAAATGTCTGAAAATACTATTATAGACTCTGAAGAAGTAGTTATTCCGAATGATTCCCAAATGAATAGTTTTATTGATTTAACAGAAAGCGAATATTCGAGTTCAAATGAATCAAAACGCCGAAAAACTCAAAGAAAGATAATCACCAAAAGGTTTAAAAAAGGAAAAAAAATAACTGTCCAAATGAGAGTTAATGAATATAAAGAGCCATTTATTGTCAAAGACGACAAAATGTATTGCAATATATGTAATGTTTTTGTTAACTTCAAGCATAAAAATGTCATCGATTTTCACCTGAACTCTAATAGGCATAAGAAGTATATCAAAAACAATTCAAATCAATTGAAAATTGTTAACAGCTTTGAGAAGCAAAATGAAAAAGAAATGTTTCTCAACGATTTGGTTTTAATGTTGACCTCAACTAATATTCCTATTAAAAAAACTAATAATCAAGAATTCAGAGCTTTCTTCACAAAGTATTGCAAATTCGGAAATCAGATTCCGTTAGCCGACTGTTTGAGAAAACGAATACCAAAAGTTTATGCAAATAAACAAAAGGATATCATCGAATCATTGAGTAAAGTCGATGGGTTTTCAGTCATTGTCGACGAAACACAAGACAAGAAATATCGAGCAGTTACTAATATATTGATTACTCCATCAGCGATTGATTTTCCGTTGAACAATGATTTTCGCCTTAAGTCAATTCTTATGAATACTTTATTCTTGAACACAACAGTTGATAGCGATGCGATTATTCGCGAAACTAATAAAGTTATAGCAAATTCAGGATTAGATTTCGATAAAATCACAGCATTTGTTAGTGATAATGCCAGCTATATGATGAAAGCATTTAAAATATTTAAAGTTCTTTGGCCTAACTCAATACACATCACATGTCATTCACATATTTTTAATTTGGTCGCAGAAACCTTTAGATATAGTTTTATTGAAGTGGATGAATTCATGGCAAAAATGAAATCTTTTTTCAAGAAATCGAGATTCAGGCGTAAAATATATTTTGAAACTTGTGGTAAATCTATTCCTAAGACTTCCATTACCAGATGGAACTCGTGGCTTGAAGCTATCGCTATTCATGAAAATTTATTTAAATTTTACGGTGATTTGATCAGAAATTTAACAAATGCTAAAATCAGTTCTCCATTAATACCAATATTGAGAAGAATGATAGAAAATCCTATTTTGTACGAACAAATTAAGTTCATTAAAAGTATTTCTCAGCCGATTATTGATGCAGTTCTGTCCACTCAGAGGCAAGACATAATGACAACCAACATCTTTAAATATTGTTCAGACTTAATGGCAATTTTTCGTGAAATGTATGCTAACGTTGATGTAAATGATTACCTCGATATTTATAGAAAAGAGCTGAATGAATATGACTTTTCGCGTTTCAAACAATCGGTAATCGATTGTCTTAACCAAACTTTACTTAAATTGGAGTTATATTTTGATTTTGGTAAAGAGCCAGCTATGGGTTTTCTAAAAACTATGGAAATATTTGATCCTCAGAGGGCTAAGAACAATACACGATCTGTTGATGAGTTGATTAAAGAGTTAGTATCAATACTTGAAATGAATAATTTGATAAATTCTGGTGATTTATTGAAGGTTTCACAGCTCTCTTCTGAATTCAAGTCATATATTAATTATGTTAAAGAATACGAAAAGCCAGAAAATATTAAAACCAACGTTTATATTCCGAATTTTTGGAAATCTAACTTCAAGAAATGGAAATTGATGGCACCGATTGTTTTTAAATACTTATTTGTTCCTATTTCTAGTGCTGAGATTGAACGATCGTTCAGTTGTTACAACAATATTCTCAGTGATAAAAGATATAATCTCTCTGAAGAAAGTTTGAAGTATTTAACTTCTCTCTATTATAATTGCATGTAAACTCTTCTGTAAGTTATCAAATTCAATTTATTAAAATGTTTAAATTAGAAAATCTTCGGCCTATTTATTGCAGTAATTATTTAAACTACAATTTTATGACATGAACTTCTTGAATAATAGGTTTAGATGTGAAAATTTGTCAAATAATTTTAACAAATACTCAAATAATTAGACCAATTTTCTCAAATAGTTACTCAAATAATTTCACCCCTACTTTCTCAAATAATAAAAGTGTCTTAGCTTATAATGCTCCACACAATTCGGTCTTTTCAAGAAATGAGTCTTTTTTCTCAATCAAGTTATATTTATAAGTTTTATGAAAGTGTTTTAAAAATTTGTTCAGTTCGTATAAAAATCTATTAATAAGTTCATATATAAATAACAATAGATCTAGACCTGCATAAGTCAGTTCTTATATTGTCTACATCGCTGTCAAAAATCATTTTTAGCTCTTTATTCAATGAAAACAAATGAGTTACTTATTCACTGATGGATATTAACTAAATTTTTTTATTTCTTTAGTTTAATTAACTTATAAACGAAAATTAGCATTAATTGTAATAATCATTTTACTTTGAACTTTGTGAGACTCAGAGCCTAACTCAATCAATGTCGAGCTCCCTTTCTTTTATGAACTTTAGATTTCTCGGACTCCAATTCATCCAAAGGTCTGCCATTGATGGGTGTTCTTCATCAATGCTTTTTCCCTCTTTTAACTTGATGACTATGGCTATTACCTATGTTTCAAATATATCGACTAATTGTCTTCTCACACAAAAATTTTCGATACATTCTCTGAAATTACCTCTGACTCTATTTTTCTTGAACTTTTACCTAGAATGTTATGCTATAGTATTTTATTCGCATCTCTTGTTTCTTTTAATTTACTTACATTTATCATAATTTATGACAGCCCTAACCATTAAAGTTGATCAGAATTCTGATTCTCATAATAATTAATCAGAACAAGAACAGGTCGTATTATTTCTGAAGTCATAGAACTATGAAAATTCTCGGAATGATTTTCAATAAAATTTAAAAATCTTTGATGTATATGAGCACAATCGAATTGTCTTTAATACTATTAAAAATAATAGTTTGATTAACACGTTAAACAATGAAAATTCGAACATTTGGTTAATTTTGTCGACTGCTGACCTCATCAATTCTATTGATTTGAATCCTCATGGCTTGAATTGAGAGTGGCCGCATTTTCCGGAACATATGAAGGCGTTAGTCGAAGATTAGCATTTCCCTAACACTTGGAAAATTAAAAGGACTTAAGAAAAGTCTAAGCAAATTGTAGGTCAGAAGTTGAATCATTATTAATCAAATTTGTCCAGGACGCTTATCTCTGAACTCGATCATAATTAACACTTTTCTAAAATAAATATGACTTTCATAACATGAAGCAAAACAAATTATTTTGATACTCATAAACTTGAAAATTATTTGAATGACCTATGAGAAAGTTTTGCCGATTTCACATGACAAAATTTTAGATATCCAAAAGCTTATGAAACATATACCTAAATACGATTTTAAATTTTGCGAAACTTTATATTCTTTAGAAACAGCGCCAATTTCTCTAACACATTAATTTTTTCATGATATTTTTGAAAAATCTAATAAAAGGATAGTAAAATTTGTCTAAAAAGGAAAATCAAATAAAAAATTTTAATAAATCGTCAGATTAATTATTATCTCTAATTATACACAAATATCGAATAAAATGAATTGTAGATTTTGCATAGTTAAAAACTTGACTTTTGTTCTAATAATAAAATTTATGTTAAATGTGATTTGATTTAACTTATAACAATTGAATTAAGTCAACTTTTTCAAACGTGATTTTATCAATGAATCATTGGTTTGAAAAATATTTTGCGATAAGTTTTAATAGTGAATTGAAGAATATATTACTAATGATTTTGTTATTCATCAGAAGGAAAGTTGCAAATTAAACTAAGCCCTTTAAAGGCCTTTGTAAAGGAGCGGAGGCTACTCTTCGACTAATGCAATCATATAGATTTTTGAAAATAATACTCTTAAGAAGAAACAGTGCATTTTTGAGAAGTTTTAAACTTGCAGGCAAGTAAAATTTGGCATTATCACATCCAAAATTCTTTGTTAAAATTCAAATTTCATGAAAAATTATAGTCAAAATTTTGAGGGAATGCTATAAAACTTTATAACCAAATACGATTTTATGAGTGCATGCTATTACTATAAAACTTTTTAAAGTTAAAAATCTAAGGTTCAGTTCAATGATATCTCTTTCCCTCGATTTTTAGCTCAGAGCTTAACAAAGACTTTGAAGGTGATAGTACATTTGAAAGGAGAAGGGGTAACTTGGTGTTGTGAGTGGGAGGGACGATCTGAGTTCATCAATATGTCCCCGTTTAGTGGTCTAATGTTATAGCCAAATACATGTTATAAATAATCTACTGACTAGAAAATGAAATTTTTGTAATTTTTTTTATAATGGAGCCTATGGAGGAATTGAAGTTTTCAAAATATCTTTCGACCCCTTGTATCATTCAATATTTCGATATAACTTCGTACATATGAGAGGGAGGGATTAAAGTTAGTTTTGGGAAAGTTTCATATTGGGATTCGACCACGAACACAGCGAACTGACATTGAAAACTTATCCGTATATTCTAATAAAATTAAAAGGACAATAATGATTTTTCAACATTTTTGAGAGAAATCACTTAGAAATCTTTTTCGTTATATATTCGAAAATTGATTAAATTTTATTGAGATTATATAAAAATTTACTGAAAATGTCTGATGTCATCCAAGACTTGTCGTTGTATCTATAGAGCACCGGTAGAGATACTTTTCCTCGAAAACATCGGGGTTCCCGCAATTTACCGATAACCATAAGTTTAAGTTTACCACTACTGGTACTATTGGCGCAAAGAAACACAGATAACCTTTCTTTACTTTTTTTTGCCACTTTTGAATGTCTGTCCTTTTAACACAAATGACTTATTTGGAGTAATTCGCCAAAACAAACCTAACTCGTGGTCATTATATATATCTTCGGGCTTAAAGCCTTTTAATAGTTCCGGTAACTTTTTAGTGGTTCAATCATTACATAATTCATTTGGCACACTACTAGCTTCTCCATGACTTATTTGAAGCACAATATCATTACGTTTCTTAAAGTGATCGATAAAACCATATTTTGCAGTGGAATTATGATAACCGAGTGTTGGCGCCAATTGGTTGGCCTTTTCCATAAGCATTGAGGTATTAATTGGCAAACCATTTGTGGCACAATTGGAGACAAATTCAGTCAATGATTTCTCGAGTTCGGGATATAAACACTTCTTTAATGACTTGACATTTGATCGCAAAGAACTCTCAAAAGCTTTGATTATATTGTCTTTTTTGTGATTTAAAGTCATAAACATTACGTATTGTTATCCCACTCTCACAGAACTTCTTCACGATATCATCGGGTGAACACTTGTCCAGAAGTGTCACTATTTTATACTTTAAATCTAAACTAAATCTCTTTCGTATCTTTTGGGCAGACATTTTGATTCATCACTATTTTGTTGAATAAAAAACTGACTTATGCCTTATTAATTCAAAATTTACAGCTTTTATAATCATATAAATACTGTGATTTACGTTAAATGTGGGGACTTTACAACACATGTGGTGTTTAACATAAGTGTCTGTTATAACCGGGTTTCCGTTATACCCGATTACGTTATTAGCGGATCTCTTAACATTATGAGACCCATTGAAGCATTCCGTGCATTGAAAATTAGTCTGTTATACCCGAGTTTACGTTAAACCTGGGTCCACTAAATCCGGGTTAAACTGTAATTCTTTAACTAAACTGTTCCATTTTTATTGCACATTCTATGCTTTTTAGTCTAAGTCTATGCTTAATAGTTTGTTTCAATATTCTACAATCACAAATCAATCCTTTCTTGCCTTCTAAACTAGTAATCAGCTTCCTAGATTTCGTCATCTTCCTTAGTTTCTTTTGGTAAGGAGAGAGATCACCCTGTGTTATATTTTTATGAATAGGAAAGAGTGGGTAGTCATTAAGCTTTCATGTAAATTCTTTGGGTACTTTAGTACTTTATCTTTTATTTCGTAACCTATGTCAATATCATCAGGAATCTCGAGTATTCGCGTTTCAAGACCTGGAACTCTTCTTCAGTATACCATTCAATAACCTTTTGAGGTAGCTTAAGCGACATTACATCTCCGTATAAATTATTCGCGTCAACTGGAACTAGATACGATGATTCTCTTTTAGGATCATTGTTTATCATATACTTATTGTTTGCTTCAACATATCGTTTCATAACACAAGAGAACCCTCCTCAGATACTTTCCATAAACATACAAAGCATATCCTGATCAGTTAGGAGCTCAAGTTCTAATTCCGTGTACTTTAACATGGATCCTGACCATTTGACCTACAAATCATTTTACCTAACCCAACAAAACGGTTGGTAGGTCAAATTGCCAGTAGGTTAAATGGTCAACTCCCTTTAACATAGCATCCCATGATAGGCCAGGACTTGAAGTGTAGTGAGCAGGTCCTAACCATAGTTTTCTAATGATAAATCTCAAAATAATTCAAAATTATCAACTAAAACAGGACGTCACAAGTTAGATAAAACTTCATATATTCCTCAAAATTTTTACATCTATAATAATCTCACAATCTCTTCCCCTTTCATATTCTTAAATCTCAATGTTCCTATCTTTAGGGTTATCATAGAAAGATTCATAGTTGGGATACACTGTATACTCTAGCTTATCAAAACTATCGAGATATGCGTGAGGAAATACACCTTTATGCACTAATAATTCTAAGATCTCTATAGGCAAGTCCTTAAAATAAGATGCTAAATTCTTAAAGTTTTTAATTCCAGCATTATCTTTATTATATAGTACCTTAGCCGATTTATCAATTGATTTCAACAGGAATTTGAGGGAGGCTTCGAATTCAAATTGGATATTAGTTCCTTCAACTCTAACAGTAATAGAGTAGTACTTCTCTTCAGCTTGAGATATAATTTTTAAGGTTTCTATCTATCTTATATAATATCCTAATAAAGTGCTTAGTCGTAACCTGAACCATTATGGAAGATGAATGGTAAATTTATCGAGGTTCTCACTCTAAGGTTACAACTCTGATGAGCGCCTTCTCTAAATTTTCCAGTTATGTAATCATGATCTCTAATTTTAATATCTTTTTCAGTAAACACTTTCTTACACTTAAAAGAAAATAATTTGTTGCTATTAAGTCAGTTATTAATTAATCATTTTTCATATTTTGTTGTTATAAATGGGATGTGTGATATTAAATGTGGCACAAGCAAGAAGAACTCTATGCTCATTATAGAATTTGGATGTTATATCAGTTATCTAGTATAATAGAAAAAAACTTAGTTTTAAACCAATTGCGAAAATTATATAATGGAAAACTGTAATTACCCATATGTTATGAAAGTGCTCCGCCATATAAATGGAGTACCTATAGGTATACGGTTGACCACGTCCTTTTGGCTTATCCAGATCTGGAAAAAGAGGAGGGAAACCTAGCTGGGGTGTATATGTAATTTTAGGGAAATAACCAGACCATCTATGACCTCCTCCTGCTGTAACATGACTTGCATGAAATGTAAGATCAACATCGATCATTTCAGCTGTAGTGCCTATTTATTATAAATATGTTTATTATTAGTAGTATGATCATTAGAAGTACTTAGAATATGAATTATATGATTTAAATTAATAAAATTTCAATATAATAATACAAGAAGCATTATACCCATGATCATATCATACTCAATTTGAAAATAATCATTTTTTGGATATCGACAAGGCTCTCCCGAGCATCCTTTAACACGAATGGCAGTTATTTCATGATTTGCTGAAGATTTCAATTGAAATATTAAAATTCAAGGTAAATTATGATTAATAATTATATAATTAATATTGTCGTCTCACATAAAATTATTATTCTTATAAAGAATTTAACTACATAACCAATTATTTTTAAATTGATATTTAATAAAGAATGACTATATTTTTTTATGTAAGTAGTAAAAATAGTTACCACAATCAATAAATCGAACGTTGCAATAACACGAAGTTATGTTAATTATCAAAAGTAATAAACTTAACAATATCATTTTTAAAAATCAAATTTAAATACGTAAAAACATCCAAATATATTGTATTTTATATACATGCAATAACTTAACATGTGTCTATTTTCTTGATTATATTAAACATATGTCTGTTTTCTTATTTTGATTATCTAAAACGCTTTCTTCAGAACAGGACGTAACGGTACATTATAACTCTAAGAGGTTAGTATATAACCTTTTAGTGAAAGCATAATGACCATCACTAAAACAATTACCAAGTGGTAATCTCTCCATTTTTGGTATTTAATGCTATCACCAAGAACAACATTATCATTGTTTGAATAATTTGCTAAATAACAGAACAAGTTTTTTGGTTAAATAAAATTCACTAACTATTCTGCGTTTAGCCCAAAATAGTGTAATATTTATCTCTCATATCTGAGACTCATCTGTTTCTTATTGCAATTTTCACAATATTACATCTTAAATAAATAATAAACAATTTTATTGAGAGATCAAAAACAGATCTCTGTTTTCGATCTCACAGTATTCAGGTCATTTGAACAATGCCCTACTTTCTTGCCTATCATTGTCGCCTAAGGGCACAAACTGACAACTGGATGTAGGACAGGGTTGTTTGTGTCATCTTTTCTTTAAATACGAATTCTAAAGAAAATTTCTAGGAGAGTAACGAGGTCACCAACGTGTCCTCAATTAGTAGTTGGTCAGTTAGTGACCAACAAAAGATATTTCTAGAAAAATTTCCAATGACACTTCAACAGCTCCTGGCCCTATATAAAGTAGTGAAGAGACTCTTACTCTTCACTTCCCAGACTCTTAAGACTAAGTGATTTCCGAGAGTAACCAACACTTGCAGTAATAGTAAATATTCAGATCCAAACCTTTCAATACTTAAATCTTTTATTTTGTATAAAGCTTTCTTTTAATAAATAAACTTTGATTTTCTTTAAAATTGAGTGTAGGTTTAATTGTCGAACTCAGAAGAGAACTAAATTCAAACAAAACCTCTACATTATTATAGGTATAATTTATATGTATTAAATTTATTTGTTATCATTTTGATAATTATCGATAAATTGTATATAACTAATTTGTGTGATTATTAATTTTTACTTTCGTTATTTTTCAATAGACAGATAATTACCTTATAATAATGTTATTTATAAAAGATTTATGCCTAAATATATTAACATTAAATTTTGCATCAACTTAAAAAGATAGTGGATAAATGAATTTTACTAGTATTCAAGTGTCTAAAATCCGATAAAAATACATGTACAGGATGACAATAAATCAGGGTCTCAAAAGTAAAATTTTATTGCGAATAAACTGCTTGATACTTTTTAATGAATATTTTTGGGAATACAGGAGAAACAGTGGGAGATTATAGTAATATGTATTCGACATGAAAACAATTTTCTTGATGAAGGTGACGCAGATGTATTTGAGAATTATCAATAACTTCACTGGGAACACCGTTTGGAATAATTGAGATATTCTGTTTGGATGATGTTTTCTAGTTGCTTCAAAGTTTGAGGATTGCGTGTATAGACTCTATTTTTCAAGTTACCCGACAAAAAAGAAATTGCAAGGGTTGAGGTCTGGCGAATACGGAAGCCAATCAATCCCATAACGTTCTTTAACTATAAAAATACGCTCAAGTGATAAAAATACGAAGATTAGTAAACAAACATCACATGACGTGAAAAAATCTCCTATTATTCATGGAAGAGGGCGCAAAAATTCAAATCTCTATCATTCTTGTATAAAAAGCTATAACCAAATACTTTAGAGACCCTGATTTATTGTCACCCTGTAGATTGCTTAATAATAAATGTTAATGTATTGTCATGTGCATCATTAAAATTATTTCACACTTCACTCTATACAGTATTTAAATCCTGTTTTTTGAAGTACTCATCTGACTTCTCGTTAAAATTATCATGGTATTCTTTCTTAAGTCAACTATTAATGATTTTATAGCAAATATAGTTTATATTTTTAACCGTAGAATTACTAAATTTTTTTGCATCAATTAGTTTCCATTGGGTCATATATGACCCCACATTGAAATAAGCTTAAAATTATTTTTTTTTAACTATCCTTACAATCGTTACATACAATTTTTGAATGGTCTTTGCAAACAGGCTTTGAACATTTGTAACAATAGTTGGAAGTTTTTAAATCTTTACTTCTATCGCATGCAAAGCATCTTTTCCTTTTTTTTGAACTTTCTGGTGGCTCAAAAGGTGTAGCTCTTCTTTCTTTATTGGCCATTACAAGGCTTTTCCCAAGATCTAAGAGGAATAGACGGCGGCGATGACTCTTTCCTATATTCCAAGAGGAATTTAAATCATTCCATATTACAAAAGCATTGAGTGCACTAATGTCCAACATATTATAAAATACGACCATTGGCCATCTCTTAGTTTTTCGCTTTGTAGTGTAATTCATTACCATTTTATCCATTGTGTCAACACCTGATTTTGTTGAATTGTAATCTAAAATCATTAGCGGTTTCTTTTCATCTGTGTTACTAATTTCTGGCTGAAAATGCATTGAACTCAGTAAAAGGACATTCCTTCCTTTTTAGGACAATAGGAAACCATTGATGCAGATTCTTGAAAAGCAAAAACTGAAGAAAAGGTTCTCTCCCTCTGATTTGTAGTAATTTTATAGGAATTTTTTTTATTTTTTCTGAGTGTACCCAAAATGCTAAGTTGCTTTTCCTTAAGTTCTCTGAGCAATTCTAAACTGGTAAAAAGTTATCGCACGTTATATTACGGCCTGATTTTTCTAATCCTTCGATTAAATTCAAAACTACTTTTTCCTTGATTAACCTCCCTTTGTTCACTTGCGTTTCTTCCTGTATAAATTTGCATTTTCCATACATAATATGTTTTGCTATCACAAAGATTCCAAAACTTAATACCATATTTTGCGGGTTTCGATGGCATATACTGCCGAAAAGGGCATTTCCCATGAAAAGAAACTAATTGCTCGTCAATAGTTACATTTTCATATGGAGTGTAACATTCTTGTAAAGTTGATACCCACTTCTCAAATACAAAACGGATGGGTGCGAGTTTATCAGATGGCCGCCTTGTCCTCCTTTTTTCGGCGTCATCGAATCTCATGCATCTAAAAAATATAATTAAATTTTACATTTATTTTTTACTTCAACTTTTAGTTTTTATATAATATACCTTGTTATTTCTTGAAATCTATTTCTCGCCATTGATTTGGAAAATATAGGTCTTCCATCTTCTCTATTCCATAATTGTATAATAGGCTCATTATTAGCTTTTTCTACACCACTAATAATTAGTAGACCAATGAAACATCGAAGTTCAACTTCATCTAAATCTTTCCAGTTATTTGCATACACTCTTTTTCCTTCTTTGTTTGTCCATTTAACAATTTCTCGGAGTAGTACTGAGTCAGAAATAAATCAAATGCTGATTCAATTGAATCAACATTTCTATTTGCATGACGACTCGGACCTCCTTTCATATGCATTACATTTTGAGAAGGCTGACGACCACTTTGTCTTAGCGGAATAGACCTCCAAACTTCTCTCTTATCCTTTGAGTAAAAGCTATAGTCAGGATTATCATCAGTATCTTCATTATCGCTGCTTTCATATTGCGATTCTTCTTCGAGAATATCTTCTTCTGCCTCATCACTTGAAGGCTCATAATCACTTCCAAAGTCGGATACTAAAGCATCACTTTCTTCTGCACTCATTTTAATTCCGATAATTTTGATCAAAATTTCTTTTCGTTTATACCTCTAAGTGTTATTGAACTATAGTTTGTTTATTTTAAAGTGTTTACTAATTTCAATTAGCCTTTCAGTATCAGATTGTATTGTTTATTTAATTGGGGTCATAGATGACCCCTGGGGTAATCAATAGAACTTAATCCCATAAAAATTTTATTAAACAAATTTTTGAATTGTTATCACTAAAGTCATGACTTGTAATCAATTTATAATAAAGTCCAAAATTTCCAGATTTTTAAGGCTATTAGTTTTAATATTTAAATGAATTTTATAGTGGTTTGGGGTCATATTTGACCCCATGGTAATCATACGGTTAATATTTATTATACGAATCTAATTTATCATTATTTGAAAAATTATGTAAACACTTGAAGTTGAAATGACTTCTCTTTGAATGTAATAATTGGTACTTCAATTCTCTTTGCTGCAAGTGTTGTTTTCTGACCCAGAGATAATAGATACATTTTTTTGTTCACCCTCAGGTTATTATTCATTGTTTTTGTGTTTTTCCGTTTTATTTCGTGGCAATTCTGCTTTTTTATGAGTAATAGAGGATACGAGTTCGTACTGTTCCCGAATTTTCAAAAGATTTGATGAGTTTTAGATGATTTTTGAAGTACTTGACTTAAAATCTTCATAAATTGACACAAAATTCCAATTTTTAGTGGTTTTTCAAAAGTACGAGATTATTTTGTTCCACTTCCACAATAGAGAAATAGTATCTTTATGTGACTTTCTGCAGTATTTTAAATTCTTCATCAAATAAAATGTAACTTCAATCTTTTGAGGGTATGAGGAGGGTACGAGTCGTAATGTGTCATTTTTTTATTTTACTAGAGAAGCTTCTTGGGTGTCACAAAGCAATTTTAATTATTTTTGGCTAACACATACATCAATATAAGTTGTTTAAAATTATGAAAAAATTAGCTGCTGAGATTGTTTTTAATGTTTAAATTGCAAATTATTTAAAATTACTTAATATGAACAATAATGGTAATCTTCAAAATGAGTAAAACAGAGAGGAATTACTGTCTATTGTCAGAAAGTTATATTATTCAACCCAAAAATGCTAATGAGTAAATTATTCAATAACTTAAAAATTTTATGCTTCTATTCAAACTTAATTGAAAAATAATTTAAAAAAAGAATAAAATAAAAATTTAATAAAGCGTTATCAAAATCTAAGTGCTTAGAAATTGATAGGTATACTATTCTAGTCTTATTATAAAAGTATAAGAAATTAAAATTAGAATCGAATAGTATGCCTATTAATTGCTAAGCACTTAGATTTTGATAACGCTTTATTAAGTTTTTATTTTATTCTTTGTTTTTAATTATTTTTCAATCAGGTTTGAATAAAAGCATAAAATTTCAAAGCTATTGAATAATTTACTCATTAGCATTTTTGGGTTGAAAAAATATAAACTTTCTGACAATAATTGGTAGATAGTGCTGTTTAAGGACTCATACTTTTGATATATTCTTATAGAACTCGTCGAGCTGGTTCACAATATATATATGGTCCAAGGTCAAAAACGTCATTTCAAGGTCATGTCATGGTCAAGTTGCAAGGTCATCTGTTAAAATTTTTAACCATATATTCTTATAGAACTCGTCGAGTTTATCCGGAATATATACAGGGTTCAAGGTCAAAAGGTCACTTCAAGGGCATGTCAAGGTCAAATTATTAGATGATCTATAAAAGACGACGCTTTCGATGATCGATCCTAATAATACTCTACGTAGGAAGTCTAATATATTACAATCCATATTCCGATAATAAAATACAATACAATATATTCAATATACTTTGATATACTTCAATATAGTTCAATACAATACAACAAAAATTAATTAAAATGAAAAGAATAAAATTAACTCAGGTCAGACTAGGTTAGGTTAGGAGTAGTGTATATATGGCGGGGTTGAGACAGTACGAGCTCGTACTATTCTTTCCCCTCTAAAATTCATAAAAATAGCAGGATTTCCGTGAAAAAACAAAAATAGCCAATATAAACCCAAAAGAGGAATAGAAAGAGCTAGGACACTACGAAGAGTACGAGTTCATACCCCAAAAATCATAAAAAAAACATTAAAAATTAAACTTCGCATCGTTTTGTATGAAACTTAAGCTATAATATTAAAAACGTCGTCTAAAATTAAATTTACTAATAATTTCCTTAGATAGTACGAACTCGTACTTTTCGTACACCTCTAAAATCTATGAAAAAAGCAGAATTTCCATGAATAAAACGATAAAACCTCCCAAAAAATTATGAAAGATCACCTAAAAATGAAGGGAAAAACACATCTAGTACCTTTGAGCCAAAAAACAATACTTTCGTACTTTTATTTTACTTTTCCATTTTTAGTAATATTTGTTTATTTTCATCGCAAGTATGCTCTTTAGGAGTCGTAAAAGTTAATAATTTCAATTAAAAGTAGTCACTACAAACAGAAACTACAAAGTAACAATCATAAAATAAGTAGCGTTTTTACAACAAATATACTCATTGACTTAAAGCATCTAGAAAATTGAAAGGATTTAGTTGCCTTAAGAAAAAAACTATACACTACTCATAAAGATTAGCACATGTGGTAAATTGAAATTATAGATATATTTAGTATATTTGGTTGGCTTTTACTTTTCCGAGAAGCTGGCAAAGCCATTACATACCTATATATTTGTCATCAGTATCAATTGACAAGCAAAAGTCTCAAGCCACACCCACTTCCGACGAAGTCTAAGCTCCGCCCACGAAAATTTTCCTAAATGTTCTTCTAAGTATACTGATTAAGAATATAAAAACGGATTCTCGAAATTCCTTCTCGGGTGGAGTTATTTAACTATAAAATTAGAATAAAGTACATAAAATAAGCTTAATAAATTTCTTATGTTTTTAATCTTAAGAAATTTATTAAGCTTATTTTATGTACTTTAATCCAATTTTATAGTTAAATAACTCCACCCCGAGAAGGAATTTCGAGAATCTGTTTTCATATTCTTAACCCGTATACTCGGAAGAATAATTTAGGAAATTTTGGTGGGTGCGGCTCAATTTTTGTGGGCGGAGCTTAGATCTGGTTGGATGTAGGCGTAGCTTGAGACTTGTTCGTAAAGTGATACCAATAATAAATATATAGGTATGTAATGGCTTTGCCAGCTTCTCGGGAAAGTAAAAGCCAACCGAAAAGATCAATTTAGAGGAGTATGAAAAGTACAAGCACGTATTGTCCCAGCTTTTTTCTATTGGTTTTAGGCTTTCTATTGACTATTTATGTGAGTTTTTTCGTTTTATTTGATAAAATCTACTACTTTTCGTGCTCGTACTATTCGTAGTGTCTCAGCCCCCCAATAGCGAACATGATAGTTTTAGCTTAAATTCCATATTAAACGATATGAAAAGTTCACTTTGTGATGCTTTAAGGGGGAGGTACGAAAAGTACGAGCTCGTACTGTCCTAGGGTCGCCATATATACACTACTTATACCAAACGGAATAGGATCAAGCGAATTTCATAAGTTTCACTTTTCTCGATCAGGTAGCATGGCTACACCAGTTTTCCTACGAATGAGGAAATCTGTTAATAAACCATTAAGATATCAACAATGTGTGAGTATATTTTCAATGGTTATTTTTTCTCATGTAAAAGAAAGTTGTTCATGTTTCAATTTGTTTGATTGCTTTGAATTAACATTGAAAACATTTAAGTTAGATTACATACGGTCAAATCAAACAGTTTTATAATATTTTTAATTATGATGAGCATTAAAGTTAAATGCATTAGTGCTAAAATTAATTCAATTTCCGTTCTGAACTCTTATTTCAACAGAATCTCGAGAGCGTTCGAATCTGGATTATTCATTAAATGGAAAGCTGATGCAGAAACGTTAAAGTATCGCTACTATTACAGAGAAGTCCCTGAGAAGAAATTGGAGACCGATGTTAGATCACTTTACCGAATCGAGGGTGTGTTTCTCTTCTGGTCGATCGGCATAACAATCACCATTCTGGTTTTCGTGATTGAAGTATTTCCTTCAATCAAGAAACGCATCAGCAACAAAATACACAATATCAATTTGACTCGATCTAGTGTTTAGACATCAGACCTTAGGTCAAGTCGAATTTCTATAATTCTTTAAATTTATTCAATAATCATGTTTTGTTGCCTCAAATTGAGCACGTTAAATGTTAACTCTATCACACTTTCATATCTAATGTTGATCACAATATAGATTTATATACTTGCACACAGTTGATCAGAATTTTAATTGAATTTCGAGTGGTAATTTCGTCATGAATTTTTGAATGTATGAGATTAATTGAATAACAACTTTTTTATGCACACACTTTCAATAAATCGAAGCAAAATTATCTTTTTATTAATTTATTTTCAAACTGTCGATGTGTGTGACGACTGTCAATCAGACTTATGATAAAATACTAATACGAAATCATTTTTTAAAATATTTCATATTTCTCTCAATTTTCAGCGTTATATTCGTTGGATTTAAGTTAACGTGAATCTTTGTTGAAGTTTATTTGTGAAGATAATTCATTTTATTCAGAATTTCAATAAACAATTCAGTAATTATTTAACTATTAATTGGTTTTGTTAGAAACTTGTACCATATGACTTTATAACGTTAACGAAACGCGAATACAAAATCTAGATTTAATTTCTATTAGCAATAAAGCGGAATCTTTTATGAATTCTTAATTTTAATCCATTCATAGTATTAATCAATCAAAATTTAGTAAATTATTTTCCTTTGAAATTAAAATTACTTAAAATTTTTCTAAACCTGCAAACATAAAAATTTTGATTGTAAGTTTCGTAACTTAGTATAGGCATTCTGTTGTTCAAAGTCGAAATAATGTTCACCTCTGTTTTTATTGCAAAATTTTATTCTAAGGTTTTTAAACTAACTTTTGTCACAGATTCTTCAAACAGAACACGAATGCATTCATAAACCGTCCGATAATTGCACTAAAAGAAAGTTGTAAAGATGATCGGATCCTGACCATTGGATCTACTGGCAATTTGACTTACCAATCATTTCACCTAACCTAACCTAAACTAAACTACCTAACCCACCCTAACCCAAACTAACCCAACAAAACGGTTAGTGGGTCAAATTGCCTGTATGTCAAATAGTCGACTCCCAGATGATCATTTAAGCAAATCTATTTCTGATGTAAATTAGTGCAACTTTTATATTATGATATGTTCGTTAAAGTATTTTCTAAGATCAAAATACAGATGAAACCAAAATTGAGTGACAAGGTTGTAAAGGTATAAAGTTTAAAATTATTTTTTATTTATTAAAAACAGTTCCATCAACATTTTTAATGTCAAATGTGGTTTTTTTCGGATAATAGGCTTTCACAGGTTTATTTTGGTTTATCTTATATTTAGAGATTTGTGGAATCGGCGTAAGTAAAAAGGCAAAAATAAGCGGTTTTGTTTGGACTTAAGTTAAAACCGAGAGAGTTACAAAAATTCGGCCGTGATATTCGGCGTAAATACAAAAGAGAGAATAAAAGATAAAACTTAAAAAGTTTTAATAATCAGCGAATTTATCTTCGATATCACCATTAAAATACAATGTCATTTGCATTTTAAGAGTTTCTTCATTCATGTTCGTTCGTCTTTCGTCTTCGAGATGTCTTAGTTTACTGAAAGAACGTTCAGCATCAATGCTTCCACAAGCCATACATAAAAGGTGATTGCAGTTTGAGACAATAGCAGATAATCGCGAGTATAGCCAATTCAATGATTTAAGATATCTATATCTGGATTACAAGACAATTCAGCCCAAAAACAGCCCTTTGGTAATTGAGCGTCAAGAAAATAAGCTTTAAATTCTAAAATTTTATTAAAACAGATTTAGTAAAAGTTTTAAAATAATTGTAAAATAAAATCAGTATAAAAATATATAATGATTAAAAAGAAAGATTGTGAGCAACACTTTTAAGATAATCGATAATAGGAATTTATCCATACTTTGCCACATTCTTTTTTCAAATTGGATTATAATCAGGGCAAGTATTTTTCGGGAGTTTAAAGTGGTCAAATCGGTCGGGAATCGGGAGCTTAAAAGAACCGAAATCGGGACTTAAAAAGCAAAAATCGGGAGTTTAAAAAACTTCATTTTCAATCATAATACAACGAAAAATAGTTGTTTTCTTTCTTCAAATGTATTAAACTGTATTAACAGTCCTTCAAAAATTTATTGTACTGTATAATTAGCTTGATCTCCAAGTTTTCAGGTGAAAAAACACTGCCGATCTTCTGTCAAAAGATTTTTATACACAGTGAAAGAGCGCTCAGCATACACAGATACCAAAGGCGCATATTCTCTGTTCAAACGATGCTCATAACTATTACTTTCACAAAATATTTTTATAAAGCTTTATCAAGATAATGAATTTTCGATTACAGTTGTGATCAATTTTTTGATATTTTCGTTATATTTTTAAGTCAAAATGAGATAAAACTTTTAAAAATCTCATATTTTAAACAAAACGTTCTAAATCGGGAGAAACTCACGAGAAGCTTAAAATCGGGAAAATCGGGATATTCAAATTATTTTTATAGAAGCCTGAAGTGACCACAAGTACATTAATATAAAATTCCCGAGGAATAACTTTAGGGAAAATTATCGGGATTTCCCGAAAAATACTTTCCCTGATTATAATCCATCGATAATAATCCATTAGGCTATGCCGGTTGGCTTTTACTTTTGTGTGAAGCTGGGGAAACCATTACATATCTATATATTTATTATCAGCATGACTTGACAAGCAAAAAAGTCTCAATCCACATCCACCTCCGCCTACTTCTAAGCTCCGCCCAACAAAAAATTTTTAGCCACACCCACCAAGTTTATCTTAAATTTTTATCCAAATGTACTGTTTAATAATATGAAAGCGGATCCTCAAAATTCCTTCTGTAGGCGGAGTTATAAACGTTCAAAGTTCGATTTTTCAAAACTTTGACTGGCTTTTACTTTCCGTAAAGCTAGTGTAGCAATTACATTTATATATATTTGTAATCAGCATTACATGACAAATAAAATTATCAAGCCACGCCCACATCCGACCATTTTTAAGCTCCGCCCACCAAAAAAATTTTAAGCCACACCCACCAACATTTTCTTAAATTTTTATCTAAACATACTATTTAAGAATATGCAATCGGATTCTCAAAATTCCTTCTGTGGGCGAAGTTATGAATTTTCAAAATTTCGATATTCCAATAGTAACTAGGACATCATTTATGTCTAGTTTTTCATGTTTACTTACTTACTATACATCAACACGTGTTTTGATTTTTTAAATAAGTGTCTTAAATTCAGTTTTCTGTGAAAATTTTATTATTTGTGAATTTTACTCGCAGTAGTTTCACTCTAAGTGTAAGTCTAATCATTTTTTTAAATTTGTTATTTTATTTATTAAGATTTTTAGAAGTAAATTTAATCAAATTTGAGATTTTCAATCTAAGTACTTAATACCACAATTTTTTATTTTATAAATTTTGTAATTTTATTTTTATATTTCACACATATTCATTCGCACGAAATACACTAAACGTGCTCATAGGCGGATGGACTCCATTGTTGGATCGTGATACAAGTCTAGCTGGAGAGACTAGAAGTGGTTAATTTCGAGTAATGATTACCTTCGGGTCCGAGCACTATCCCGTTTACAACAATGCGGGAGTATAATGTTTAGTGTTAAAAATTGAAATGAAAATTTAAACATCTAATATTGTCTCAAATTTTTGACAAATTTTTCCACTGTGTACTTCCTCCTTCAGAGTAATTTTATTAATATTTAACCAAATGGCAGAAAATCAATTTCCAGAATTTGATGACTTAAGACTTAAGCTAAATAACTTCTCAGATGAAGAATCTGTAATTGAATTCTTATAGAGGTTTAAACTCATTCCAACCAGAGATTATGCTGCCACTCATGCCCGATGTACAAAGTGTTCATCTTCAATGATGCCAACGAATGATGCTAGAATGAAAATTGGTTGGAGATTGAGGTGCGTGAGTGAAATATGTCGCCATTCATGCAATCCACTCAAAGGAACATGTTTTGAGAGGGCTCATTTAACATGGGTCAGTATGAATCAGATGAAATTTTTTATTTGAATTATTTTCTACAAGACTACTAAATGTTTCTGTTTCATGCCACATTTTATGTATTTCAGGTTCAAATTATGGATTTAATCTTCTGCTTCGTCTGTAAAGGAATGCCGACACTTGAGTTTGCTTGTGATGTCGTCGGATGCCCACCAAAAACCGCAGTTGACTGGTGGGTTTTTATGAGAAAGATCTGTCGTAATAACGTGAATCATGCCAACAAAATAGGCTTTCCAATGGCTCAGTTTGAGATCGATGAAACACATCTTTACCGCTGGAAACACCATCTTGGTCGTGGTCTTGGAGATGTGTGGGTTGTCGGTGGTATTTGTAGGGAGACAAAAGAAGTCTTTGTGGTGAAAGTTGATGATAGAAGCCAAAATACCTTAGATGATATCATTCGTGAAAGAGTTGAGCCTGGGTCCATCATTTTCACTGATGGTTAGCGCGGATACACTGGAATGATGGATAGACTCGGTCATTACGATGGTGTAACAGGTATTGCAGGGCATTTCATCTGCAATCACCAAGTTGGATACACTGCAGACGACATCACTCTAGAGTCACTCAACAATACTCCTGGCGTACTGGAAGTCAATATGAATTCCATTGAGCGTCTATGGAGAGATTTGAAAGCCACCATAAGGTCGACTCAAGAAAATCGAGATATTAATGGTTACGTCCATCGAATAGCAGATACATATATCGAGCGATACATGTATTTTAGGAATATGTAGTTATCAAATTGACGTTTAATTTTGATCAAAATTTTTTACTCAATCCTTTTTTCTAGTATGAAGAATATCAATCGAAATGGCGATAGATTTAGACGTTTCCTTGAAGATATCCGCGTTTTATACCCTTTCAAATTTTCACCTTGCTTCCACCAACCTTTAGCTCCAATCATCCCTACTTCAATTTCCAGCGTCGATTCAGGTTCTGATACAGAAATAGATTCTGATACAGAATTCGATTCTGATAAAGATTACTTTGCAACTCTTCCTGATTAAGCTCGCCAAGTTTTTTTGTATCTTCAAATCTTGTATTATCTTGTGATTAGTAAAAATTGTTATAAAATCTTTACTACGAAATCTAATAAATATAAAATAAATTTGATAAAATTAACCTAATTTTTGTTTTTCATTTCACAAACTCATTAATTTAAAAACTTAAATAAATGCGATTCAATATATTAAATAATTTAAATAATTATAATTTATTTGTATAGACAAATTTAAATATGCACTAGACTTTGATAAAATTTTCGAAATTTCCAAAATATTTGTGATTAATGAGATAAAATAACAAATTAAAAATGTTAAAACTTACATTTAGAACGAATCCAGTGAAGGTAAAATTCATAAAAGGCAAATTTTTCACTAACAACTGAATTTGAAAAACAAATTATTAAATGAAAATCAAAGTATTAGGGTTTTGCTTATGTAATGCGGTTTTTGACACTTTGTTTGAGTTCAATTTTAAATCAGTAATCGATTGTTTACAACTGTTTTTGGAAAGTCATCCTAAAGAGTGATATCTAAACTTAAATTATTGACAAATAATCTTTAAATAAATTGTGTCCAAGATGGCTGAAGAGTTTCTGATTAAGACTCACATAAGACATTGTTTGTTGTATGAATTTCATCGGGGATCAAATGCTACCGAAGCCGCACAACACATTCGGGACACATATGGTCACAAAGCTCTGAGTGTGGATCAGTGTCAGCGATGGTTTTCGCGCTTCTGAAACAGCGACTTCAGTGTCGAAGACAACCCTGAATCCAGGAGACCGGTGCAATTTTACTAAGAAAAACCGCATTACATAAGCAAAACCCTAATACTTGTTGACTACAGTATCATGAATTCTTTTTAAGGAAAGAGGGAGATCTCCAGATTATTAGATGTTCACGTGACAAATATTAGCCTATAAACGTGCTTATTTTTAACCAACAAATTCAAGTAAACATACTTATAGGTGACGTAATACTTCATCTTTAATTAAATCAATTTGAATTGAAGAAAATTTTTTAAATAATAATTTTCAATAATATAATCATAAATAATGTAATATCAATTAAAAAATCAAAATATGCTTATCCAATAATCAAAAGATATATTATTATGTTTATCTTTTTGGTAAATTTTGGTAAGAATTTGTTTTCCTTGAATATCTAATAACTTATAGTTCTGTATTTTTCCTAAAAAGGAATAGATAGTAAGTACGTAAACATGAAAAACTAGACATAAATGATGTCCTAGTTACTATTGGAATATCGAAATTTTGAAAATTCATAACTTCGCCCACAGAAGGAATTTTGAGAATCCGATTGCATATTCTAAAATAGTATGTTTAGATAAAAATTTAAGAAAATGTTGGTGGGTGTGGCTTAAAAATTTTTTGGTGGGCGGAGCTTAGAAGTAGGCGGAGGTGGGTGTGGCTTGAGACTTTTTTGCTTGTCGAGTCATGCTGATAATAAATACATAGATATGTAATGGTTTCCCCAGCTTCACACAAAAGTAAAAGCCAACCGGCTATGCCTTTATTTTAAAATAAAGTGTCTCTTATAAATAAACTTGTTTTGCATCGATTGCAACATAAGTTATTACATTTAATTTAACTCGCGCTGTAATAATAGAGCTCTTAACTAATATTATAAACAAAAATATATACATAACAAACTGACTTAAGGAGAACGGGGGAGCTAACAACTCCAACCCCCAACCCCCAAGCCAGTCAGTTATGTGTATATTAATGATATATAATTTTAAAAAAAGTATTTATATAAACTAAAAAATATTATTTAACTACAGTCTCAAATTTTTAATTAAAAATTCTCTGAACTCTCGTTAAGGCTGAATTGTCTGGACTGAACTGTCCTGCTACGCTATATCTGTATTTTCGGGTACCTGTTGTATTAAATATTTGATAAATTCTTGTTCAATGATAGGCAGTTGGTCTTCACTCAAAACTGTCATAAATACAGTTTTGTAATATTGAAATGATTGCGCTTGGGTTGACTTAAGAGAAAAGGATAAAAAATTTGAAGCTTTTTAAATAAACCATTAGATCCGAATGTTTCCTCGTCTAAATTTAGAAGCGAAGTCGACTTTCATTTTCCACTTATTTCATTACAAAATTCTTTTATAGTTGCTTTGACTTGTTTTTGATCAGAAAGAGATTGTGATTGCATTAAGTTATTAACATTTTGACTTATTTCGAGATTTTCGAATCTATAATTCATTTCATTGACTGTTGAATAAATTTAATGATTTATGCAGTGACCAGTTTCGAGACTAATTTGAATTTTCACAATTGGATCCAATAAGTCAATGATCGCACTAATTATCACAAATTTAATAAGTTTTTCAGTTTCATCGCCAATACATTTCTTTAATGAACTAACTTTTTTTAGAATCATAGCCACTAATAAATTCATTCAAATAACTCCAAAGCTTAACAATTTCTTTTGCAGTTCTATAATATGAGAACCACCGATGTTCTGCAACTTGGCTTGGCTTTTTTGGAGTAATAGAATTAGCTTTCAGTAAGTCATCAAATTAAGACTTCATTTTATATGCATTAATAAATAAATTCTCGAATTTTAGAATAACATTTCTAATTTTACTCAATGAAGAGCATTTGAATACAGAATTAACTGCGGTATGAATTAGGTGTGATATATCATTAATATGACTTAACGAAAAGTTGTTTCTTTCTTTAATGTTACTAAAAAAACACTCCATATATGATGCCGAGTCTGTACTTATGGCAATAACATCGCTCCACTTCTTGTCAAATCGTAAAAGGATTGCATTTTCTAATGTTGTAATATCGGTGTTATTGCATATCTGAATAAAAGAAGTGTCGAATAATAAAACTGACTACTTTTTTAAAAATAGAATCAAAGAATGAAAACAATGTGTTGACAGTCTTTCGTCCCATAATATCGGGCGACTCGTCAATAATAGTAATTTTCTTGTTTTTGAGGCGCTCTTTAATGCATTCAATGTGTTTTCTGTAAACTTCCGGCAGATATTTACGACTCAATTGTGAAGGACTTTTAAACATATCTCTCACAGCGAAGACTCATTTCTTAATATATTTTCCGAGATAACCATTTGCTTGATTTAGAGGCAGACCTGATAGTGATATTGCATGAACGAACTCATGACACGCGGACTCACACTTTTCTCGTCTTTCCTTTAATCTAATTTGAGTTTCAGGTATTGTTAACTGTTTATCACTTTCTTCTCGCTTTAAATACTCCGCTTTTAATCTCTTATGCTTTTTCGACACATTTGAGTTCTTTTAGTCGCGAAGATATGTGTCCATCAAATGCAAATTCAGTGCCACAGTATTTACAACTCAATACTTCTCTTTCTTCATTATTGCGTTTTATTTTACTTAACTTCAAACCCGGATATTCGTTTAACCACTCGTTAGCACTTATCTTCCTTTTAATGTGAATCTTTTTTGTCTCCATTTTTAATTTTAACAATTACTTTGAGTCGAACCTGACGTAGAGTCGAATCGCATTCGTAATCAACTTAGGCTTTCAACTTGACATAAGTCATGTATTTAGTAATCTTGTAACTTTTTTTCTAAGTTCACACACTTTTCATATATAACTCTAAACAAAAGCTGTACAAAAAACAGACCTATTATGGGGTTTTATTCAGCTTTAAAGAGGTTTAAGCCGAAACTTATGTTTTAAGTTCGGCGGTTATATTCGGGATATTCGGCGCGAGACACCGCTGAACCAATTCCGCAAATCTACTTAAATTTAGAGTTAACTTGTGAAAATGTTTCAATTATTGACTCTATAGGGATTAAAACCTTTAAAGTCACCAGAAGTCTGACTCTTTCTGGTCTATAACCTGTTTTATTGCATTTCTTACTCTTTATATAAAAAATTTAATCAAATGTATCTTTAGTTCTACTCAAGAAGGCAAATAGTAAACTTCAAATAAAAATATACTTTTAAAGCTAAACACAATAACTTTACAAGATCATCATCAATGTTGAAACAAGAGGAACGTGTAAGCGTGACTTATGGCTCAATCCTGTAGCGCGATTATGATACCAATCCTAAACTCGATCGTTACTTAATTATAAGATCGATCATTATAGTCTTTAAATTGGGAGACAATCATTTGATTAATTTGCCGATGTTTGACACAAGTCAAAATTTTTTCTGTCAAAATAATTAGTTGTTCGTTCCATAGTTTAAACAATAACAAGAGCTGCCTTCAGACGGTGGTTAGAGCATAAACATGACTGTCACATATGGTGATAGTCATGTTTATACTCTAACCACTCGTCTGAAGGTATAGATCAGTACTGTTTTGATATCTTTTGTTCGAACAACTTCTTCGGCTGGCGCTTCTTCAGTTATTGTTACAAATGTGACTATGGATAAAACGAGGACAACAATTATATTATTTTTGACAGAAGAAAACCTTATATAAATTTGACTTGTCTGTCAAACGAATTTATCGGCCAAATTAGTGTCAAACGCACCTGTCGGTAAAATGATCGTCGGTCAAATTTACCTATCGGTTAAATGATTGTCGGTCAAACGTAGTAAACCCTTTAAATTAAGCCTCGATCTTCAATTAACGAGCGCTTTGAGAATCGATCATTACTTAAATCATACTAAACCTGATCTTAAACTTAAAGATTGCTTCGAGAATAGCCCCCTGGCTTCTATTCGAATGAGTATAAATATATATGTCATAATACATTCTATCTATTAATGCTATCTAATTCCAGAAATATGATTTATATATAACTTCTCTATGCTTGATTATTATTATTATTATTATTGTCGTCGCCTCCCGTCTGGTTGACAAAGACCCAGCGATGTCAGAGGTTACACTTACCAGTGGCGATATTGCTTAGACTGATTTCCCTCTTATAAATTTTTCGTACGCAGTGTTAAGTTTGTAACGAATTTCTTGCGCCGAAGACGCGAGTTAATCCGTTAATCACCGGTAAACCACTAATTGATTTTACCGGTGGAATGCAGATACAACTTATTGTCTAAGACTTGGTGGAAGTCTGAGGGCAAAAGGGATATCCGATAGAAATTGCTTATCCAGCAATCTTACTATCAGATATGTATAGCTTATTAAAATAAAGACAAGTGTTCTCTACAAAAGCTTTATTGATACTGATCCTAAAATGTATTTACAACAGCCTTTTATATATTAAGATTACTCATAAACAATGCCTTACTAGAGGCCAGTTATTTTGAAACTATGTCGTCAACGATAGAATCAACGATAGTGTCAAAGTAAGAGTCAAAGTTCGTCACAAGTTAAACTTCACTTTCATAACTTTAAGATTTTTTTGTCTCTTTGTTCTTGCAAATTCATATAAGTTTGATGCAACTTTCGAACAAGTCACAAGAAACAAATCAATTTACAGAATAGTACCACTGGTAAGTGTAACCTCTGACCTCGCTGGGCCTTTGTCGACCAGACGGGAGGTGAATACATTCATTAGATATGTAATTATTAACTTATTTTACCATTAAATATACTTTTGAAGATATGAAATTGCAATTTTCATCGATTCTATCTAATGCATATAACACAAATAACTATAGTTCAACTATCAACTCATAGTTTGTGAATGGAATTTAACACGCGATTCATAAATTATAAGAAAAATATTTACTGAATAACTTAGATCTTGTTCACAAAATCTTACTATGAACTGAATTTGACTACAAAAGCAGATTCATTCCACTGACTATCAGGTCTTTTTTATATGAAACATCATATTTCAAGCTCAATACTTATACATTAAGTTACTCAATCAATTGGCAAACCCCCAAGAATTTGCTGTTTAGACATCAGCTTAGGATCGATAAAGGTAGATGTCTCAGAAGATGTTTTATAAAACGTGTCAATTTTTAACTGAACAGCTCTAACAGATTCTGTCATAAACTATTTTCAGGTTTAAAATTTCTACTTATTCCTCATCTACTCAATCGATTAAATGTATTTTTCATGCTAGGAATTTGCGTTTCAATATAATAATAGAATTAGATTACACGATTGAAGAATTCCTAACAGGATTTTTTGCATCGATTAAGTCTAATTTTGCTAATACAATCCACATTCTAATCCAATCTGTGCGGCTTAAAGGGTTCATTATAAGCAGGATTCACAGTATTTTAACTGAATGTAGAATGGATTCTGTTTTATGCAGAACGTAATGTCCTCTTTTAGCGGGGATTCACCATTAATAGGTTAGAGTGTATGTTTATAACACTCTATACCAATGAACGCCAACCCTTTAATGACAAGGCCATCTCAAAAAAACACGAATACAACTTAATATCAATTTGACTCTTAATTTCATTATGAATACATTTTAAAGTTTTTTAGAAAAAATAATTTCAATTTTCAATTAAAGAGTCGAAGTATTAAAGTTATCCAGTGTATCAAAGGGTCAGAAAAATTCAAACTACGGGCCGGATCCGGCCGACGACAGCGGGTTGGCGATCACCGCTCTATACAGTTTGATCTTTTCCGTAAGATGAATCTTTTTCTCAATCAAGTTATATTTATAAGTCATATTAAGATGTTTTAAGAATTAGTTAAGTTCGCATGAAAATCTATTAATTAGTTTACATGTAAATAACAAATTGATTTAGATTTGCACAAGTTAGTTCTTATATTGTCTAAATTGTTGTCAAAACTAATATTTAACTCTTTATTTAATGAAAATAGTGAGTTGTTACTTGTACATAAATATTTTTTATTTCTTTAATTTAATTGCTTTACAAATCAAAGTTAGCATTAATTTTTTTATTTTAAACTTTGCGAGACAAACACCAATTCGATAGAAGTCAAACTCTATTTCCTTGATTAACTTTTGATTTCCTGATCTTTAAATCACCAAAGCCCTGCCTTCTTCGTCAATACTTTCTCCTTCTTTTAAGTTGATCGCTGAGTCTGTTATTTTCCAAACTTGCTATTAGTCCTCGTTCAACCTAACCCAACCTAACCTAACCTAACAAAAATTTTAGCTATACCTTCTAGAACTATCTTCAACTGTTTACTTGAACTTTTACCTCGACTCTTATGCTCAATACTTTGTTCGCATCGTTTTCTTCCATTTTCCTTAAGTTTGTTTTATTTCTATTTTGATCATGTGCTGCATTTGTAACATTTCTATCTCGTCGCCATATCTTATTATCTTCAACTGAATCCACAGGTATAACAAATGCTAATGAAGTTTGTTAGTTGTAGCCACCTTTTCAAACATTTTATCTCTCTTAAAAATTTCAAAGTTGATTAAAATCTCAATTGAAAATACAATATATGTTTAACATTGTTATGAATAACATACACAATCCAAGACCGAATTTAGTTGTAATGATGGTTGAACTAAAGTTCAATAAATTTCATGGATTGAATATTAATAACAAATCAATATTAGTGATAAAGTCCACAAATAATATACATTTACTATTCAAATAAAGTTATTTTTATAATATTCACTCTCTCAGTAAAGAAATATTTTCGATAATGAAGTTTAAAATATTGATTTTTCTATTAAGATCATTTTCTTAATGGTTTCTGTAAGCTTTCAAGTGCCAAACCAAACAATATGAAGTCAATAATAAAGTTATTACAACTTTACATTTTGGTCAAATTTCTAAAAAAATTATATTTAAATTATCGATCGATTCAGAACTAATTAATTATCTAAAACCGTCCATCACTTCATTTTGATCTGAATTTAGCGACATATGCCTCCTATATAAACCATTTTTACCTTGGATTTAATTCATTCAAATGCCCATCACTGATAGGTCACCTTCGTTGATGTCTTGTTTTTCTTTGCTTTTTTTCTCTTTCATTGTTACGGTTGTGATCAGTTCTTCAAATCTTGTGAATATGCCGGTTGTCGTTCGATTCACAAAGTTTCGATTGATTATCTTGAGATGTTTTTAGATCTCGATTCTTATGCGTCATTATTTGGCTTACATTTTTGATTTCTTTCTCACTCTTTTTCAATGTTTTCATTATTTCTATTTTGATTTTGTACTGCGTTTATATTATTCCTATTTTGTCGTGCTGTCTCGTTATCTTCTCCCAAATCTACAGATCTGGTAAAGACTAATGGAGTCTGCAAATTAGTTCTGGCCATCTACTCAGACTGTTCATCACTTTTTGTAGAGCTGATTGTTGAAAGAGAAGTTTTGAGTGAAGCTTTCTGCTTTAGAAAAGGGTTTTGTTGTAGATGGTGCTCATAAGTTAAGTTTCAATTTAGTTGTTTACATAGCTGGCTCAACGTAAAGCTCAATAATTGATTTCGTTAGTCAAGCTTCAAGTATTGCACTGAGTTTTAATCATTGCAAAAGCAGTTACCTCTCCATAAAGTTTTGTCTAATGTTTTGAAAAGACCTTTCAAATGTTTCTATGAATTAAGTTCGGATTAGAACTAGAAGTCAAGTGCTTTTTGCTCCATAAGTTCTGAATATCAATTTTCTGAGTGAATTCACGAAAACTTTCTAAAAAGTTTTTAGTTTAAGATGTTTCTGATGTCATCTAATGATAGCTAAAATCACGATGTACCGGATGAGCAAATGAGAAAATAGAATTGCATAAGGTTTAGTAAAACAAAAATAGATATGATTGCGTAATAAATGGTTGTTTAGGTACTCACCAGTTTCTCACTTATTATAACATTTCAAAAGTCATCATAACTATGACTTTACTAAATTAGTTCAAGGATTTTGTGTCATAACTATGCGAAACGTTTTGTGCTTAATTCGCTAAAACTAAGGTCTATTTTTATTTTAAGAATGTCTGTTATTTCTTAATTTATACTAAATTTTATTCACTTTTTCATTTTCTGGACTGTATTCAAAAGTTTGTGTAAGTTCTCAAAAAGTTTGTATTAGTGCTGAAAATTTTTATTTTAATTTAATTTCAAGTTTAGATTAAATGAAAACGAAACCAAACCTGAGAAGTAATATCTATTGTCTGAATTGAAATAAAAAAATACTTAAAATAGCAATTTTACTAAAAAATTGAAGTTTCTTAGAATTTGGTCGACAAGTTTGAGTCATAGCAACAGATAATATGTGGTATAAATGATTGCGAAATAGCGAGTGATAACGCTATGACTGTCTCAGACATGCGCACAAAACGCTATAATGACAATTTAGCTGAGTTTGAGCTGAAAGTCAGAGAAAGTAAGAGAAAAAACAAAATGGATAGAAACTAAGCGTTTAGATCGGCATCGATTTTGACGTTTGAAAACCGGTTAAATCCGATTATCAGACCAGAGTCTGACGTAACTGAGTGTTTGGATGACTACTAGAAATATGTGATTGGAAGTGAAGATTGAAAGTCAATTGAGTTTTCATTTGATTGTGGAAGAGCTCGAAGTTTAAGAGCTTTTAAATTATTATATTTATTAAATAATTAAATATTTTCTCATATTTTTCCTAATTGCCCTAATATTCTTCTCATATTTTCCTAATTGCCCAAATATTCTTCTCATATTTTCCTAATTGTCTTAATCTTCACCTTTCAATCATGACTATCGACGGCCCGGAATTAGTTGTCTTTGACTTCGATGAGACAATCGTTGATTGTAATTCAGACACATTTATCAATGAGTTAGCGCCTGATGGAGTGATTCCAGAAGAGATAATTAATAAATACTACGATCACAACAATTGGACTCAGTATATGAAACAAGTCCTCAATTATCTACACAAGTCTGGTGTCACTGAACAAGATATCAGAAACTGCTTACAACGAATGCCATTAATCGATGGAGTCAAAGACCTGATTTTCAATCTTAAGAATTGTGGTCCACAACAGTTTGAAGTGATTATCATCTCTGACGCAAACACTGTATTCATTGGACATACGCTCGAATTTCATCAAATGGATAAAGCGTTTCGGTAACAACCCTTTTTATGTTTATCTTTAGATCACTACATAAGTAATTGAATACATTATTTCAGGCAAACTATCCATTTTGAATAGCTTTTGCTTTAGATTTGGATTTTTTCGTTAGTACTTTCCGATAGAAAGTATTGTTTATAATCTGATAATTTGTTGTATTGAGTAGATTTTATAGACCTGTTCCAGACCAGGTTTAATCCGGATTTTGATTCATTAATCATTAACATTGATATTGAGTAATATCTAGATAGTAATAATATATAAACTACATTTCTAGATGATTACAACTTTAAGCACGTTAGAAACTCATTAAAGTGTCATATAATTCAAGCTGTTAGTTTAGAAAGTAGTACACATATGCTTTTTTTGAAGGTTAAGGGCATTTCTTTACTTTTAATAGTTTTTTAGAACTCTGACATTCAATTAGTTCACTCTTAAATCTGATTTTATTTGTGAAAAAGCGATGAAAAACAAATCGAGATCTGATGAGTTTAAAGTTTACGTAATCTCATTAATAGTTTTCTATTAATAGGAAAGTATACACAAATCCCGCAAAGTTCGACGGCAGAGGATGTCTACAAATAGACGAATATCACGAGCAGGACTGGTGCAGCATGTCAGCTCACAATCTATGTAAAGGCTACGTTTTGGCAGAATATATCAATAAGCGTAAAGTGGAAGATGGTATGACTTTCTCAAGAATATCATATGTGGGCGACGGCCAGAACGATGTCTGTCCCTCTTTGAGACTGAACGAAAAGGATCGCGTGTTCGCCAGATCGGGGTTCCCACTACACAAACGATTAGCTATTCATAAAGAATTCAAGGCTCAGTTACATCCATTCGTTGATGGGCACGACATTTGGAAAGTTTTAGACTCTCGTAACCAAAACAACAATAATGATGAATATAATATTGATGTGGAAAAATAGCCTTCGATTATGACGGATATAACGCTAAAGTCTTATCGAAGCGCTTAACATATAATTAAGTTTAATCGATCCCATTGTTATATATTGTATTTGTCTCTCTAGTCGAATGTTGCAAACTATTAATTGGTCTGTTTTTCTGTTAAATGACTACTTAATATTGATTTTGTTACAGTATTGACATATTTGAAATATTCATTCCGTCCCATCTCCTGATTATTCATAAGTTAACCATTGAGCTTATCAAAGCTTTCAATCTGTTATATAAGGTCTGGACTTATAAGTATTACTGCAATTGATTAGAGCTTTAATTTTCAATTTGTTAACTAATTGTTGTCAAAAGTGATTTTAGTAATAGATCAAAAAATATAATCAACTAAAAAATGTGTTTTCACTTATAGATATCTACATTAAGTTTATGTTATATTAGACATAAAACAGTGTTATATCACATTGAAAATAACTTAAGACTAATCTTGATATTCAAACTTAATATATAGATGAAACTATATTATTTGAAATCTATCAAAGCAATAAAATGATATATTGTTTAATGAATAACTCATACGTATATTATGACAATCATATGATGCTAAATGAGCAGTAGACTTAGTTAACTTTGTTGTGTAGCTCAGTCTACATATACTAGAATTTAGTAATCTATTATAGATACTAATGTCGTTTATTGATAGACAGCTTGTTCCCATGCTTTCAGGTACTTTTCCAATGACGTACAATGGTGGCATTTAGTTCTACAGCACCATATGCACTCTTTCATACAATTTACATTAACAAGATAACTTTTTTCTCAATCCAATAAGTATTAAGGAGATATTAGTTTTAGTAAATATCAATTTAATAGTCAGTTCAAGGTTGAGTATCAATTGGTCAGTAACATGCATACTATGTCTCAAAATGAAATCCTATCATTATACAATCCTATCTATTAACAGAGCATATAATATACTTTTATTAAATCTATTCAAATGTATGAATCATATATTGGATATGTTCTCACATGTCACCTTACTCTAGTTACTATAGACAACTAATAAGTTTATAACTATCTATGTATTGAGCATAAAATACCATATGTTATTAATATGAAAATCTGTCTATCGGTTTACTGTGAAAGGAAATACATTGTTTTCAAGCGGTTCAAACTGATGAATATGATGCAAATCCTGGATCACATTACATTCGTGATCGCATTATGTTCGTGATCAGATGGTAAACACCCAATTAGATGTGCTTTAATATAGGAAAAACAATTCACAAATAGTTGGTTCCCTGCTATAAAGTCCTATCTTTTATTCAAATAATATTACAGATAGCACTTTATGGCAGTCATCTAGCTAAATTAGGTTATCACTAGAGAGCTAATCGATTGAGATCTCATGTGATGACATAATATACGTTAGAGTAGATTGACATAAAATAGTAGTTAGATTAATACAAACTATTGGGATTAGAAATGAATTTCTAGTCTCAAATTATAAGAATTGAGAACTAGAACAATTAGGGCTTGAAGTATATACGGATAAAGCTCTGAGGCGTTATATCAGACAAGTTTTATCAAATTGAACTAAATCAATGCAAACAAAAATACCTAATCACTTACAAATATTTATCTTAACATTGAGTTAATACTCGTATACATAGACCCACTGTTTTCGATACGAATTTCGACTAAATTTGAGAAAAACAAGTGATTAGGAAAGAAAAAGTTAGTGTTAAAGAAGTAGATAACAAAGTTATAAACGGGATATTCCAGTTAAGTAGTGCTTACGTGTATAGAAAAGAAATAATTATAAAAATAGTTAAATAATAATAGAAAAATAATATATTATTTGTAATAGTGATGGAAAAATAATATATTATTTGTAATAGTGTTGGAAAAAAACATTTATGAAAAGTACTCAACTTAAATAGAAATTAACAGATAAATGTTAGACTAGCCTTGAGTAGTTTTCTGCCTCAACTAGACTCTAACCTTGAGGTAATTTATTAGTGATAAACAGTATAATTTACTTGTAGAGGATTGCATTCAATGCATTAACAGTCTCATTGACTGGTCACACACTTCGTCCCAAACAACTTCATATTAGTTTTAGTACCAAACTTCAATACTCTAATAACTTTTTGTTTAATAATGTCATCGATTAACATACGTCGGGTATTAATTAGTGATGCTGTTGACCAGTCAGCGGTCAACATATTGAAAGAGAGAAATATTGATGTGGACGTCAAGACGAGTTTGTCTAAAGAACAGCTCATCGAAACGATTGGGGTTAGTCATAAAGCCTGAGCTAAGCTAACTTAACATAAGGTAGATTAGGCTAGCTAAAACTATGCTAACCTAACCTAAACTATGCTAACCTAACCTATGCTAACCTAACCTAACCTATGCTAACCTAATATTACCTAACCTAACCTTATCTTAACTTTTCTACCATCAGGATTATGACGCTTTGATTGTCCGCTCGAGTACAACAGTAACTGCTGATGTGATTGAGGCCGCAAAACAACTTAAAGTTATTGGTAGAGCAGGTGTTGGCGTAGACAATATCGATTGTGATTCTGCCACTAAGAATGGAGTTATTGTTATTAAGTATGGATAAGTATTGGCGCTGAAAACTATCTAAAGTACTTACTTTTGTTTGCTTAGCGCTCCTGGTGGTAATACAATTAGTGCGGTTGAGCTGACCTGTACTATGATTTTGTCGCTCTCACGTCATTTGGCTCAGGCCTGCGCTTCCTTAAAGAGTGGCATTTGGGACAGAAAAAGCTTTATGGGAAATGAACTCAAGGATAAGACTCTCGCCATTATCGGACTTGGCCGTATTGGTAGAGAAGTTGCCATCAGAATGCAATCCTTCGGAATGAAGGTTTGTTTAGATTTCTTTTCCATCATAAGTTTGTTTCATTTTTGATTTTATCAGACCATAGGTTTCGATCCATTGGTTCCGGCAGATGTGAGCAGGAGTTTTGGCGTAGAAAGTTACTCATTAGAACAGATCTGGCCATTAGCTGATTATATAACAGTTCACACACCATTGATTCCTCAAACTAAAAGTATGTCTAAACCACTGAAATGTTGATCTAATGCTATGATTCTCTAATAGACTTGTTGAACGACACAACACTGGGTCAGTGTCGAACAGGAGTCAAGATCATCAATGTGGCCAGAGGTGGCATCATCGACGAAGAAGCACTTTTACGTGCCCTACAATCCGGTCAAGTCGGAGCCGCAGGACTTGATGTCTTCGAAGAAGAGCCGCCTAAATGTAGACAACTTTTAGCTCATCCAAAAGTCATTTGTACGCCACATCTCGGGGCCAGCACTAAAGAAGCTCAAAAAAATGTTGCCAAAGAGATTGCCATTCAGTTTCTTGATATGATTGATGGCAAACCAGTTCCAGGAGTTGTGAGTTTGATGTCATGTATATTAAAATGATGCATAGCTACAAGAAATGGCGCCTTTGCCAACATTTGTTAGTGATTTTAGACAAAAAGGGGATAAAAATGAAAAATGAAGTTAAAATTGATGTCCGGACAGTGCTTTTCTGATAGCTATGTATCATTTAGTGTTGAACTGTATAATAATTATTATAATTAATAACCGTTAAGGTGAACGCTCCTCTACTGTCAGAAATGCTTAAACCTGCCAACAAGCCCTGGTCACAATTAGGTGAATCACTCGGCAAACTATCCATCGGACTCTCACCAGAAGGAAATAAGTTCAAAGTTCTTATTAGCGGTGAAACACCTGCCAAAATAGGAAACCTGATCAGCGCCTCAGTCTTAGTGGGATTACTAAAAGGCCAAAGACAGAAAAGTGACGAAGTCAATCTAATATCAGCTCCTGATCTAGGCACACAAGCAGGCCTATCAACTGAACCGTCGCTGATTGATGGAGTACCTGAAGAAGCAGTAACAGTTTATTACGGCAACATTTCGATAGTTGGGATCAATGAAGGCAAAACTGGTTATTTAAACTCTATTAATAAACACGTGTTTTCACCTCCAGTCGCACTAAAGGGAAACTTAACCATTTTCTCAACATCTGCAGCTATAGACACAGTCTTAAGTAAGCCTAGACCCTAGACCTAGACCTAGACCTAGGCCCTAGACCCAGACCTAGATCCTAGACCCATATCTTTAAACCCATATCATACGTATAAGACTAAGAGTTATTTTTATTGATTACAGGCTCTCTTATCAAGCAAGGAGTTAATGTGGTCTCGATTACGTCTTCTAATAATCTATACGCTGTTCATTCTACTGAACCCATCCACTCCAAACCTGACTCTATTAATGTTGACAATTGGGTCCAATCGTCGTTTTAATTATATTTCAATATAATTTTATTACTTTTATATACTTCTCAGTGCAACTTATGTCGAAATTAAGGCGTGTTAGCGTGCTAATTTATATGACTATTGTTTATATATTTTAACAACTCTTTTAACATAATAGTCCTATTCAAATGGCCAATTTTTAAAAATATGATCCTTTTCATTCATTTTTTTGTTTGTTAACAAATAGAAGTTTAATAAATTTGATGGAAGTATATCTTAAGTATTATTCTTTCCTATGACTTCAAAAATCATTTACACCATATGAGATCGTTTATGAGGAAGGGAGAGAGGGGAGAGAGAGATTATAAAAGCACTAGTAAGTTATAACTTATAACAACTTATAAGTTAAGCATATAACTTTACTCATAAACATTGACTTAATTGTTAGGATCTTCTGATAGTACATTATATTATAAACGATTTCATATACTGTCCGTTTTTTTTAAAAACTAAATTCAAATCCTTATAACAATTTTTCTTTATTATTACTCATGAATCAGAACTTACTAATGAGTCAGTTTAAAACTTATAAAACAAAATTTGATCACTTAGTCATAGATTTTGAATTAAAAACACTTTTAATCATAAAATAATATTCATAACAGAAGAAAGAATTTTTGATTTGAAAACTCATTTATTAACTAAATGTTGTGATAAAGTTAGAGCTGAATTTTTTGAAAAATTTGGTAAAACTGGGCCGACCAATGCAACTATTTTTAGAATTGAATCAAATTTATTTTTACATATATAAACTACTTTGCAGGATTACAGTTCTCAAATAAGCTTTGTAAGATTATAGCTCATTATTAAGGTTTATTTTGAAACATTCAAATTTTGGTCAATGAGTAAGCGATTTCACTTTTGACTCACATTTTCAAAAGCAACAAATTTAACTGTGAAATCTGAGTTTAGTTTTTAAAAAAACGGACTGTATGTACTGCTATAGCATAACCAACGTTTAAACAATTACTAGAAATACGATATTTTGGTCAAATTTCAAGAATCAACCTGAATGAATAACGAATATAATATAGTCCATAAATTACTCTTTTATCAGTTGTGATTCCACCTACTATGGCACGTTTGAGAACATCATTAACGCTATATCTCCCAAACTTTCTCACAAAGCCAGTCAAAGTAAAAAACCACATCGATAACTATGAAATAGTTAACCAAAAGCTAAGAACTTGTGCACTTGTTATGAAAATAAGGAGAAGAAAGGAAAGAGATAACTGCGCACAACAATGTTATAAATTGCTCGGTGGCTTTTCCTTCAGATACTTGTTGCTCTTCGTCAAGTTTGTCGCAATTCATACAGTTTTCGAGTCTAAATATCACCAGTTTTATACAACTACTTCTCATTTAAACCGTTTTTACTCTGAGCTCTTCTGCTTTGACTCTGAGTTCTTCTGCTCTGAGTTCTGCTCTGACTCTGAGCTCTTCTTCTTCTACTCTAACTCTAAACCCTACAAACTATCACTTAATTTCCTCACCATTCGTCAAATACTCAAGATTGAGTCCAAGTTAAACAATTAATTTTTGTTGATTTGTCATCAACCGGAAATCTTCACCTTATTTGAAGAATGGCTCACTTGAGAAGACTTCATTTCCAGAATAGAAAATGTTGCTCTACAATATCTGCTGCGAGTTTGCCAGACTTTAGCGATAGCTATCTCGAAGAGATTAAGGTAAGAGTTTGAAGAGTTTCTTCAATCTTAATGTAGCTTTTGATTGATAACTTTGAAATTCAAATCTAATTATGAAATGAAACTACAGAACAATAACAGAAATCGACTGATTCTGTTCATTATTGATCCATTTGTTTGAATATTAAGAATGTTGAGATCAGAAGTGACACAAATTTACTCAACAATAACTAAGAGTTTGGTTTCTATAGAGAGCTAAGGAAAAGGTATTCAAATTACTAAGACTTGTGCAAATTGTTTTGGTGATAAATCGATTCTTTCATTTACTTTGATAGCTCTTCAACAAGTAAATCTATATTTCTTCTAACATTCTTTCTAGAGTTTAAAATATATCTAATATAAACTTTTACAGTCATATATTTCAAGAATATCTTATTTAACTCAGTTTTGGTATTATACCAATATATGAGATGTACACTCTAGAATTTAATAATTCTTGATAGCAACTAGATGCGTTGTCATGAGAGACCATAACAGAGAATATTTAAATACTGTACTTATATCCAATTCAATGTATTTAAAATAGAAAAGTAGACGAGAAATCGATTCGCGTCATAAGGAGGTTGACATAGCAACAGCATTTGGCATAGCAACAGCATTTGACATAGCAACAGCATTTTTCTTATTACTATCGAGGATTATTAAGTTTTCTATCGTACTTGTAGTTAAACTTCCCTTATCGGTAGGATTGCGAATCGTTTTGTCGATGAAATTTTGATTATAATGAAGTCAAATTGATATACAGAGATTATGACAATAGTAGAAATAGCTTATGAACCGTATTAACACACTTGCCTTGAATTCAATCGGAAGAACTTTAGTGCTATTATTTGAGTCTATGGTTTGCTTTTGCTATGAACATGGTGGTGTATCTTAGGTTAATACCATTTTATACTTTGCTCATGATGGTAAACAATTATTAAACTATAAATTCGAGACCTCGTTTAATAACTAATTGTAATCAGTATATTCAATTTAATATATAGAATATTCTTGGCTCACAAATAGATTATTCTTTAGAAATAAGTCTTCGTCTTACAAGTAGATATAGCTTTGGAATTAATATTCTGAAAATGGTCATCTTAATGATTCTTAAGCTTATAAAATTATTAGTTAATACAGTACAGAGGATGGATAGTGAAAATTTGCTCATTTTTGAGTATCAATATATTATTGTACTTTAAAGATACAATTATTTACTATATTTTAGAATGAAGCTTATTTTCATAGCTTCAAAATGATATATAATTTATTTAAATGAATATATTTTTCTCAGTCTTAATCCCTACAGAAAGCGATACCTGTGTCAAAAGTTTTCCAACTCCGCTATAAAAATCTATTGAAATATAATATTTTTCAAAAACCAACTTTGTTTATATATCACAAATTCACAGTTCGTTATTTTCCAATGAATTCTTGGGTTATAATTAAACTAGATTAAATATACTTGGCAATAATGCCTGGAAACTCTGTAATGAATCTTTCATGTCGTAGCAACAATTTTTTGACTTAAACCCGTTGGAAAAATATATGACGCAGTCATCTTTTCTGAAGGTTTTAACACAAAGGCATGTGAGTTAATACGAACAAATCATATACCATTTTAAAGCCATGATTATAAGCTTCATTTTGATATATAATAGATATCTATAGGACTTATAAATAAAAAGTGGTCAATTTTCACCATCCATGTTTTGTACTTATTCTGTCATAAAATACACTATAAGCAAAAATAGTTGTTTTTGACAATTTTACAATCATTCCTCTAAAATAATGTGATCGATCACTTAAGCTATCTGTTCAGTTATAAATAGTAACCGAGTATCTACTCAGTGAATAGTTTATTGAAAGAACGATCGATTTTTGATGGCAATCAAATATATATAGAGCCATATTCTGGTTTCACTTTCACTTCTTCTGGTCAATAAATATATCAAATTTTATTTTATTTTATTTTATAAGTCACTCATCACTTCAATCTTCCAAATCATACTCATCTAAACCTAATACATATTCAAATTTTCTTTTTATTTTTCGCTTACTTGCTGTAAATTGTTTTTTCGCTTTTAGAAATCTTTTCTCAATTAATTCATTTTTCAATTATAAGAATAACGTAAGTGACTGGTATCTGAAACGATTTGATGCGATGTCGGGTTCAGTTTTTCCTTAAAAGTATTGATCTGACAAAAAACTGAAGTTTGATGACACGCAAAAATGTGAATTATTATTCAGCTTATTTGAATTGATGAGGGTTAAAATTGTTCCGGCATTTAGATTTTTAGTTTTTTATCCACTTATATTTTTAGTTATTCTGTCAAAATAATACTGATTTATGATTTCACTCATAATGTTTTTCATTTGAAGAACAAGATTCAAATCATTAACAATCAATTGAAAGCTATTAATTAAGAGATGTACAGAAAAACCAACAAAGTCATTTTGTGATATTGAAGTGTTTGATCTAAAATTCGAGTCTCGATTGGAATTGTTTGCATTCTGTTGATTAATTTTCTTAAATACTTATCAGTTTTTGCTGAAACGAATACTTTGGTAAAATGTAATATTAGTTTAGCGGTGGTATCAGTTTTTATATTTACAACGATTACTAATAAGACCTCTTCGGTAAAGTTAAGGCCTCAAAAAGCAATGAATGGTTAAATGAAAATATTTTGATATACAAACTAGAACATTTTGAGCTATGATAATCTCGCTCTAAGTCACATAATCGATGTAAAGGGTAGAAAACTATCGAAACGATTATTGACTAATATAAAACATTACCAATATAATTGATATATTTAATATTTAGATTGCATTACCTATACTTATGATCTTGTTAAATATGACGGATTTGTTTAATAAATGGTTTCCACTGCCTTATTGTTTGGCTGTTTGACTAACGAACTGATTATTTGAGATTTGAGTTTGTAGTCATCGATATATGAACATAAACTAACAAAAGTTCTTATAATAGTCCTCATAATATATCTTTAAAAGTAAAATGTAGTGATTGAGACCTACATTGACTAACAAATAGTTAATGCAGTACAACTTAGTAGCAAGATTGGTAAGATGTGAATTCTTCTTATTACTTCATACCACTCTTTCAGACTACAACTAGTAAGTCATTTAAATTATTATTGCAGTTATTGTTATATTTATATTAGATTAAATGTTCAAATAATCAAATAAATTAAGCTTTGAATAACGATTATTTCAGATGGTTATCAGTCTGAAACAAACTCAATATAAATATTATTTAATTATTTGAACATTTATTTGAATATAAAATAAAAATAAAACAGTAACTGGCAGTAACTTTACAGTATATTAAACTTACATATCATTTGAATGACTAATTAATTAGTAACCAAAAAAGTGATACGAATAGCAAAAAGATGAATGAATTATCAAATTTAAGATGAAGCTGAGTTGGCTTGCGTCCATTTATTAGTAAGTGTAGGTCTCAATCACTGCATCCCACTTATATATTAAAAGATCTGTTTTAAGGACTACTATAGGGTCTATTATAAGGTCTATTATATAGGTCTATTATTTCAAATATAATCTCCTATAATGTGATGCAATTCACCATAAGTTCTCTCTAAGTGTGTGTCGACCGAATCCTTCATTTATATAACTTATAATCAATTAGTTAACCAAATAACACATTGATTAAACCTATTGTCAGTTTAGGTCGCGATCTAAATCATTGTAAATCTATTCGTGACTATCACTCAGACTATGTATACTTATTACAGTTTAATTATGAAATAAGTGTAATATATTTGTCAGTATTATTTCACAAATTTAGATATAATTTCTTGATTACTAGCCATTATTATTTGTATTGAAAATGATAGAATAGTCAACAACACAGAATCGTCAAAACACGGAATCGTCAAAACACGGAATCGTCAAAACACAGAATCGTCAAAACACAGAATCGTCAAAACACAGAATCCTCAAATTCATAAGTTCATAGGACAGCACCAATAAATGAAAATTTACAACACTAAAAACTTCAGAAAAATTGATTTCTACTTATTCTAAGAATTTGATAAATATTTATTACAGCAGAAAATAACTATTTCTTATAATTAAAAAATAACAGAAAAAGATCCGTAAAATCACTGAAGTGGACGAAAGTAACGAAAACAATGAGAGCAGTGGTCCGCAAGTAGCATCACCAAACGATACAAGCCCCCCATCAGGGGATCATTTTGGTAGGAATGCTATCATATTCTCTCTGAAGAATCAAGTCGGAGGTCTTGTTAGGGCTCTTAGAGTATTTCAGGTTTGTTAGCACTACAAACTTGAATGGTTTGAAAGTTATATAAAGTTATCACTTTATACTGAATTTGAATTATCAGGAATTGGATATAAACGTTCGTCATATAGAATCTCGACCTTCGAGAAGAAAAGATTCTAAATTTGAAATATACGTTGATATCGATTGTGAGGCTAAGGAAAAGTTGACAAATTTGGTCCATCACTTGAGGTATTTCTAAAGTCATACTCAGTGATTGCCTTCCAATACCTGCTTCTTCATTCATTCCCTCCTCAATCGATATTCTGATAGAAATTCAATTCAAAACTTCAATATTTAGCAAAACTCTGTCTACAGAGAATAGCTTTAATCAGTTTTCTATTCAATTAGTATAGACTTAACTCATATGAATATGTTTTACCAAAACTTTCAAATGAACATTATCTCAAATATTATTGATCAATAGACATGAAGTTGATGGGTGTACTGTTGAAGAGTTCGAACGCGGATCACCGAAGACCAAAGAAATCCCACCAATTTTATCAGTACTGATGACACAGCCCTCCATCGATAATGGTTTGTCTGACTTTTCTATTATTTAAATTTAAGCATTCTTATTCCCATAATTGTTCAGAAATGTTTGGAGAGAATGGTATGCCTTGGTTTCCGACAAGAATATCTGATCTTGATTACACTTCTAATCGTGTTTTGATGTATGGCTCGGAATTAGATGCCGATCATCCGGTTGTACATAAATCAAAATGATCATATCAATTATGCTGATTGTTGTTTTATATGCAGGGCTTTAAAGACCCGATTTACAGAGAGCGCCGAAAATACTACACTGATTTGGCTATGAATTATAAACAGTAAGAATAACTTTTTTCACCTCATCTTTTGTCAGACTTGACTACTTCTCAAAGCTTTTGCAAAACTGTTCTTAAAATATTGAGCTTTAAATCACTTTCAGCTTATGAGTTCCTTATTGTCAACTCAATTAACTCATACAATAAGCCCTGAAAATTGAACCCTCAATGACCTGATCGAAAAATTGAAATAATCTCTATATTTTTCAATTTCAAGTGGCGATCGAATTCCACGAGCGGAATATACAAAAGAAGAGGTTAGTATTGACAACTTAGATAGATAAACAATATTTGAGGATGGTTTTCATCTCGAACAATCTCTTTTTGAGTTCAAATCTTGAGTTCAAATCTTGAAAGTTTAGTTCAACTGAATAAGACTTGAGAATATTGAAAATTGATTTGAATAACTAAAATCTGATAACAGACTACGACATGGGGTATAATATATAGCGAATTGACTAAACTGTATGCTGAACACGCCTGCAAAGAGTTTAACGACAATTTGGCACTGCTTGTCAAGTATTGTGGTTATAGAAAAGACAATTTGCCACAACTCGAAGATGTTTCCCAATTCCTCAAAAGTGAGATTTTCTCAAAGATTGCAAAACTTCACTTTAATACCAGTTACTAACTTCAGATCGAACTGGATTTCAATTAAGACCAGTTGCGGGATATCTATCGTCTCGAGACTTCTTGGCTGGTTTGGCATTTCGTGTGTTTCATTGCACTCAATATATTCGTCATTCAAGTGATCCGTTTTATACACCAGGCATTCAATTATTCAATATATGACTCAGTATTCAATTCGATTCTACTTTCATTCAGATAATCTTATTTCAGAGCCTGATTGTTGCCATGAACTTCTCGGACACTGTCCTCTTCTGGCAGATTATAACTTCGCTCAGTTTTCTCAAGAATAGGTTTGGCATCTCTGGGCGCAAGTGACGAAGAAGTCGACAAACTGGCCACATGTTACTTCTTCACTGTCGAGTTCGGTCTATGTAAACAAATGAACGAAATGAAGGTATACGGAGCAGGACTGTTGTCATCAGCAGCAGAGTTAAAAGTAATAACCGATTGATAGACGTAATATATGCTAAGACGTGATTTATTGTAAGACGTAATATATTCTAAGACGTAATTTATCCGTCTTTAACAAAGCATGCCATTTCCGATGCGGCGCACGTTTTGCCATTTGATCCAGTGATAACTTGTCAACAGATCCCAATGATAACTACATTCCAACAGGTCTACTTCTACACTGATAGCTTTGATGAAGCTAAGGAACAAATGAGGTAATCTTACAACTTATTTATCTATTTGAACATAAGTCCTATGCATCAAATACTACTTATACTTTCATACCTCAATCAATATTTAACTTGAAGTTAACTGTTATTTAAAACTATTGTTACAGAGAATTCGCCTCAACTATTAAGAGACCGTTTGGTGTTCGATACAATCCTTACACACAAAGTGTAGAAATATTGAGTAATACAAAGAAGATAATGGATTTGGTCAGCGAATTGAAGGGGGATTTATGTATTGTGACGAGTGCTTTACAGAAGATTAAAGGAAAAAAGCAGGATCCAGATAATGATAAAAATTAATCTTTAATCTACTTTCGTGTCCTATTAACTAATCTAAGTTTGTCTCTGAGTTAGTCTCTGAGTTGTCTCTGAGTTGTCTCTGAGTTGTCTCTGACTTTGTCTCTGACTTTGTCTCTGACTTTGTCTCTAACTTTATCTCTATTTTTCCTCTTTTCAATCTAAATAACTTGAAATTGCTTTCTATATTACTCAACATGATTGATTTTGATTAAACTAAGAGGATAACATATTAGAAAACAAAGTTTTCCTTTCACCAAATTGTCTTCAATTGTACTTAATGCTTTGATTAGTTATTCCATTTTACCAGTAATTGGTTTTTGTAAACTATTTCATCCTTGTTTCATGTCATAAGCTCACTAAATTAATCAATAATAGAGTGACATCAATACCATTGCCGTAGTCGGACTTTGGGGAAGGGAGGGCTAAAAGTCTCAAATGAAATGCTCAGATTTGTCGAGATAAATGCTCCCTATTAAAATATCCGTTAATTTGTTATCAATATTAACAATTAGCAATCGATTAATGCACCAAATAAAGTTTGAAAGTTTTTGTAACATTTTTTCAATAGAGACACTTTAATTTTGAAAGAATCTCTGAGGCTATAGCCCCCAGCCCCTCGACTACGGCTGCGAGTAAATTTTTCCAATTTTTGTTCAGACCCGAATGTGTAATCTATATTTTAAAATCAAAAATAAAAGTGTTTTATTGCTGCTTGAATATGATTACTACTCGAAATGAATGACCAAATAATAGAAATATCGACTCAAACTCAATCACACTTTCTACAAGTTAGGTTAGGTTAGCAGTCAATAAAAAAGCCCAGTTTTAGGTGAGAGTTTGGTTTAGAATAATGTAGACTTTATTTAAATTATAGCTAAACGATTGAATTTAAAGCAATAGAGCTCTGCGATTTTGAATTATATCACAGCAGAAGCATTTGCTGTATTGAAATGTGGTTTAAGTCTAAATAGCAAACTGTAATATATTATATGATTTGGTAATTAAGGCTCTGTGACACATTAAATCTTTAGCAAGAAATAATAGTTTTACACAATTAGCTTAATCATAAAGTTAACAAATCAAGACTTGTTAATCTTAAATGATTCAAATTGGTTTGATTGTTAATCTTAGATGATTAAATTTGATTTGATTAAAATTTGATTTGATTTTATCTTAAATGAAATGGAGTCAAATGAGATATATATAAAATAATGAGTGAGATCACCAGCTTTGTCATTTAATTACTGGCCTATTTGGTAAATCATTATGAGAATCAGAAAAGGTTTCACAACTATTAAAGTCTTATGTAGATTCTCATAATTTAGTTATTTCTTTTCATCTGACAATTGGATAGAAGAAGTGTTTGGGAGACATTAGGATAGAAATAATTTGATTAATTAAAATAGATGTCTGTTGTTTCGTGTATAATATTTTAGACAAATAAAATCAAAGTACAAAAATAAGTGACAAAAATAGCTGTAATTTGGTGTTCTATGTTTTAGACAAATAAATTTTCATAAAAAATAATTATGTAATCATATAATAGATAAAATAGAGTTTTAAGCTAACATGTTTAAGAGCAGCCACATCTGTCAACAACCATACCCGGTAACATACCATATATAATGTTATAATTATCATCAAAGTATAGCATAGAGATCGCTGACATCTTTCTTGGTGAACAACAGGGACCGGCTGAGCCCGAAGGGTTGGCCTGTTGTACCAGATGTGTGTGCGGGTATTTCTGCAGGAATACGTAGGGACACTCTCCTGAACAATAGTTAGCCTCATATCGTTTGGGAGCTATTATCCAGTCCCAGCCGAACTCCTCAAAGTCGACTGTCAGTGGGTATCGACAACAACGAACTTCGTTGGAGTTTTCTTCACAGTTGAGTCCAACCATTCGTCGCTTTCGATTTGCTGCTTTGGATTCTATTCTTACTTCAATAAATGGAAGCTAACAATCAATGTGAAAACAAAGTTAATTAACTAATTAACTATTAATTAACTGGTTAACTAATTAACCAGACATATAAAAAATCATCGGTTAGCCAATAAGTTGTCGACCTCTTAAGGCGAAAACCTATTGGCTGACCTGATAAATGAAGTTAAAAATACCAGAGAAGTGTCTTCATTATCATTAGCTTCAATAACAGCTAATTCCTTGCCATCATTATCGTAGGAATGAATAGCTAGACCGAGATTTTCATTCGGATGCCTAAACCACTGTGAGACTAACTTCTTTAATTCGATTTGAACCCAAACTCCTTTCTTTGAGCTCACTTCAATCTTTTTGGCCCTAACCTTTAATCGAAAAGTTATATCAGGTTAGATTAGGTCAGGCGAGGTCAGGTCAGGTCAGATGAGGTCAAGTTAATCGAAAATATCAATAATGAAAGTATGAATTCAAAACTATTCTTACATGTAGTAGAGTTGGAGAATCATTTCCATTCTCAGGTCTAACAATCTGATAGATGATAATCCAAGCAGTAGTGTCTTGTAAGTGATTAGTAGGCCTGACATAGACCCAAAGATGAGCTTTGGTTACGTGGGAATTGAGTACATTGGGTGAGAACTTGAAGTATTGACACTTGACTTCAGGTGGTATATTCAGATTACTCGGAGCTGTAATTTGGAAATAATCCAAAGATTTCAATTTAAGATTTCAATTTAAGATTCATTCTAACACTGAGCTGATTGATAGTTATATTTTAGTGGTTCCCCAATTATATCTGCATTGATTTACATGTTGCAGAGTGAAGGACACGATCAGGTTATAAAAAGCAAGGTTATGCCCAACAGCACTATTTTCACATCTCTTATCCTCTCATTTTGTCAGAATTGATAAAAGGAAAAATTACACCTAAACTATAGCCAAATTATTGCCAAACTATAGCTAAACTAAATCACTAACTAAAGCCTTAATGAATCTTTTATTCAAAGTCGATATAATTGTGAAAAGTTAGCCGAAATACAGGATAACTTAGTTTATTATTAAGTGTTTTTTCCGCGTGTTTCTCTAGCTTAATTGTCTCAAATCATTTGGTTCATTGATATGTCAGTCAGAACTTTGTTCAGCATTTTTCAGCATTTTTCAGCATTAATCTAAATCAATTAGTAGATCTATATTTGCAGCTAAGCTTACAATAATCTTTGATGTTTTGACTACCCTAACCTAATCGAATCTTACCAAGAGCAACAATTTTCAAAATCTACATATTTGAAAATGCCGAAAAGAAAGCTTTTGGATATTTTCATGTTACTGTTAAGTGTTTCTCGATTTATTTCACTCTTTAATCCTTGATAGTTTTGATTCAAACATTTAGGAACCGAGTCTGCATTAAGTGATGGACTGATTGAATATTCATTAATATGGCTAGAAAATCTGATTTCGATTCTGACTCAATCTGAATAGTATGTTTTAAAGTCAGCTCATATAATCAGTACTTTAATTATAATTCTTAAGTTAATTACCAGTAAACAAAAAGCCAGAAAATGAAATTGATTAAATTCAATGAGAATCTTGATAGAGATAACTTTAGTCTAAACAAAGCCTTTCTCTGATAATGTTTGTTGCTTTTTGCAAATGTAAGTCAAACTAATCAATTATTCAATTACTGAATTCAACGAAATAAATATACTCTCAATCTATGGGCTGACAATTCACATTAACTATAACGAGATTTCACTATAAACAGGTCAAATAGATAAGTCGGAAATAGACTTATCAGTAGACAATATGGAGATACGACTGTAGGAAGAGGTTGGATATATGGAGGTATGACTGCATAAAGAGAATAATTTAAAGTTATTGATGAGCCATATGGTTGCTTTGGGCTAAATATGAGAAGAATTCAAAACCAGCTTTATATTTATTGAGACTCATAGCGGAAGAAATTCAGTTCATATGTCCGTTTTTATGCCCGTTTTTATGCTCTTTTTCTCTCTATTTTTCATATATTTTCATATATTTTTCTTTTAATTTATTTTTCGTTTTCGCAAATAAGAACAAATAAAACAAAAATAAGAACAAATAAAATGAAAAAAATAAGAGCAAATAAAACAAAACGAAAAAAATAAGAACAAATAAAATAAAAATAAGAACAAATAAAAGTTCCTCTCTATAGATGCTAACCCAAAACAAATACCTGTAAGCATTAGCCGCAAGTATTTCTCATTTGCATTAAGTTAGAAAATATATTCAATAGCTTTCAAATACGGCCCATTTAAGAAGTATTTAAGTAGTGTTTAAGAAGTATTTGAAATTCCTTTGATCGAGATCTGGAAGAAGTGATAGATTCAGGGATAGATTCGGGGATAGATCTGGGGATAGATCTGGGGATAGATTTGATAGATTTGGAAATAGATTTGAAAATTGATTTAAAAATGATTTGAAAATTGATTTGAAAATTGATTTGAAAATTGATTTGAAAATTGATTTAGAAATAGATTTGAAAATTGACAAAAAAACGTTAGTCTAAATCTCGTGGACATAAGTGAAACATTTAGCATTCCTACTTCCTTCAACATACAGGTATCTCGGAATCCTTCATATCATACTCTCAGCTGGTAGTGAACAACATTTTTGACAAGCAGATCTGATTAGAGCTCAGTTGGCCTAATGTTTATGGTGTTTTGAATACTAGAACATTTTAAAGAGATTGTTATTGTTGTTGTTATTATTATTATTATTATTATTATTATTATTACTCAATAAGATTAGTTAATATTAATAAATATTTCGAAATGACAAAATATAAACATGTTTGTCCAGATAATAGAAGTTAAAAATAGTTAAGAAAAGTAAGAAAAAAGTTAAGAAATAGTTAGTTACGGATAGGTGTTGTGCATATTTTGATATACAGTAGAACCACAAGTATGTATTGCGTCCAGCTGTGCATTTGACTAAAGAGAGACCTTCACCTCTCAGATTGACCCTCAAAATCCGAGCTTATTATCTACTAATCCAACTAAAAAATATTGCATACGCATCAGCTTTGGTTAAAAATAGCTTCAAAATAAACTTTTCTACAATCAAATTATTTTGAAAATCAATTTTTCTAACAATTGTGATCGTATTTCAATTGATTATAAGAGTGCGTAACTTAAGTGATAAACAGACAAATCTATATGTTTTCTTATCTATATTTTCAGTCAGTTTTAATTATATTAGTTCTTTAATATGTTTTTTAGTCATTTTGCACAACTTTCAATAGATTGAGCTGTTAGGGAAAAGCTGATAATACTTTCAAATTACGACAGCCCGAGGACTAATTAGAAACAAAACAAAATACGTTACTATAGTACTAATTGAAAAGTTTTAGTTAGAACAAAAATAGGAAGTATCTGAAACACTGAAATAGAAATAATAATTGAACAAATAGATATCAATTGATTTAGTTATAGTAGTGTTTGTTAATAAAATTGCAGTTCGTGTAATGCGTACATAAATACATAAATACATAATAATAACAAATGCATAATAACAACAAATATATAATAATAACAAATACATAATCTCTAAAAAACGTTTTATATTAAGCAGTTTTTTCTAAAAATCATTTGATTGCTTATTCGCGTGATTTATAATCTCCTAAATCGAAACCTTATGGCAGTGATCGTTAGCAACAGAGGCAAGAGAGCAACAGCAAAAATAAAACTTTTAATAGGGACGCAAAAGAATGTGTGTGTGGTTTGTGTCCTCCCTTTTTTCAGTAAAAAACTTACTACAGCTGTACTTATACTGTATATATTGTGGTGATGCCGATCGCGCCTTTGGGCAGTTGGCAGGCGTCAGCTGAAGAAGATATGTGAGTGAGTGAGTGAGTGAGAGAGAGAGAGAGAGAGAGAGAGAGAGAGAGAGAGAGAGAGAGAGAGAGAGACAAACTTCCATAAAACATATATTTATTACTCTTATATATACTAAAACTCTATTATAACTAACTTCGCTATAACTCCCCTATAACTCTGTTGTACTGACAGGTCGGCTAAGAATCCAATTGACTTAATGGTAGAAATATGTTTGAAGAGAAAGAGGTTCCGTTATAAAAATCAGTTGAGTTAGTTGTGAACGGGACTGAAATATAGATAATTTATAACTATATCTATAAACTATTGTCAGAGAAGAATAGATTCTGTAATTCTGTAATCGAATCGGTCGTAAAGAGCGATGAATGACCCCTACCCTAACCTAACCTAACCTAACTTATTGACCATAATTTAAACTGGAAATGATTTTCTCCCTCTCTGTGAAAACGATTATTTTTAAGTCAATGATTAGGACTTAAGTCAATGATTAGAAGTTGAGAGGGAATAATAGCTTTAATAACGGACAATGTAATAATTATATTGGATCGTAAATCATTTCTGACCAATTTTATGTGGAACCATAAAGTTTTGGGGTGAAAGTAAAGCTAACTTTTGTGTAGCTTAATGATAATGTGAATCTTTCTTGTCCTTGCCGTAGGGGTCTATATCAGCTAATAGTTACTTAAGAAGGGGTTTTGTGCCACTGACCCTTATATAATAATATGCATTCTTATTACTTTATATTAACATATTTTTATTATCACTTTTGTCTTAACCTTTTCAGCTCTCTCTCTCTCTCTCTCTCTCTCTCTCTCTCTCTCTCTCTCTTATTCTCATTCAGCTGACACTGAAAGCAGTTTCGAAATCAAATTGATTTAAACCCCTATATAATTATATACATACTTATTACTTTGTATTACTTATATGTGTTATCACATTTGTGTTAACCTTTCCCTATATCTGACACTCAGAGGAGTTTGAAAATCAAATAGATTTGATAATTTGATATTAATTAAAATGACATATGGCTTTCAGTTGCTCAATGCATGACAACTAAGTTAATTAGAGGGTAATAAAGGAATTTCAAAGTAATTTATATATAAACAAATGTGTCATATCTTGTCAAATGTAAATATTATTCAAGATATCATAAATTAATCGTACACCATTTTCAAAGTATAAATAACTTTATATCTATTTTTGCTCAATTCTTATGCATACTCTTTTCGCATACATGAATAAGCACTTCAAATCCAGTCTTTGAAGTCTTTCAAGTCTTTGAAGTCTCAAATCTCTCAAAGACTCTGAAAGACTCTGAAAGCTTCTCAAGTCTGAATTAGTGATCAGCAAATCAAATGAAATGAAAAAGAAGAAAATGCAAACTGGAGTTAGTAAATGATAAGGGGGTTTATAAAAGTTAATAAAATTGATTTATAAAGTTTATAATAATCAGGTGCTTGAACTATCTGGCGACTAAACTTATTCTAATTATCAGCACTTTATGCTAGAAATCAATACTTTTTATCTATTTTTTTGATGACAGAATCTCTTATTTCTTATCCATATATGTATTAATATTAGTATTTTTCCTCTTTATTTCCTATTCAAGTCTATTTTAATCAGAAAACAATAACTGTTTTCTGACCCAAACTTCGAGGAATTCAAAGAGAAAGAGAAAAAGTGAGATAAGAAAAGGCTAAAAAAGCTATTTTTTAAGTAGAAGAGAAGTAAATCCTTTAGGAAAATACGAGAAAGAGCTTAAAATATTTGTTAGAGTCAAATAAAAATAGGTAAGATGTAATAATGGGAAAATAAGCTTATAGTCACAAACTGGAGGGCATTTTTCATATTCAGCTGCGTAACAATTGTACAGTACATGAGTCCGCTTGAGTTACAGTACATGAGTCGGTCTCAGTTACAGTATATGAGTCCGCCTGAGTTACAGTACATGAGTCCGCCTGAGTTGACCCTCAGGACAAACGTCAGGTAAAAGTATCCGCGTATTTATAAATTTATATTTATTTCGCATGTAAGACCTATTTACTAGTTGTTTACTCAAATTTCTTATTCTTTATTTGATCCACTGTGAAAAATGGACTTTCAGAGAGTGGACTTGATTTACAAGCTCACAGTCAGCATGTCATACATTCTTATTTGTTCGGTATTTTACCAGAGTTTTCAGCTAACTATTCGTTCGAAACCAAAAACATTAGTTAAGTTTTATTTCTTCCTTTTACTAACTTTATTAGTTTAGTCCAAACTTAAGCAAATTTGGGTTTTTAAATAAGAGCAAATGTTGGCAAACGTTAGTGAATGTTAGCGAATGTTAGCGAATATTAGCCAATGTTAGTCAATGTTAGTCAATGTTAGCCAATGTTAGCCAACGTTAGCCAATCTTAGCTAACATTAGCAAATGTTTCCTTTCTTTAATCGATGGCTCGACTAAATGAGACCCAATTAGGTCAATATAAAGATATTTAGAAATGTTTTTTGTTGTGATCGATAAACTTGCGCATTAATTTGGTATTTGAATAAAAAGGCACTATTAATCGGTTACTAAGGGACTTGACAGTCAATACAGTCAGACTTGTTTAACATAATCATTTAGGTTTAATTATTAGATGTTTGTTTGTTTGTACGAAATACAGTTTGTATAACAGCTAAATATCTATTTGACTAGGTTCTAGGTAGTAGTCAACTGGTTTTAGGAAGTTTACAACTCAACAAAATCAACGTATTTAATACATTAATATTACTGTATATTATTATGTCATGTTTGTAGAAGTGTCCCATAAATCAAAGTAATATCAGTAACAATTTAGGGAAAGGACGATCAGATCCTCTAACTTGTTTACCATATGATAATACTATTCAATTGCTTTTTATTGACTTTAGTTTTCCATCTAAATTATAAGTAATGTAATTGACAATTGTTTTGTAGCAGACTAACTAAAATCTAGCTCAAACTGAATCAGTTGGTGATTAGTCTGAGGGAACAAAGGCTTAGGCATAGGAAGTATGGTAAGAGAAGTAGAAATAAAAATGGGTATAAAAATAGGTACAAAAATAGGCACAAAAATAGGCACAAAATAGATATAAAGATAGGTATGAAAGAGATATGTAAAAATAGGTATAAGATAGATATAAAGATTGACTTACGTGGTTGAGCGAAACTGATCGACCGCTCAGCGTTCATATAAAACTCTTCATAATCGTCCTCATCACCCTTATCAACGGTATGATCGTGTTCATCAAAATAGCCATTGGAGTTAGAAGAAGGACCAGAAGCAAGGGGATCATCACCGAGCATATTATAGCGATCAAGCAAGAAATGAAGTGGTGGAATGCGAGGCAGTGATTTTCCAGTGATATTAGGCGCCACTTTCAGACCCAATTTATTGAGGATATTAACTTTAATGGTTTCGAGACGTCGTATTTTCGCTTCCTCATGCATCACACAACGAGTACAGTTCTCAGTCTGTGACAACTCGTCTTCAACTCCTCTCTCCCAATTGCCCTCGCCTTCAACTCCTTTCTCCCAATTGTCCTCATCTCCACTATTCTTTCGTCATCTGATTCTGCATCTCCAATGTTGAACTTCTGCTTTGCCCAACTCGGAGGAATGACTGCCGGATATTCTAATCGATGAGCGTTTGGTGAGTCTGACTGCCATGAAGTCAAATCTGATGAGTTTCTGCTGTGCTCGACTGTACTATTAAGTTGATTATAATTATGATCATTATGATGGTGTCGCTTAGTTTTATGATGTGAATGAGTAGTTCCATGAGTGCGATCCCAGGCTTGGATGAATTTTTTTAGTGCTACCTCTAAGTTCTCTTCATCAAGAATTGCATTGAACTGAGTATTACTTTGATCGACACCTTCTGAGCTTTTGCTCAATTGACTGGCGATACTGTTATGGATTGTTAATAACAGCACATATGAACAGCACAACATTGACAACATTCTCAGTCGATTGTATTTGAGCATTTTGTTAACTATTTACGACCACAACTAATTACGACGACAACTAATTACGATGAAAACTAATTGCGACCAAAACTAATTGCGGCCAAAAACTAATAGCGACCAAAAACTAATTACGACCAAAAACTAATTACGACCAAAAACTAATTACTGATCATATGAAACACATGAGAATTGACAAAATGTGATTATAATTGTTTATATACTTCAACTGATCTGATAACTGCATCAGCTACAGGACCATTTATATGACACCTATTTCTACTTCTCTGAACTGCCGACTCGGATTTCCGGCACTTCTTCGGCACTTCTTCACGAAAAAGAAGTCGGTGTCCCTGTTGAATGTTGGTTTTATATGTTGGTATGTCTCCAAGAGAGTGAAGAAAAGGAAAAAACCAATCGGACCCCGCCTTTGCTGAAGAGAGATTGGCACCCAATCTCAGTGAAGAATATGTACTATAACTAAATGTTCAGTTAAGTTTGCATTTTCATTCCCGCCCTCCAACTTTTCTAAATGTTATATGAAATTCAACTTCAGCCATTGCCAATGCTGAAATTATTAAACTACTATATGGATGGTTATGAATCAATATCACCCAATCAGGTATTTAATAATCTAATTATCACCTAATCAGCTATTAGTAAACAATCAAATTATGATCCAAACGACTATTAAAATACTATACATTCAATTACGACTCAATCAGATATTATAAAATGAAATTTGAGTTACAGTCCAACCAGATATTAAAATATAGTCACGGAATGAGATACTAATAAACCCAATCAAATACTAATACACTATATTTTCAACAACAACAGAATCAGATATGAAATAACTTTAGAAATAACTATATTTTCAACTACCGAACCAGATATCAGAGTACTATATATTGCGTCGGATGTCTCTCAACTCAAGTACGAATTTGAGTCTGAGCTCAAGTCTTAGCTCAAGTAGATCTGAGTCTGAAGTGAAGTACAAACGTGAGTCCGAAATGAGTCTGACTCGAGAGGGTTATTTCCAAAGTGGATAAGTTCTATATCTTATATCTTGTTATATCTTAAGAAGGAGCATTAGCTAAATCTGTTTTTATCTTAAACACGACCACTTTGACAGACACAATCAGCACTGGTTCCCTAAGAGTTACTGTGCTAACTACTAGTGATTTAATATTTAACTTTTGAAGTTATCATTACATTAAGTTTACTATGATTACTATCATTATGCGACGTTCAAAGTGTATTTTGGCCTAATATTTAGTACTAGATACTTGTTTCTGATTGGTTCTTAATTGATATATATTTCTATATATTTATATTTATATATCTAACTCATATCACTCATATTTTATACATTCAAAATGATTTGCTAATTAACTTAATAAACATCTTAATCTCTTACAATCAGTCAGAAAAACTATTTCTTTGCAAACATTATTATCTATAGCTCTTCGTACTGTATTAGATACAGTCTTATTATTATTATTATTATTATTATTATTATTATTATTATTATTATTTTTATTATTTTTATTATTATTATTATTATTGCTGCTTAGAGTGTATACTCAATCATTTTAAAATTATACATAGCTACAATATATCATCTGTTGATATGCTTACATGTCATCTGTTGCTATACCAACATCTCTATCTTCACTTTACTATTAAATATATCATAATCATTTTAGATTATGATATATTTAACTATTATAACTAATTGTTGTTTAACTATTTATAACTGAAATTGAATGTTTAGTCAATTTTAGTTAACAATTAAGTTGAAACTAATACCTATTATGGGCAAGGTGATATAGCAACAGTGGCTCTGTGTCGTTTTAGTGTCTCAAACTTCATATATGATTCCAAATATTTTGGTGTCAACATATCATTTGGTATTGATATATCTTTTTATGACTAAGTTGGGAAACGCTTATTGTGAAATACGTTAAAGGGTTGTCGAAATACTTTATCCAATTCTTACTGATATAAGTAAAGAGTCTGATTCTTATAATCACTATTAATTCGTGAGAAAATCTTTGTAATACTGATATTGAGATAACTATATCTTTAGTACAGCTATTGTTATAAATTACTTCTCTTTTGATTGAAGCACTTCTAAAATATTTAATTCATTTTATCATCAAATTAAGCCTTATTCACAAAATTTTACGTAAGAATATTCTGAGTAAAACTATTTAGTTACCTATTTGTAGGCTGGAATACGTAAATGTTGCGTCAATTAGGAAACTAAAATCAAATTTGTGTTATATGGAAGAGTAGGTGACTGAGAGAGAGAGAGAGAGAGAGAGAGAGACAGTGAGAGAACTATAAAGTTGATGAAGCACTCTCATAACTTATATACATTAATATATAATCTAATTTTATCCTAGTTTATTAAATTGCCATTCAACAAGTAAAGTATTTGGATGAAAGTTGAATTTTAATTAAATGACTTCTATTTTTAAATTCACTTCACTTTGACTTATTTTGTTGGCCTAAGTCAACTGATTAAGTACTTGAAGACAATACATGTTTTATAGTTTAATTATTATGCTCAAACGTTAGATCAGTCACTTGTTTTAAGGGTATTTTCATTAGCACTTCTTCTATCGTTTCATCTCAACTCTGTTCACTGGTTTTGTTTAAATTTAGATTTGTTTTTAATATTTAGGCTTGTTTTCAATATTTAGGCTTGTTTTCAATATTTAGACTTGTTTTCAATATTTAGACTTATTCTCGAAATTGAACTACTTTTTGATTGTTGAGAAAAATGAAATTATAATAAATATTTGCATTATCAGCTGACGAACACATATACAATTATAACAAGATTCAAATTGAAACTATATCAATATTTGGTTAAAGTAAATGATCTATATAACAAAAAGTGATTCAGTGGAAACTTAACTTAGAAAAGCCTTCATTTAATCTGACCAGAAATCATATAAAATACATGTATAACTGATAATTAGGAGAAGTTTCAAGAACTCTAAACGAAGGACATCATAATGATAATATATAGTATATTTGCAATCTAACTGGTGCCAATTACTCATTTTGCAAACTGTACACTAGATTTGTTAACATTATTTGATGAGTTAGAAAACATTTGTTCAGATACAAATAATAATAATTGATTTCAACTTTAATACTTCAATTATTTCTAGATTATACACATCTATATTTTACTATTCAATTATTAATACTAACTTTCCATTTCTAATCAATTTTGATTTAACCACTAATTTACCATAAGTTTTAACTAATTTTCTTCACTTCTAACAGATCCCGGTCATAATTCATTTATTATTACTTAACTAATTATTATTATTATTACTAGTCTAACAAAGTATTTATTTAAGTCAAGATTTAGTTATTGACCTTTCAAATCAATATCAGAATAATCAAAGTTGATTTTGAATATTTATTAGCTTTTCTCATAAAGAAGAAAATCTTATAATTTATAGCATGTCAACTGTGGAGATATGAAAATATCACTTCTTAGTCGCATTTAACGGGATTTTGTCTCTTTAGTTCGTTTAGTCCTATGTGAGAAATCACTTTCTAGAACTTTCTGATCATCTCTGTTTAGACCATTATGCAAAACAACCAAACGATTATAATGAAACATCGGATAAAAAGCATTTAGTTTACTACTTAAAAACTGCATTTAGGTCAATGTTTGCTTATTCACAAGTAGTAGGATGGTGGTCATCATTTTATGATGATCATTTTGCGATCAATTTATGATGATCGTTTTGTCATGATCATCTTGACATATTTGGACCAATACTGTAAAAATCGAGCTATCCAATGCAATAAATATTGAATTTGAACAGGTATAACTAGATAAGAAAATCATCTCCAAACAACTTATCGTACACTTTATCCACTGATTCAAATATCTCAAGTCTTTTATCGATGCAAAACAGCCAAATTGATTGACATGATTTAATTTTGGACTTTCCAAAACATCAATTAAGATTAGCTTTTCAGAACATAAATTGCACACAAATTTCAAGTTTGAAATTTCTCAGAAAAACCATTAATTAATAGTATATACGCTTAATTTAGAAAAAGTTAAATAAAAGTATCTGTCATTATAACAAAGTAATAGTGAAGAAGTTATAACAATAGTGTCCGCTCTCAACTCTCAACTAGTGGTTAGCCGTAATCCTTATTTTTGAGTCAAAATAATCTTACGTATGAATAGTTCTCATTCATTGAAAACTACTTGTAGAACAATGTTGTTCAACAATGTTGCTCAACAATATTGCTCAAAAATTTGTGAAAGTGAAACATAACAGAAAAGTTAGATTGAGACAAATAAACGTTCAAAATACTAAAGGATTGATGGGTCGAGTATATAAAGTATAGCACATCCTCGAGCTCTGTTAACAGGATTTATTAGAGAAAAGTGGTTTGAAATTTGCTCAATCTGACAACTGTCCGAATGGGAAACTTTCCAAATCGTTGAGGATAATTACCAAAACAATTGTTGTGTCAAATGCAATTCGAGTTATTATTGGAGTGCCTCTCAATTTTGCAATTAGATTGAAATTGGATGCGCATAGAAATTACAATATTGTGGAAAAGTTGACCGCGAGAGCAGCCCGAAAACTGTTGCGCAACGCTTTACTACTCTCTCATGTATATTAAAAGACCATAAGAAAGAAGTAAAAAAGATTTCAAAAAAATAATTTAGATCCTGAAAATCATAAAATACTGGAAATGATTTAAACTACCATTTGGGAGTCAATAGTATATAAGTGTAAAGCTATGGTCTAAAGCTGTAGTTTATACTTTTAGTATATATCTGCATCTATACCTGTAGTCCATACCTGTATGTATTACAAACCAATTGCAAACCGATGTAAAAGTAGTGGAAATTCACAAGAAGTTATAAAAACGAAAATTTTCAGAATTAATAATTTATTGGCTCTTTTATTATTCAACTCTTTGGACACTGAACATAAATTTTTTGTTGGTTAGGTTAGGATAATTGGCCGATAATTTATATTTACGATCAGTGTTTTCCTTGAAAGGGTTATTCAACTGATCCAAATAGCAAAGGGTTAGGGGCATAAAGGAGTATCATTGTATGCATGTATGGATTCAAGTCTATGCATACAAGTATGCAAGGATTCAACTATGCCGAGATTCAGCTATGCCTACATTTAGCTATGCCTACATTCAGCTATACTTGCATTCAGCTGTACCTGCATTCAGATCTGCCTGCGTTCAAGTATGCCTGCATTGAGCTATGGTTGTGCTCAGCTATGCTTATGTTCAGATATGCTTATGTTCAGATATGCTTATGTTCAGATATGCCTGCGTTCAGATATGCCTGCATTCAGATATGCCTACGTTCAGCTATGCCTGCATTGAACTATCCCTGTATCCAAGTGTACATCCACTGCCAGGCAATCAATGCATGGCAATCGGTCATTTAGGACATCGTTTGAGTGCAAACAATAAAAAAGAAAAATCTAAAACGAATAAAAAGTTGCCTTCAAAAGAAAATTCATATTTCGTAAAATGAAAAATTCCCATATAATCGGTCTGATAGGAGTTGAATCACATTTAGAAACCTTGGAAAATGATTGTAAATTAGGCAAAAAAGGCATATAAGGCATACCTCTATATGAGCTAAACTTCATAAAAGCCAAGCCATCGGTACTGTAAACCCATAACGCAATGAATAAATTATTCAACATTCCTATGAAGGTCATGGCTTCTTGAGTTTCGATCTCTTTCGCAGATACTGTAATGAATATAAAAAGCGTTTTAAGTTCTCAAAGGATTGCATAATTTATACGAATTATACATTTGAAACATCGAATGTTGAACACAATCCAAACTGATTTTCATATATATTGAACTCTCTTTTTTCAGTTTGAATACACATTCCAAGTGCCTCTTCTGATTCATTTTCATCTGAAGCACATATTTTTCTGTCAGAATTACCTCATATTACCTGAGTTTAGCTGATTTTACCTGAGTTTACCTGAGTTTACCTGACATCACCTGAACCTCAATATAATATCAGTTAACAAAAATTTATATATTTTTCGATTTTTAAAGAATTCTGTCAAATATACTGTGAAACTTCGAGATTAATGTGTTGATATAAAGTTGAATTATCATTAGCTTCTTCATCAGTTCAGTCTTATAATCTCTAAAGACTCAGTCCAATATTCATTACACTCGGCTAAAGGTTGAGAAGAATCTCTAAACTTAATTATCACATTCAATGCTTTTGTTTGGCTTTCTTCAGTAATCAGTCATGCTGAAACTTTTAAGACTATATTGAGAAAGATTATTTTCAAAATTTCATAGTTCAAATATTTATCTAATCAAACACGATTGTAGAATCGAATCCCAATAATGATAACTAGAGGTTGAGTTTATGTAGTGCTTTAGGGGGGGTTCAACCAGTGCTTTATGAAGAGTGCAGAGCGTTCAGGGGGGTCATCCAGCGCTTTTGGGGGCCATCCAGTGCTTTTAGAAAGTGCATGATTTTTAGGGGGGTTTGTATATTCTTTGACGCACTACATAAACCCCCTTAAAATCCCTGCAGGCTCTAAAAGCGCTACATAAACACGACTACTGCTGGTAACTAAAGGAGTTTCTTCCGTGATTCAAACATAAAAATAAGAAATCAATGATAAAAATATGAAATATTTTATGCATCTGATCGTTGAACCAAACGGTTGACCTCATTGACCTCATTATCTCAAAGCTATCAGTTATGAATTCTTACGAATATTTCAATTATTGACTGATCCGAAAAAAAGTAAAAAACAAGACATGAGTTAAAGCGAAGTAAAAATAGTTAGAAAGAAAAATAATAAAACAAAGATATAATAACATTTAGTACTGAGCAGATTAACTCTCCAAACGAGCGTAAAATTTGAATTTAATCTTGCTACTATTCTTGTTTTGACCGATCGTTCAGTGTCAATCAACATTTATTATATTAACTATTGAATATCAAACAAAACTTACCTCAACTCAGATATGGGGTTAAACTAAATTTCAACTCAGTTTCAAACTAGTTATCGGTTATAAATCTCATTCAGCTATAGCTACTACGGGAATGACATGAACTAAGTCTAAATTTTGATCTTTATTCACATATAGTAACTATTGTTTGACCTTAATCATAGATCTAACATATTATAACAACTTTCAACTTATATCTCAATCAATAGAAGGAGCAAACCAACAAATCTGCATGAAATGTCTATAAGTTTGAACTGAAACAGATAGTTGTTGAAATCTTGAATCTATATGTCATTGTTATAGGAGTCAAAAGAGTTGAGGCGTTAGATTAATAAATATAGCCTTAAAGAGAATTCAAAGCTGAAAGTATTGCAAATTTAATATAAGAAAGAAATGGTATTTTCTGAAATACCACAAGACTCTTTATTGATCAAGATTAAGAATGATCTCAAAGTTATTCCTTCGACATCACCGCAACACTTCCAGACCGAAACAGCTGAAGAGTCAAAACAGCGTTCATCAGAAAGTTATTTATTTACCGATAGTTTCTGTAAGTCATTCATAAGTAGGACTAGTGGCGAAAGAGTGTTAGAAAAGGGTAGTTTCGGCGGCGTAGTGTTAGGAAAGGGTAGTTTCGGTCGCGTAGTGTTGGGAAATATAGATAAGAGTAAAGTGGCGGTAAAGATATGTTCTCGAAGTTGGTGCGAATGCATTGGAGAAAGAAACGGATTGATGTTAAAACACCCGAATGTCGCTAGAATCTATCGCATTTTAGACATCGACTTAGATACCGATCTTATTAACTACATCTCATCTGCTGGTCTCCCGTTAGATGTTTTCAACAGATTTGGAGCTCAAATAGTTGTTATGGAGTTTTGTGGCAGACAAACGTTACAACAATTATTAGATGATTGGCAGCAAGAAATAAGTGTTGAACGGCGTAATCATATAATGAATCAAATAGGGCATGGGATGAGATATTGTCATTCAATGAAGGTGG